>JAINUG010000119.1:1709371-2091871 GCA_029706075.1 Aldrovandia affinis
AAAACAGAAACAGGAATCATGGTGGTAACGTTAGCTAACTGCTTTAGCCACCGATAGCTACCGTTATTATCGCTATGGGAGTTGGTGCTAGTCGTGAGCTCGTGAATTATCCTAACGTTATTTTCTCGTTTGTTTACGTGATACTGGTCGCATCCGCTTGCGTCACCTGAATATCCGGCACTTTTTTTTAACGCAAATGACCAGTTGTAGTATCCGAAAACAGTTTAATCGTTCACTACATAGGAACACTATATAGGGAATAGGGAACGAGTGAACGGTTTCGAACACAGGCCTGATGTGTAAAATTATGTGTAATATGATTGAGCTCTGTGTTGTGATGGTGTGTAAAATGGTGTGTGTAATATATGTGAATACGCTTTGTGTTGTGATGGTATAATGTGTGTTTTAGAAATAAATGGCAAAATGCCTGTGGGATTTTTAGAAGAAGAATGTCCTTACATGTTCTTCAAACTTGGTCCTCCCCCAGCACAGCACTACAGTCGCCACATAGTCCACACAGTCATTCAGTGAGCCATAATCCTTTGGTTAAAAAAAGTCAAAATAGACATGGGAACGGATGGTATTGAGAACATTACAGAAGAAAGCAAAAGCTTTTTTATCCATAAGAGATATTACATACTTAAAACAATATTATAACATCCTCCAATTGTTAAAGTGTACGGTAAAAAGAGATTTAAAAGTGAAGGTAATAAAAATGAGTTTTGCTGCCAGGTGTATTAATAAATTGATTGTAAACAATAGTGGAAAATGTATGAATAAAAATAACAGCCTACCTTTCGGATTTTGGCTTGAATATTCGCTTTGGTTTTAATATCCATGTCAAATTTCTTAAGAATGTACAGCAATAAAACAGGCAACTCATAAGATGTTTTCAGGATAATGTTTACTGGACAATTTGTCTGCATTTATATCATTCTGAGAAACACATGCAATCCGCTGTGATGTCACGTTTGTCAACTGTGACATCATAATCTGAATTGAACCCTGCTCACGCCTTGTGGTTTTGCTTTGACAACACAATTTTAAAACCAACGATGGCAACTGTAGTAACAACACCAGCTTGGCCCCGCCCCTTTGTAGATCCAGCAGAAAATAACTGAACATTCCAATCAGCATCATAAACAGGCAGCTGAGAGAGAACCCAGAGGTTCTATATTCTGACTATTCTCTGAAGCTAGAGTTGGAAGTTAAGGAGTTGACAGGTGAGGTGAAGGTTTTGAGGCAAGATTAACAGAAATTAAGAAGCAAGCTAGATGAGATCAGGCGATGGCTAGATAGTAACCCTATTTTTCCTAATAATGGAAAGCGCCCAACCCGCATTCCAGCTGTCTTTAAGTTATGGAATTTTTCCACCGCACGGTACGGTATGGCACGGCACGGTAACCATCCAGACCCGTAACTATCGGGTAACTATCCCCTTCATGGGTCGAGTCCCTGTGTCGTTTTTCCACCGCACAACAGAACAATGAAGATAGGAGGAGTTAGAAAGAATGCGACCGCTGTGGTGACATTAGCATTGACATTGTAAACAGTACAGCTGAAATTCACAAAAGCAGAACACAGCTTTCCCCATAACATGATCTACAATTTAGGCATTTGGGAGTCATATCGGGGGCAGCGAGCGCAGGAGGTCCCATGCAGACTTCACACGAGGTTATATCATCTTTCATATTTATTATTCGGCGTTGGTCCTCCAATGAATTGCAATTTACCAAGATCACATTTAATACCTCATATTTCTTACATCTGTAGCCTACATTTTTTCAATCGTAGAAAAATGAAAACATTAGCCATATTTGTCTTTGTGTTTAGATCTGTGCTTTTATGTAGCTTGTTGCTGCAAAAATATTCCCAGCACGAGGAATCAGTAGTAGTGAACGATATATCGTATTCCGATATGAGCATTTGCAATATCATACTGCCAAAGTTTGCGATATAAGTAGGCCTATATAGCGACGCTCGATGCTGGGCATGTTTTGTCTTACATTTGTTTCCCACTCATACTCGCAGACTAATTGTCTCCCCAGAACTAATTTACCAAAAATCACATCCCAGACTCAGTCCCAGCCCAAGCAAGCATCAATCTCGGATGCGTTTGAAAATGCAACGCCTTACGAAAAAAACTCTCATAGGCACAACGGTGAAAGAAACAGTAGGACAACTGTGTGTTCATTCAGTAATGTGATTTTTTTTAAAGTTCGTTAAAACGTTCAAATGTTCAACACAAACAGTTGAATCTTATTTTTTAACATTTTAGTAGGCTAAACTAATATTGGGAAAATGGTATTGCTTGGGTTCCCTTAATTTACCTATTCTATTCTGTGATGTCTGGAACACATCATATCAATGATACATTTTCCACCCACGTGTTGTGTTACATCGCGTGCTAGGCTGTCTAACGAAACTGCAACTTGTCATGCAAATGTGTAGGCTATTGCAGTTCTACTTCTCGTGCTGGACAGTTCCATAAATTACTCTAGACATTCTCTTGAGGCCATCTAAATGTGAATTGTTAGCCTAACATATGGTGTAATAATATCAAACCATAACAAACAGGAGCAGTTTCATGGGAAATCTGTACGGCTGATAACGTGTGAGCGGTCTCAGTTTATTTCCCCTTTATAACATGAAAATAAGTTCAGTTACTTTAACAGTAATTACAACTATTTTAGACTTTAGCATTTTATAGTTAATTTATGCTTCACTGCTGTCGGAAAAAAATAATCTGGAGAATACGAGTGACATTGTATTTCATAGGTTACAAACAAGACATTTTGTTTTCCGTTTAGTTTATATAGGAATTTACAGTACAAAGTGGTAGGGAACATTTATAAATACACACATAACCCGACATAAACAGGATGCAGAGCCTAGGAAACCAATTATGTGCGTAAAAACCAGCACTAGGCACTCGGACATTATATCTATCCCAGATCAGTCTGACTGTGAGCCATCGAAACTTTCCACATAGTTGAATAGGACCTAGGGAGTAACCCATCACCATTTCTGGGGCTGTGCAGTCACTCGACTTCATTCGGGGAGCTCACTCACCGAACGTCGCCAGGATAACGGTCAAAGCGCAAACCAGACGGTGAACTTCAAGACGTCAGGGTGAGTGATTGGTCGCATGTTTCAAACTAAGATAAAGGAGATAATACTTCTACTAACAAAACCCCAACAAGTAATAGAAAAATAAATACCAGCACTTACACTTGAGCATTTTATAATTTAAATACGAGAACAGCGACAGCACCTCCGGATATAGGGCTCAGGTTTTTTTATAGGCCTACAGACATTTTTATACAGTGGTTTTATCACAGTTAAGATCAAACAAAATCTGGTCACACCCTTTGTAATAGGTTATGTACGTGCTTTGGTGAAATTAAAGCAAGAGCAGCAAATATTATTTTCCAACTGTAGAGATGTTTTGTCCAACTTCCGGTAGCCTATTAACGTGCCTTTAGTTATTTTCAAAACGCACGTTGATTCTTCTTTGTAAATAATGTGAAATACTGTAATTCCTCTTTGAAACCAGAAGGAGTACATTGACTTATTAGGAAACATTCATATCCGATTAATTCAATTATGGAATAATATTCCCAACTTTTATGTGTGGTTGGTTATTCAATCCATGCAGTCGAAATAACTGATCTAGCCCTCAGTATCAAGGAGAAGAAGAGACACCAATCTGAGCGAGATAATATTTAAACTGGGCCAACTTCAGACTCTCGTGGAGATGACATAGCTGATAAGCACCAATTACAGTAAACACTAATGAGTCTAAAATTTCTGTCGCAATTTCCCCAAGGAAAAACGGTATGACAACAGATAAGCTTCAGAAATTGCCTCCGTAAATTAAACAAACCAGACTAGTAGACACTTATCATCTCAAATTGTTATTTAAATCAGGGTGGAATTCGACAAAGAGGGCTACATTTGAATTGTGTTCAAATTAGTGTTAAAATAATATGCTACTTGGAAAATAAGGAGCATTTCTCATAGAGGGGAGATAGTATACAATGTAACCTATTTTAGTGATGCTGAAATGGATGACACCCATACACCACTGTATAATTGTATAATATACATTGAGTGGGCCATTCAACTCAGTGTTGAGGTTGTAGGTAGGTGCTTTTCAATGTAG
The DNA here is from genome assembly GCA_029706075.1 of Aldrovandia affinis. NCBI lineage: Eukaryota > Metazoa > Chordata > Actinopteri > Notacanthiformes > Halosauridae > Aldrovandia > Aldrovandia affinis. Next base: position 1,713,537 of record JAINUG010000119.1, read on the forward strand.
TACCAAAGGATCCAACATGTAGTTCTCTACAACTGCTCTCTAACCAAATAGACATGGATTAAGGTAGCACTGATTTCATTTCAAACTTACACAGTGAAATGATAAAAATGGATTGACTGACTACTTTACTATTACTTCCAGAGTAAAAATGGAGCTGAAGGTGTCAGTGGAAGGTGTTCAACGGATTGTCTGCGGCGTCACAGATAGAACCACATGCCAGGAAGTGGTCATCGCTTTGGCCCAAGCCTTGGGTAAGGTGCCATTGCCAAACGTCAAGCATGTTGTTTGTTACATGACTCTTACATCTCTCTCTTCAACGGTCTCCTTCAACTGACTCTCGCAAACCTTCCTGTGTTTAGGCCGCACGGGGCGCTACACACTGAAGGAGAAGTTCAAGGAGTTTGAGCGAAACGTGTCACCTGACGAACGGTTGCTGGAGTCCTTGGGGAAGTACGGCCAACAGTCCAGAGAGGTCCAGCTCACGCTGTTGCACAATGGGCCGTCCCTTAGAGGTGGATGGGGGGACGGACCGAGGGGGAGCACCCAGCAGACTTCTCCTCAACTGAGGAAGGTGGACACTGGAAGCAAAGGACGAAGGGGAAATGGCAGGTGTGGCTCGCATCGTCAGAGCCTGCCATCGTGTTCCCGGCTATGCCTCAGTGCGGAGTCGACCCAGATAGCCGAAGCAAAGAAACCAAAAAGGAAGTCCCTGACATTGGTGGAGGAGGCCTTTGGCTGGCTGGAGAATCTGAGCAGGACGGCGAAGCCCCAGCGGGGCCAGGAGGGGGAGAAAAATAAGCTGGCCGAAAAGAGAAAGGCCTGGACTTCTGACAGCTCTCCCACAACTTCTGGGCACCACTGCTCCTCTGGAAGTGTACACGGTACGGTATGCCACAGAAAGACTGCAGTCACTGTGCACCAGCAACAGACACGCCTCCTGGATGACCCATGCAGCAGCAAAGACTGTGGCAGGGACAAGGATGGGGTCAACAATAACAATGGAGAAAGGGAGGCAAATAAAAACGGAGATGGAAATAGAGACCAGGAACTGAACACAGCCAAGGCCAAAGCTGACGGAAAGCCAAACCCACAGCCTGCAAGGAACACCAGTATTTCTCCTCCTCCCACTCCCAAAACAGAGGAGAAACTGCGGGCGCTGCTGATCCACCAACAGACTCGTCTGCATGACGTCCAGTTACAGCTGGACTCCACAGACACCCAGATTCAAGAGCTGGAAGAGAGGCAGACAGTGTGGCTGAACCAGGAGGCTCTGGCACAACTGGCAGAGTATGAGGGAGACGAGCTTGACTACTGGGAGAACGAGCTCAAGGCAGAGGAAGGCTATGAGAAAGACTTGCAGGAGCAGTTCCTGGAGATGAAGGAGAAGGCCGCAGAGTGCAAAGCCAAGTTGGAGGAGTACAAACGCCGGCTGCAAGGGCTGGACCCTGCCAGGGGGAAAAGAGCCCTCGTCGAGGCAGGTGTACCGGTGGACCCAGAGCAAGATTCCACCACGAAAGCGTCAAAATCTGCTGCTCCAAGCAGGACGAAGCCACATACCAGCACCCTCTGTGCTGCAGCCCTGCAGGACCGGGAGCTCCAGCAGACAAAAGCTTTGACGTTAAACACAGCAGTGGGCGAGAGGAGGCTAATCCCTGTTGCGGCAAACCATCGCCCCCATGTGCAAGTTTCTCCATACCGGATCGCAGACTCACAGGCCAGAGGGACGGGTCAGCTCAGAAAATGGTGGGCACTTTGCTCCGATGCCCAAACTCAGTCAGAACCAGACCGACACCAGTTGTCCACCGCTCAGAGATGACCATACAGCTGAATAGCACAAGGGTCTGAGACAAACAGCGAGGTTGGCCAGTTGGCAGAGGGTGTTTGATGAAATTGACTCGGTCCTTTGTTTGACATCAAATTAAACTCTTCAGTAATTACTGGTTGTTTCTCGACTATTGTGTAGTTCCCTGTTAAAATGTTTGCTACCTGTGCCTTGACTAATAGGCAAATGCCTGTTCCAGTTTGTAATAAAAGCCTTAAAGAACCAAACTATTTACTGTGTAATTTATGTGAAAAGTGAGATTTACTATGCAATAGTATAATCGTGTTATGCAATTTATAGTCTAGGAAGCTGAACACTGGAGGGAATGCCATGTGGTTGTGACAATCACTGGCCCATGTCCAACTGCAGCAGGCAAGATATGAAAATATGAAATATGAAAAACATTGCTCCCTACTTTTGATTGTTTCAGGTTTGCGGTTCAAACAAGCACTTCACAGGGACCTACCCTGCACTCAAATGAATTTCGTGTACTCGGAAAATGAAAAGACAGAACTTCTCAATTTTCGTAAAACGTTTATTTCTTTCATTCATGACCATTAACAAAAGTACATGGGAGAACATCCGTGTGTGGTTCAACAGGAACCCAGTGTTCTCCAGAGTTGAATTTTAACAGTAATACCTCCATGTGTCAGTACAGGCACAACAGATACGCCTTCAAATTCCTCTCGACCACACTAATTGAAATCCTGATTCTTGTAATGATTTTGTACTTAATTATTTAAATACTTTGTTTTATTACTTTTGCTTTATTACCTTAAGCAAGTTAACATCTTTGTTTATTTTTCTATTTATCGTTTTATCATGATGTTGGAATTTCCACTAAGAAAAAAAAGCACACATTACATACAGTATATTTTCAACCCACAGGTATTGGATGCAAACCTGCATTATTTCTACCGAAAAAAATAGCCGTCCTAAGATTGTTCTTTATATTTTGGCGGTTGGCTGGGGAAAGAAGGTACTTTTTTTTGTTTCGTTTTTATTTTATGTATTTTTAGGCACCTTATTTTTCTTATTTTATTTATTAGCAGAAATGTAAAGTTTCAATGAAATAAAAAAAAAAAGAATAAAAAAAAAGCTTGAAATGTGCAAAGAAAAATGTATGTTGTATAAAAGCACAAAAACTTCTGGCTACAAGTCGCATCATGGAATTCTGCACCCGTGGGGGGAGGGGGGGGGGGGGTGGGAGGTATTACCACAGAGCGAGCCAGCATGCGAATAACCTGCAGGTACGCTCCAGAACACTCACCGAAATTGAGATAAAAATGGTTGCAATTTCTCACCAGCCATGGGGGTGGGGGGGAAGGGGGGTACCCCAATAAGGGAGGCCCTTTGCACAATCACATACATATGAGGACTGACTTTACAAACACAGCACTTTCACGCCAGGTCGCAGATGTAGGTTTTAAAAACTGCTCTGAAAACCGAGCAGGGAAGTACCTTGTGTGTGTGAAGCCATACATTGGACAAATACATCAAGTCTCCTTGAAGAGACTTCCACAGCTAAGCTTTGTTTCATTTATTTATTAGAAAACACCCATCACATTTGAAAAAGGAAAAAAAAAAAAAAAAAAAAAAAACGAAACAAAAACAAAACCAAATAAATGAATCCTCTCAATTCTCTTGCATGAGGTGAAGAGGACGCAAAAAAAACCCAAAAGAACACACTCACACACACGCGTATGCAGCGGGTGCAGAATTCCGGACTCTCGCCAACCATAACCTTTCCAGTTTCAGACAAGATGGGGACTAGAGAAGTTGCGGTATAATTATGATCCTTGTTCTGGGAGGTACAGAACCCTCCAAACCCTTCCTCTACTCGCCACACCTCGGACATCTTTAAAACATCTTCTATTCACTCGCTCGTTCACACTCTCTCGCACGCACACAGGCAGAGCAGAGGTTCCCAGGTATACTGCAGTGCTGAGCTCAGCTGGTATCCAGGAGACCGCCGCGCCCACGTGGAGAGCAGAGGACAAATGGGATAAGAGGGGTCTGTGCTGAAAGGGCGGGACAGGGACAGGGGTTGCACATGCAGATCTCCAACCATCTGTGTAGGGCAACAATGCAGCTTCCCCTTTCCCTGTCAGAGTAGGTTCCCAGGACTGCACTTCTCAACCCGCGATTCGCTGCACGGGGGATGGAGGGCGGGGCTCAGTCAATGACACCAGCTTGGCGGATTTTCCTTTCCACATTAAAGCCCTGCAGAGATGCAACAAGGTGAAATGGACAGCTTTTTACAAACGCCAACACAAAACTCCCAATACATTTTAGAAGACCAGTCTAAAAGCAACAAATTATAGCATTATTACATTTACATTTTATTTATACATTTATTATTATTCACAGCATACAACGTCCCCTGAAGGTGTGAGTGGACCATCGACAGGGAGGTGGGTTTTCACGCGTACCTTGGAGTTGTCAGGGCCGCGGGGCTGCCTCACGATGACCAGACGGGGAGCGCTAGCATCGTCGAGTGTGATGCTCTTCAGGCGGTTCACCAGCCGGTCCGGCCGCGGGGTCGCCACCGGCTTTGGACCCTCGCTACAGTGGGGAGAGGGGAGGGAGGGAGGGACGGACTTGGTACCATGTGGAGACGCGCAGCGAGTCACTGGCACTGCCAGTTCATTTGTCCTCCTAAGAGAGAGGGGGCGCACTCACCTGACTCTGCGCACGTTGCAGGCACTGCACTTGCCCGTACGCTGGTTGAGGATGACTGAAAACTCCACCTCGTCGCCTGCCTGGAGCTCCAGTCCGTCCTGCACCTCCTTCACGTGGAAGAACAGCTTCTTGCCCTCCCCAACCTCGTACGTGATGAAACCAAACTGATGGAAAAGGACACAGTCTTCACACAAAGGCTCTTCCATTTTTTAAAATGCATATGCCTGCGTATCCTGTGCCCAGATACATATATATATATATATATATATATGCACACAAATTATGAATGAAAAATGTTCTCATTCACTTCACTTCCTAACAATCAATTGGCCAAACTGGAAAAAACAGTCAGTCACTTGCAGTTATATCGGATATTGTTTCCAAGAAATAAATAAATGCTCTTTGTAATGTTGGTCATATTTGCTGTCGGCACTGCCATCGAGAAACACTGAATCAAACAAAACAATGTTTTTACTGAACAAATCAATTAAAATCGTTTCATTATATCTCCTTTGAAATCAGTAAGAATTTGGAATACAGCATTGCCCCAACATTTCGTACAGTACAGGGTACATTTTAATGTTTCTTTATCACATTTTAATACCACTCAGTACATGCACGCATAACCTCACAAACCCTTTGTGCTAGCACCAATGTCTTTGTGTACAAGGTACACACTGACCCAGAATCAGTGCTTGGGGAGCATCATTTATTGAAACGTAAAATTGCACATTCACCACCATCGCCGAAAAAGGCATGAGATGTAATGACGAAGAAGATACAAGTCGCAGCATGCCCAATAAGCAGCTGCTACAATCACACAGAAAAAAAATAAAATAAAAATGTTAACGTGAGAAGACAAGAAAAGAAAAAAGCAAAGTACCTGGTCCTTGACACACTCGACAAGAGCGCGACGCTGAGGAATGATGTTGCAGGCCATCTTCTGCGCCGTTTGCCCCACGGTGCACAGCTGAAACTTCACGATCTCGCCCTTCTGCAAGCAGTCGGCTTTGCTGGCCATGCCCACAATGCCGAATGGGAAGCTCTGCCCCTTCAGACTACCTGTGTGTGGGGAAGGAGGGAGGGGGTTGAAAACGCAACGTTGGGTCTCGGGCAGACGTTTTCGGAGATCCTCATTTCAGCCGAACGTGTCCAGCGGTCACTCACCCTCCTCGGTGACCTCGATGAGACCCTGGTACTCGGTCTGCGAGGGGTCGACGCTCCGCAGGGGGCGCAACACCTTCCCCAGGGACACGGTGGCCCCCACGTCCTCGCCCACACCGTTCACTGCCAGGGGAGGGAGGGAGAGGAGCATTGAACGGTCAACACCGACACGAGATGGCAAAGGGAACAACGTGAAGATGGATCATGGAATTTATTTTTAATGAATAACCATCCCAGTGAACATTTTGTGTTTTGGTATTGTGTTGCCCTTACCAGCTGCCACCTTGGTGACCTTCTCAGCGCTCACTTTGTTTCCCTTGCCCTTGGACAGCGTGTACTCCACAGTGTCCCCAAGCTCCAGGTTCTCCAGGTCCCCACAGAGCTCACTGCTCAGACACGGAGAACGGGATGGGTCACAACATGAACAAACATTCGTAACACAGCACTATCAGGCCCCCACATTGACAATTTATAAGAGAAGAATCGAATCAACAAATCAGTGAAAGTTAAAAATAATCCACTGGACTTCATGGGCACTTGGGGCAAAAGTTATCCTTGTGAGATGTGAGCACCGATGTACCAAATTTCATGACTTCATCATATTAACATGGCTTTCACCCACTACGGTCCTCTGTAAACATGCTGCGTTCAGGGAGTTTTAGTCAATCCCTGTTGATTTTATAACCATTTTTGAACAAATACTATAGGATGCGTACACGTGGTGCTTGGCCCCTTTCAAAGGTCTGATCGTATTGAATACGGTCTTAATATTAATACAATAGAATATTAATATATTTTTTAAAACAGGTAAGCCTGAAGTGCCAAAGTGACAAGTGCCACAAACTGGAAACCCCACACTGTCACAAACAGCCTGCACATTCAATAAGGTTCAGTCGTGAAAGCTGCACCTGTAATGGAAGAAGATCTCCTGGTCGTGGTTGGCAGTTTCGATGAACCCAAAGTTGTCCTTAAGCGTGGCGACATATCCCAGCAGCCTCTTGGAGTTAACGGTGCGGTTGAGGATCTTGATGGACACCGCACTTTGCTGGCCTGTCCTTTTGACCTCACTGATGGAGAATTCCAACTGGGGGAAAGGGGAGGGGTCAGGTTACGCCACAGTTGCGCAGAGCGATGATTCGCTGTCCGCACCTGGACTGCAGTGACCAATTCCCTCCCCTCACTTTTCCTGACAATAGCACCAGTTTTGCTCAACTTATTTTGCTGCAGGATTTAGCATACAAAATTTCATGTTTCTTTTGTCATTTGAACTGACCCAAAGCAATAGGGTCTTTGGTTTCTGTTTTGAGAATACATTTAAAGTGGCCTTAAAGAAGTGGCTGCAAAATGGAAATTGACATGTTCTTTTTTTAATTTTTAATTTATGCATTTATTTATTTTGACATAGCTTCCCCGCACTGCCATATTGTAAGTTGACTGTATTATCTCTGCTCTGGTGATACTCTGTTGATGTGTTTGTGTATTTTTTCTTTTCTTTTCTGCAATGTGTATGGTCTGATGTTTAGTGTTTTGTGAGGACCACAATGGAAATAAGCCTTCAGGCTTTATTGTGTTTTTATCCTCTGTGATTTTGATTTTTACTTTCTCTTGTATGTTATGTGTGTTGGCCTATGTGCCGTTTTTAATCACGAAATAAACCAAACAAACAAAAGCTCACCAGCATGGCTCTCTCATATCCAAGACCGGAAACCTTTTATGTCACACTAAAAATAAAATAATGTAAAACCTGAGGGTATAATTGAATAAAGAGGGTATAATTGGACACTAAATTAGGAGGAAAAACAGGAAAAAAATCTAAAATTAAAATAATGTAATCTTACATTTCAAGGCATGAACCTTGCTCAAGTTAAACATAACTATGAAAGAACACTGGCCAAAAGTCAGCATATAACAAGCACCTGGTGTTTTTGAATGCACAGTCAGAAGCTGTGATGTCACAAACAATCTTTTTATATAAATTACTCCATCACCCCATTGATAACACAGAGCTCACATTCATGTGTATGAGAGAGACATTCCCTGGGCCAGAGGGCTTGAGTCATTAGGAAGTGAACAAAGCGCAGAGGGTTTGAACTCTTACGATCTGTCACTAGGGCGACAGACAAATGATCCCGTTTTCACGTTCGTTTGGTAGTACCTTATCTCCCAGCTGTGGATTAGCACTGCCCTCCAGGTCCTTGCTGTGATAGGCCACAGTCAGCTTCACCCCGCAGTCCTCGTACGCGATCACCCCCTCTTCTGCATCCTGTCAGCGGAATCATTACAAGGGATTGGGATTCAGGCAGTCAGAGAGCAGTGAGAGGTTTTTCCACCGGAGCGGTACGGGGAAGGGGGGGGATTACAGGGGGCTTGGTCGAGGGATACCGTTTGGGGCGCCGGAGCATCAGCATAAGCAACTGCTGCTATTCAAAGCATTAGTTCTAGAGAAGGGTAGACTTCAATGTAAATGGAATAGACTGGGGGGGTGCTCTTAACATTCTAGAATGATTAAATCACGCGTGTGGCTTGGGCCTCCTAAAGTATGCCGCCGAGTGCTCAATGGGAATAAAGCCGGACAACTGGTCACTAATCCCTCAATCGTGATTAGTATTCCATAGGCAATAGGCCAATATTCGCAGCATCCTTTAGAACAGTGCAGGTTCTCCGCATAGCCAAGCCATTCTGAAACACAGCTGGGCTTGGTCGACAAAGACCAGTTAGTTATCCACCGCAATGCCCAGGGGCCGTAAAACATCACACACATTTGAACAGAAGGTGATATATACGTAGATGTATATAAATAAGCATGAGTCAGGGAAAATACACAGTTATAGACTTCGCTTCACTGATGAACCTGAAAAACGGCTTATTTGATTTAGTTTTGTACATTTTGTCCTTGTTAGAGCAGTGAAAATCTAGAGGATACAGCTACCTGTATTTTTTGTGATAAATGTAGTTTATTTATTTAACGTTTATCACACAAAAGTACAGGTAGCTGTGAACTCTGGATTGACACTTTTTAAAAAAATACATTTATTTTGATTTTTTTCACGTTTTTCCTCCCAATTTGGTAGCCAATTACACCCTCTATTTATTTCGATTAACCCTCCCCACAGGCAACCCCCACGAGTCCGCTGCTCATCTCTACGAGGCAAGCTAATTCCCCATGGGCAGTAAACTCCTTTGAGATGGAATTCGTCCACCCACGTTCTGGAGACTCCTTTTACGTGCTTCACAGCGGACTCGAGCCAGCTCAACCTCCCCCCTCTCCCCTACCCCTGGGGCAGACAGCCAAATGCCGCCCCCGATCGGGGTTGACGACCAGAGCCGGTCTGGTAGAGACTCGGGTTTCGAACCCCGTTCCTGACAGGCAGCACACACCGTATTGTAACTAACCGAAAACAAGGTAACTAACCCTGCCACTGGACTGCCTGTAACCAGGCAAGCACTCTTTAGGATCAACAAATCAAGATAACGGAAAATCACACAGAACCTGTTCTTAGCGAGTAAGCCTGGTTCTGTAGCCTGCATTCTACAGTGGGGGGGTTAGCGGCTCGAGTGAACTGCATTCACGGTCAGTAGGTTTTGCGCACAAACTTGCACCACTCACCTTATCGACTTTACTCTTGAGAATATTTTTTTTTTTAAGAAATAAGGTGCAATTACAGGCATCCCCTTTCAAATGTTTCATTTGAAACAAACCAGTAAGAAACTCTTTGGGAATTTCGCAAGCCTAAAAATTTGTGATGCTTCAATCTTGAGAACCTGAGTGTTTTCAATAGAAAACGGAGATCTTTGTCTCCTACACATTCAGATGGAAGAAACACCCTTCCAATACACAAAATACATGGCAGAGGGCTGCCAGGGTCCAAGGGAGAAAATTGAATGGATGGAAAATGGAAACAAAAGTGGCTTATGATATGAAAGATAGATATATATATACAGCATGTGTGTATACATATAAGCTTTAAGAGGACAGCCTTTTAGAATAGCTTACTGCCATTTTCTCCCCTTTAAGAAACTCTTCTTCCAAAACATGGTACACACTGTGATAACTTGCAATTTCATCACAAATAAGAATGGAAACAAGCCGAGATGGCAGCATTACCATGCACAGCAAAGAATAGGATCCTACCTTCTCTTTTTTCTAATGAAGGAGAGAGGAAGCATGAAGGGAGAGGAGAGGAAGGGGGGGGAGGGGGAAGGGAGAGAGCAGAAAGGAGGATTAGAGTGAAGGAGAACCCGGGCTCGAAAAACACATCTATTTAAGAACGCTGTCCGTGATGTCTTCCCTGCCTTGTGTGCCTGAATACAATCAGGTGGGCCCTGTCCATTTTAACTGCCTGCTGACTGCAGAAGAACAACATAGCATTGGAAGCTTGTTAGAGGGCTGGAGAATCTCAGCTCAACAAGGGCAGAAATCAGTTCAAATCAAACCGTTCTCCAGCAGATCTGACACTGAAAACGTGCACATTCTGATACCTCCACGTTTTCAGTTCTCTGACCAGACAATCAACACTTCCTTATTATAAACGGGTGTTACAATCTGTGCAGACGTCTCTTCTGGAAGCCAAGAATCACAGCACTCCTGGACCGCTAGATGCACAAACAGTATCAATATTACCAATACGGTAAATATAGGCCTAGCTAGAGTACAGCGTAATCCTCAAATCAATATTCATGTCTACAATAATCATGATTTCAAGGTAGAAATCGTAGACCAATTATCTAACGGACAAGCCCGTTATCAGGTGTGATGAGTCATGTTAAGGTTGCATCTTGAGGAGTCTGGGGACCTCAAATACCCCTGAAATCACTAAATTGACCTCATCAGCTCTCCCCTGTAAAAAGGGAAAGCTGCAACAGGTAATGGTCTAATTTAGTCATCACCCGCATACACAAAATAAGAGCTAGAAAGTTTCAGCGAGGACAAACGCGTTTCAACAAGTTTCCGTAAAATTTTTGGCACATGAAACACTGGAAAACTGGTTCCAGAATGAGATTTGTCACAGGCATTTTTTCCCCCAGACTTCCTCTCATAATGTACGCTATATGGCATTGAAGAGTATGAGGTAGTTAGCGTCTGAGATTGGTTTCGAAATGATTTGTCACTTAGACAACTGAACCATTACAGAACAGTAAAGGGTAAAAACGTGTGGGTAAAACCGCACGCAACTCTCACATCTGAGAACTTTACGTGACTTCTAAAGATCTGCTCTGGGTTGGTGTATGAAGAATGGGGAAGTTTTTTTTTTTGGTTTTGGTTTTTTGGGGTGGTGGGGAGTGGGTGCAGGACTGAGTGAAAGATCAGGAAGCAAAACAGCATTTCTTATTTTTTCAGGTCTCAGGGCAACAACACCTTTCGCATCTTTAAATTAAAACGCACACTGCTCTAAACAAGCCTAACTCGAACGCGGCCACTCCTGGAGCACACGGCTGAGGATTCCGGGGCCCTTTTTACACCAGCTAAATCACATTCCAGTGCCACATTTCTCTTTATTGTAGCGTGATATGTATCCAGTGAGAGCACATTTCAGCTACACACGCGCATGTGCAGGAAGGGCATTATCTATGATAGAAAGCAGCATGCGACAATGCGACCACACTAGCTAGCATGTGTGAAAGTAACCGGAGTGTGTGGAGTTAACACGGTGGATGTGACACTGAACTGTCTTCGGGCTGTGTGTACCTGTAGCGGTTCATGAGCTTTAAATAGAGGCATAAATCCAACCTTTAAACCAGTCACCGGCCTCAACCGGTTCTCATGCATTTTGGTCGAACAACAAACATGTAAATCATCGGAATAATTCACTTGCTAGTCAAAGCTAGCAAATAAGCGTCGATGTCTTCTCATAACGTACGGATCGGATTAACGGATCTTTATGTTGTCCTCTGTTCCCGAATTCAGTGAATATCGACAGCGTTCCCTACATTTATCCACAGGTTCACAAATCTGTATACAAGAAAAATCTGCACAATTTTGTGATATAAACAATACTACTATATAATAATGGTAAATATAATGATAAGTAATCACAAAATCGCCAATATTCCTACTCCGGGTGTAAATATTGGCACGTTCGCCACAACAGTAACCCCTACAGAGACCCTCTACACTATTACCTCTGACGTAAATACTCATCATGTGACTAGTGGTCGCATTCCAAGGGAGATGTCTGTTAATGCCATCGTCAGAGATCACCTGCCGAGCTGAGAGTGTCCTATGCTACCTACGATCATGGTGTGGAAACGCACATTCAAAGCGAGAGGTTTCTCTTTAGACTGTAAAAAAACAAATCTGTCATGTGGGATGTGAAGGAACAGATTTTCCTCATGATGTACAGGCGCACTGGAGATTATTTTCAACCAGTACCTGGATGGTAAAGATCACCTGTTCTCAAAAGGTGTCACCGACAGAGCAACCTGAAAGACCTTGCCTACAACGGAAAAAGGTATTTCAGTGCTCCTGTGATCTGTCAGAGTTCAGATGGCTCTTTTACCTTCTCTTTGCCCTTGCTGGGACTGGCGCTCTTGCTGGAAGAGGCTGCGGTGGCCTCCTTCTCCACCACCCCCACGAAACGCTGCTCTGACTGGGTGTGGAAGGACACCGTGCCTTTGGGAAGCTTCTTGATTCGCACCGCGTGGTTCCTCTGCGCTGACAGCATGTCCTACACAAACGGAGAGAGGGGGGGGGGGGGAAACTTGCATCATTTACTCTGCACACACTTATCCAGGGAGACTTACATTGCTCACTTATTTTCCTTTACACAACTACTTATAAAGGAGGAACATTACTAAAGAAATTTACGTTAAATAATACCCCGCACTGCAGAGTAACAATGACTAAGGGCAATGAAGAGTCTTGGTAGAGTGCATATCACCCTGAATGGTTTCTATAGCTCCTCCCAAGGCAGGAACTTCAGGTTTCATCCTAATCCATTCAATGGAATTTCTCCATTCATTACACTCACGCACGCACACACAGTGATCAGACCATTGGCTATTCCTTACACTTCAGGGGGGCTACAAGAATTTACAGCCATACAACTACAACATATTCAATGCAGTAAAGGATTTCATATAAAATGTGTTTATATATGAAAAAAATGCTTTTGCACATTTTCTGCACATAAAACCTGTAATTCCCTCATTCCCCAATGAGCGCAAGACATTCGATTCTGACTGGCTAAAATAATGTGATCGTGTCAATGGGAACTCGCTCTCAGCTGACCTACCTGCTTAAATGAAAGGCAATGATAAAAACTAGTAATACTAATAGGGATAAGACTAATATTGCCACGTGGACTCAAATTCGTATACCTCACTGAATACATACAGTCTGGCCAAAAATGATATTAATTCTACAATGTGGGACTACTGCCTTCAAACCAATACAGTTAAAATACTAATTTCCCCTTCATACCTGAGGCAGATTTTTTTTTTAAAGTAAACACACCAGGGAGGTTTCACAACCTGATCAACATTACTGGGCTGAGGAGGGGAAAAAAACTACTTAAGTTCAGAATCTTTATTCTAAAAAATAAAAAAATATTAATAAAAAAAAAATGTTAATGTCGTAAAACAAGTAAGTTGACCACGATGCACGCAAAGTACTGGAAGTAATTGGATGAGACAAAGATATACAAATACACGGATCTTGAAACAATGAAAATGTGTCAAAAAGCATTAAACTTCATTGAGCCGATAGTGCTGTACACACTCCTTTGGCCAGCTGGGAAAATTACATCCACTGTGTGGCGGTCATAATTGGTCGTAGCACTTGAGTGACAATGCAGTTCTCCAACTTTTTAAACCCTAGGACTGCAGCAAGCTATATCAGGGGTTAAAGCAATAGTGTGTTAACAATTTAAGAATTTAAGTGTTAGCTTCTGTCCTTAAAATTAAAGTGCTCATACTGCATCTTTCACACCACAAAACAGTTCTTACCTGAAAATCAGACTGCTTCCTGTCTTTTCTGACCTCTACCTGTTAAAATATTATAAGACTGTAACGGTGCTAGGTGGATAGGTGCCAAATTCTGAAATGGACCTCCCATGTGAGAATGTTGACCTTCAATGTGCATCCTAAAAACAATTCTGTGTTCATTGATACCCCACCTGCACCTTTTTAAGATACATGATCGTGTTAGCCGACTGTCAGAGTCATGGTGTTAAGTAAAAAAAAGTTAAATATTAAATATTGTCTGGACATCACAAAGCAACAACTGATCAAACAGGACAGAAATAAAGATGACTGCAGGAGGAGAGAGAAGAGGGGGAAGGGGGAAGTGACCTCGGAGAGGAAAGAAAGAGACTGGGGGAGAGAGGGTGAGAAGGTAGAGTAACGCTGTCGACTCACAGGTACGACGGTGAACTCCACTTCATCAGAGATGTGCAGCTGGCTCTCTTCCAGAACCTCGCTGAAGTGGAAGAACATTCTAGCATCCCGGTCGACGCACTTGATGAAGCCGAAACCATCCCTCATGGCAGCGATAACACCCTGCGCGCGTGAGAAGGGCAAAGGGCAGAGAGGACGCAGGAGGGCTTGAGTGGTCCACGCCAGTATTTATGTATTCAAACACACGAACGCATAAATAAAAACGGCACATCTTCCTTAAATCGCTTTTTTTGCAATTTAGTGGACATTCCCCCCCATCGTGCCCTTTACCATTTCGCGAGTCTCCTTGGTGAAGTGGAAGGTGTCGGGTAGGATGTCGATGTTTGTGGCTCGCTCCAGCTTGTCTCTGCGGTCTGTGGAGATGTTGAACTGCACGTGGTCGCCTTCCAGCAGCGTCACCTTCGACTTTGTGTCCTTCTCCCCAAACAACAGCTCCTTGTCGGTGAAATTGATCCTGGCACAGATGCGTCCAGGCAATGGGTCGTTCTGTACGGGACGGAAGAGGAAAGGTTTAGGGAATGGGTCACACTGTATGGGGAGGGGGAGATGATCACAACAGTAGATGGTCCCAAGTATCAGTTCAGAGACCACTGAGACTGAAATATGCCCCAAATACCAGCAAATGAAATTAGCCAAAGGACATGATGCAAATTCATAACTTGTAATAACGCGTTTAATAGCATGTTCTGAAAACAAACGAGGCCGGCCCATAGAAGAGAAACTGTGGCACTCGCTGGACTTATCTCTGCACAATTCTTAACTACATTTGTAGGTCATGGCAATGTCGCAGCAGCACAGATAGGAAGATGTACCTGGTTCTTGTTGGGGACCTTGGGGATAACTTTGATGACGGTGCCTTCAAACTGTTCAATGCTGATGTCCTCGAAAATAACCGTCCCTTGAGGGAGCAGTCGCACTTCCGTTGCCACTTCCTTGCCCTGAGGGGAAAGAATATAGCACGGTCTAAACATGCTCAAGCAGGATCCAAAGGCTCAGGTGGCTGCCAGGAATGTTGTGCTACCCATTACAGTAAACAAACACAGCATTATATATTATACACATTTTAAATACTGCATTTTATTGTGTACCAAAAAAAAAAATGTTAATAGTAAACTCTGAGAAATGTTCACAGAGTTCATCGCCATTTCTGTGCTTCAAAGTAGAAGTTTAGGCACCCTGGCTAAAGAGGAGCTTCCCCTCTGGAGACAAGCCTTGATCCCACACATCTTACATTTCTCTCTTTAATGGTGAACTCCACGTCATCCCCAGCCTGCAGCGCCTCCAGATCACCCTTGAACTCGCTGTAGTGGAAGAAGATCTCTTTGACCACGTCGCCCCTCTCAATGAACCCGAAAGCCTCCTGTAAGACACCAGAGGTTAGCGCTGGGGGGGAAGGCACGTCTACCGCGGCTGGATATGACCACAACTGTTCCATCACAAAAACATGACTCCTTCAAAATATATATATATATACACATTTTTTTAAACATATTGGGTGGGAGAGAACATTACCTTGGTAGCACAGACAACACCCTGGCACCTCATCTGTTTCTTCTTCACCAGAACAATGTTATGGGCGCTGACTGCACCAGTGCTGAAACACACAACACGCAGGGCATGGTTGCAAGCGCGATACACAGATACACGTGCAGATGTCCCGACGCTGCTCGACACACAGCATACGCGACGAAGTGACCCGTCGAATGCACCCCTTCCCCTGCGACGCAGGGCAGACACTCACTGTTTGTTCGTCTCCATGTAGAAGCTGACTTTGTCCCCGGTGTCCAGGTGCAGGTTCCCCTCCACATCCTCAGGCGTGTAGGTCAGGTAGAACACCTCCTGCTCAGGTGACAGTTCAAAGTGACCATCAAATGACAACCTGCGGTCAGCGGCCACAGAAACAGCTAAAGGCGTTACTCAAATTTGCCTGCCCTTACCCCGTTCCTCTCGTAGCACACGCTGCCGGTGGGCACCTGTCCCGGGGCAGACTTTCCATCCAGGTGAGTAGGGATGGCAGACACCACCTGCAGCACAGTGACAGCCACGGGGTGGACAGGGTTAGGAACGCCGATTGAAAGGAACCACCCCAAGACAACACCAAATATTCACTGGACTTGTAGCCTTACAAACGTTTGCTTCTTTCTAGTTGAAAATAACAACCTTTCATACTGCTGATTAGAAACATTAGGTTTTACAAATTCATAATGGTGATTTAAGGGCATAAATCTTGACAAAACACAAACCTAAACACTGTGTAGACTTCAACCCCATTACTTAAAAAGGACAACATGATGAACATTCACTCACAATAAAATACAATTTTCTCCCCTTTCAAAAAGTCGAACTCCTTTCACACCGGGAAAACTGAACTCCGATGACTTGCATTGTTAATTATCAAGCTCGTTGCTGCGGTTACACGCTCAGTCTCCTTGTCGACTTGCTTTGCAAATGACGGTAGCACCCAGTGCAAACATCTGTAGGAAAACTACGATTGTATGATTAAAAATATATATTTTTACCTTGCTAGATAGCTCAATTTTAAACTAGCTCGCAAGAGGATTGAGTACACCATTTTATTTATTGTCACCAAGCTGGCCAGCTATATAGCTAGCTAGAAACCCAATTTTGTTTTTCACCAGCTATAAAGCTTTTTTAGGTGGTCCTTAGACTATAGTTTAAAATGTGTTTCAGGTGACAACACTTTCCACGCCACTTTGGCTACACATATACAGAAGCTGCAAGGGCTTGACTAAACAATATTTTGTGGCATGTGCCTTTTGCCAAATCTAGACTGTACGACGGATTTTGTTTCATCGTGTAGTTGATTGCTTGCTTGCTGCCTAGAATTAGCTATCTATCTATCTAGTAAGCGAATGAAAAAGCTTGATAACCCCAGCAAAAATAGATACAAGTTACTACTAGTCAGTCAACGAGCAACACATTAGTTTTATGGTCCTATTTGCTTTACGTTTCACTACCTCCAAACAAGATGTATTTACTATATTTAACAAGGTACAGCTACTGGCCTCAATTATGTCACCAACTTTGTCAGTTTTAACCAACATGGCAGTTTACTAATTGAGTGAAAAAAGCATATTAAAAATAAATCTTTCAATGTTACTTTAGTGATCACAAAATATAGCGGTTTTAATTTTTTGAAGGCGGAGGCAATGTTTTCATTAGGGATGCATGTTCATCATGTGCTTTTACATTATGATTATCATTATCCTAAACATGGACAAGACCACAAACACACACACACACACACACACACACACACACACACACACACACACACACACACACGCAGCACAGTAACACAGTCAAGCCAAACATAAACCTACAATGAGACCTGCACAAAAATATTGACAGTACAGATTTACTGAAAACGTTACATTGAATGTTCTCTTAACAAATCCAGGAGGCAAAGAGGTTTAACGTTGGCTTGACGACAATAAAATTAACATGACAACGACGACACAGACACAAAACAGAACCAAAAGTAAAATGGTGTTCCTTAACTGGATGAATAAAACCATGCAGCATAGTAAAGGGAGAGGCGTGCAACTCAGGCCCCACCTGCCCCGAGATGCGCTCCTCTGGCAGGACCTCAGGCTTGATCTTCACCAGCTTCACTGCAATGGGCTTGCCAGTGCGCCGGTCCGACGACACCTCAAACTCCACGTCGTCTAGGAGGGGAAGAGAGGAGAGAAGCATGACGAACCACACCCGCACGCTCACTCACTCCATCTTAACAACACACTTCCTACTGAGACAAGAAATGTATCGAGGCTGCTTTTTGCAGGGGGAACGTCAACCGCTCATCCACCGAACACGAGAAAGGGAGAACGCCACACTCCTTGATGGGCAAATATATCGACAAAAGCATAAGATTAAAAGGTATAACAGTGAAATGTCACATTTTAAATGAAGTTACTGCTTATTTAAAGAGCTTTAACTTCCACTTCACTCCGTTCCCCACCTCCAAACACCCTTCCTGGGGCGCTCTGCTTCAGATCCCACCGACAGCACCCCTGCACACAGACGCGACGCCTCCCTCACCTCCGAGCTTTAGCTCCTGTAGGTTGCCGTTGTACTGGGAGCAGTGGAAGAAGAGACGGGCCTGGCGCTCGGAGCACTGAATAAACCCGTAAGAGGTCAGCAGCTTCTCCACCACGCCGGTTTCCCTCAGACCGCCCCCTGTGCCGTTGGCAAAGGCGGAATGCCCATTGTTGTGGAGCAGGCCAGGGTCGAAACTCATCTGGGCAAGTGCAGACAGGGCGTGGGACAAGCACAAAACAGCACATTAATCATTTAGTCGTGGCATTTAAGCACATTCGAACTGAAGATCATTCCTTAACATTCACTGAGCCTAACTGCAAATGACCTTCCAAATGTTCTTTGGAAAATGAAGAAATTAAATTGTGGGGGGGGGACAAGAAGCCAATTCTTGAACTTACAAATGACATAAATCGGCCAATAACCACCTCAGGTTTTTGTGCCATCAGGAAATGTTGTTAAATGCATTTAAGGCGTCGTTCTCACACACCTCTTTCGGCTCGTCAAATGCGATAACAAATTGTTTTCGCGCTGCTGTGCCTTTTTGACAAGCGCATTTATGACTGGGGCAAGAATGTCATAACTAACACTTCAGGTCACCTGCAAGGGTTGCAATTACACAAGGCTGCAGCGGTACTAATGCAAGGGCTGTCTGCCAGCTTGTTTTATGGTCTTATTGACTACATTAAACACATTTAATATTGGATCTGATAGGCTTCACAAAACAGTATCTTAATTACTGAAACTGTTTAAAGAACTAATACCTTAAACTATTTGTAGCTCAATTCTTAATATTGCCATTTTAGATCAACTTCAGAAACGGACAAGTGACAGTTTCATTTTTGTGCTTCTATAAAGTGTGGGGGGGGGGTTCTCAAATAAAATGTGTCATAAGTTGCACTGTAGTCCACTAGTAGTCAACAGGTCACTCAAATTAATCTACATTGGCATATTACAAATTGGTAAGAATATCCATTCTCTCTACCCGCTTCATGTTGGACTAAAAGCCATTTGTGAATTCACTGTGTGAATTTGACCATGCTAAGCAGAAAGGGGAACTTGCAACCACATTGGAGGCACTGTGTGAACGAGACCTTAGGATGGCAGGGCATCGCACTAAAGTTTCTACAAGAGGTAAAATGTACACACAGGCAATGACACAACTCGTATGCGCAGACATGCGTTTAGTCAAAACACTCAAACCACACAACCTTCAAGAGACCGAATAAACTCAACCTGCTTTTTAGCAATAGGTCTGCTATTAATGTAGCCACAGGATAGGGTAAATGACCACACAAGTTTTCTAGCTCGTTCAGGCTACACACAATAGAAGAACATGCTGCAGTTTCCAGTTGGAGCATCGTATACCTGCACTTTTCATTGTTGCTGGCAATACTGAAAAACTGGAGGCTTGAACATAGTTAAATATGATAGCGCAACACCACGTACAGACCAACTTACTCTTAAATATTACAATTAAACAGAGTAAGAAATCAATCCTTTAATAAAAGCATCCGAATTTCAGATACTTCTACCTGAACCCTTTCGTGAATAAGCATCAGTAGTCAACACCTATCGGTTTCAAAATTCACACGCATGCAAACGGTCGTTTCAACATTGTCCGAAAAATTCGGAAAAAGGGCCACAGAGGCTAAAATGAGCAGTGAGGACTGCTTCGAGGCAAGATCGAGGTGAATCGTTTCCACTTCTGGACCGGGCTACGACCTCCAGTAAATAAAACAACGGACACTGCAAACCATGCGGTTAGCAATGGGCACAGAGCAGACCAGGCGGGCTGTGCCCAAATTAATATGGGCGCAGACATCGGCCCGCACACGCCCACTTACTGATCTCTGATACAAGGGGGTCCGCTTGAGCTTTTTGCTCCCGGACGGGCGCGCGCCGTGGCAGGACAGAGAGGCGGAGCGGGGGATAGGCAGGGCAGTGGTGGCTGGGGCGGGGTCGGGGTCAGGGTCAGGGGCGGAGGCGGAGGCGGAGGCTGGCACAGGGGTGTCAGGGTACACCCGCTCCATCTCAAACAACGGGGTGAGGACTGGGACGCACTGTTTGGGAAGGGCACGGGTGGAGAAGACAGCTCAGCAACATTCAGCCACACTCTCTCTCGCTCTCACACTCGTTTTGAGTGTCTGTGTCAGCAGGTCTCCCGCTGTGACCCTGCCCTGAGCGCACTAGGATCACAGCATTTCCCTGTCCTGGACTCAACCCAAGTCATTCCGAATGCCAACGTCAGGGTACGCCACGTGTTGATTCATAGGGCTTCTTCAGGCGAGTCACGTGATGCGAGCGTAGGTGCGAGGTAGGAGAGAGCGGGGGGGGGGCGGGTGGAGATAAAGGCCCTGTGGCGCTAAAGCCACATCACTCACGTTATGCACTAAACCACCTCTCAGGGAGCCTTTTATGGAGTTCACATCAATCCCTACAACCTTCCTGGATGAGAACTGGGACACGGGTGCAGCTCACGGTCCACCTACAGACTTTCAATATTACCGTGGAAAAGTCCTGTGACGTCGTTCGACACTCTTTGCTAGTCTTTTAGGAAACTTCGCCTCAGCGTACAAACATTTCCTCCGAGCCAAAATCAGGCAGACTTACAAAACACAAAAACAGTCTATGCTACAAAAGAAAAAAAAAATGAATATAAATTGGGAGTTGTGAGCATAAGGGTGAGCACAAACACACAGGGGACAAGACAGGAATGGAGCCGAGATCACCAGGTCATTTCTCAGTTTCCCACTGCTCTGCATTCGCAGCGGACCCAAAGACAGTATCTGTGACAGCGTGCAGATGTCTTACACATTCTTATTAAAAGGATGGGTGGATTGAAGGGTGGTTTTGGGGCGGGTGACTGTGGAAGGCGGAGAGATTAAAAATGACAGCCTGGGGTGACATGTTTTTGCTTTAGCACGTGAGGCGAGTGAAAAGAAGAAGAAACAGCTGGAACGCGTCAGCAAGAGAGCTGCAGAAGCCGTGCGAATGGACCATTCACGTTGCAGATCGTGGGGGGGTTAAATGCAGGGCACAAGACCAGCCTCACCTGTGCAGTTGCTCTCCAGGAATTCGCAAGAGAAAACTGTCAGTTGCAAAAGAATAAAAATACAAACAAAATATACTGAGACCCTGTTTGCTGTAGGGGCTTTAAGTTGACTGAGACAAAACCTGGAAAGGGGAGACACTAGCAATTTAGGTAGTCTAGATTGACTACAATTTTATGCATTTGTCCTAGCCAGTTGATTAACTCGCTTGTGAAACATCCTCTCCCTTGGAATGATGAACGCATGCAACAGACAACCTTCACTCAGGTGCCATCCGTCATGCCCACAAAGAATGTTTTGCTAAAAAGCCAAAAACATCTGCTGCTTCAGGCTGAAAATGCAACATTCTCCAGCCTTGGGAGCTCGGGGATACCTTTTCCATTTCTGGCCCAGAGCCAGACAGCAATCCAGGACTCAAAAAACACCAGAAAGTCTGGAACCCCCCCACCCACCCGCCCTCCTGTGTCTCGCACACCAGCACCCAAGTCTACGACAGCATAGGCAGCAGATGGACAGAGGCTAGTCTCGGGAGCCTGGGCAATGGAAGGGTTAGGCCAGACAGCGCGTGGTGGGGTGGGGGAGGAGGCCGGAGCGGGTGCTCAATGGAATAGGGAGTAGAGATGGAGGGGAGGGGAGGTGGGAGGGAGGGATAATGACACTTACGGATCGGCCGTATGGTGACAGGCTGAGTCCGACGGGGGAGCTGCTGCCCAGGTCAGCGCTAACGAACGCAGCGGGAGGCGATGCAGGCAAGGTAAACTCGACAAAGCCTTTCCAGGAGCTGCCCATATTTTCCCATACACTCGCGCCAAACTCCACCCCCCTTTGCGCTTGCTTTTATTCGGTCGCTCGTTCACCCGTCTGCCTGTGTTGCGAACTATTTTTTTTTTTGGTTGATGTTGCTTTTTTTTTTTTTTTTTTCTCTTTTTAATAACACGAACCACCCAACGACACACCTCTTGATTTCTGCAAAGGGTGAAGAGAGGAAAGGGGACAAAGAGAGACAGAGGGAGAAGCAACAAGAACAGCCAGTGAGCAAAGCGGTATAATCACAGGAATGTGGGTTCTCTGGTGTGGGGAGGGGAGGGGAGGGGCCTTGGGCCGCCTCAAAGCAGGGGCAACTTGGGGCTACAAACTTTACACAAAAAAAATAAAAATAAAAACTTTCAAAGTTACAATGTTAGTCTACAAATATTTCAACACTGAATGTATGCATTCACTACTGTAAGTCGCTTTGGATAAAAGCGTCTGCTAAATGGCGTATATTATATTAACACTGGGTAAGCAAAAGATAACTTGTAAAGTAGCAGCTAGTTTAAAAGTTGTATATGGATATGAAAAACTCCCTGAAAAGTGCCAAACTCAGCGCTGGATAGGTATAGGTTATGCCCTGTCAACCTATGACTTGGCAGACCGCATACCTGCCATCCCGATTTACATTTCATGAATTGTGGTTACATCAAATTTTACATCAAAACTGTGTATATGTAATATATCAATAAACAAAGCGCAAGGAGTGGGGTTGCACAGGTTGTGAAAATCTTGACGGGAAGATGCACAAAAGCAAGCAACCTTTTCCTAGGAAGTGTCCTGGGGGTTGCTGGTTGGCTCATTGTGTTATGGCACTGGTCTAATGTGGTGGTTCTCAACCCTGGTCCTGTATGTATATGGTGGATTTTGTTACAGCCAATGTCTTGATCAATTAAGGTTGTTGACAACATGCATTTAAGTTCTTCCATAACTTCCCCTTAAACTTAATACAATGCCAGTTTGGCTCATTGCCATTTGCTTGGCCTTTGAAATATTAATTTTCAACAAATGGTTTAGTTTCAGTGACTGGGTGTCCATACTTTTTCAATTAAGCAATTAAGACCACACCAATTTCACCTGTCACTCTAATTTAATCAACTGTAAGCTCTTTCCAAAGGAATCATTTGCAAAGCAGCATATTGCAGAAAGCATTCGTTGATCTGACTGATTAAGTCCTGGGATGTGAATGGGACATTCTTCATGGCATGTAAAGCCATTTCTGACAATGTGGCCTCAAGGTACACCATCCTTCAATAGATGTTAAAAATGTCTACTTAAGAATTATCAACAGCTTCCTACAATTAAGAGGTTGCAACAGTGGGTGGAAGGAAAACCAGCATACAGGGATCCCGCAGGCCCAGGACTGAGAACCACTAGTCTAGTGTGTGGATGAGCCTCAGTCTGGTACTGAATGCAGACCAGGGTCAGTGCCGACTGTGGCCAGCAGCCGCATGGGGCGATGCATAACTGATGGTAGCGTACGTTTCCATATTCATAACTGATAAGTGTCATATTAAAATTATCAGGGAGAGGATTCTCAGTGAGAATAGCCCTTACATTCACAGGGAGCAAGCAGAACTTCCTGATCTGAACTATGATAGCAGTGCTCGGCTACATCGCAGTTGTGACTATTGGAGCAGCTGTAGGACCACAACAAAAATCAACATGATTTTGGAGAGAAGGAACAAAAAAAACCATCAAGTTATAAAAACTTGGGCATTCCAAATTGGGTTTAAAGGGGAGAAAGATAAAACGGAAGTGGGATACATTTAATATTTTCTTGGGGTATATGGCTTCATTCCACTAGCCCAAAGAGTTCAGACAGAACACGTAAGAAAACTGCCTCTGCCTGTGTTGAGGATCACACAATGCATTTGACAACTTTCTCTAAACACACCCAATATTAAGTGACACTACAAATTAAGTACAAATTTAAAATGTCAAGAGATAATACTCAATAACATTTGCAACAAGTGTGAATTACTCAAACAAAAGGCAAACGGCTTGAATCAGAACTTGTCTGCTCAGATTAAGGAAAATCATTTTTTGTATCAGGCCTCCAAAGCCATTTTAGTGAGGTTATTAAGGTGAAAGTCAAATCTTGCACAATCTTGCATAATTCACTCTCTGCCCTACATCTTCACATGGTAGAATAACCGGTGTTACAGGAAAGAAACATTGATATTTGGTGCAGTGCACTGCATTGCATCTTCTTCCAAATTAAAATGATATAGAATTTACACAACCATTGAGAACAGTTGCAGTGTAAATCTACATACAAAAGCAAGCAAAGTGCATATAGTGCTTGGCTGGTTTGGATTTAAAATATTTTGGTAGTGTACAATCAGACAAATGATTAACTTATATCAACATCTTAGCTATAACAAAAATATTCCCCAATTAATGCAAATAGAGGTCATAACCTCATGCGCAACAACTGACTCAGCTGTTTGCACAGCCCTCAGGCGTTAGGCAATTACAGCATGCCATTAATCAACTACCCAAGATCAAAAGCACTGACAGCATCTCTGAGATCACCACATCAAGTCAACTGCTGGCAGATTGAGGAGGTACAACCTGAATTAAATTCAAGGAATAGAATCCCTATTAAAATTTGAGACTAGAAATGTTTAAGAGGGTAACGACATATAGACAGCAGTCGGTTTTAAACGATTTGACACATTTAACACCCCCAAAAGAGCACTTCCCCTTTTATGGCTAAAAACATAACCGCAGCAATAACTTAACTGTTAAACCTTTGGGGCTGCCCAGTTTAACTAGGAGTCAGAATACAAAAATTGGGTCAACTTCCAGGTCTCCAACGCATTAATGACAAAATCAGTTGACGCATTTTCTCAGCTCCATAATTGTCCATTTCCAAACTTAGGGGGATGGTTTGGGGATTTCAGGAAGGGGACAAAGGCACAGGGGCTTTAGCACAGTCAGTGAAATGTGCTCACAATTTTACACCATACATATTCCAAAGATTATTCAGCTGGATAAAGGGAGCAATTTGGATAGAGCACCTGGCTCAAGAGGGCAAGAGAGGTGTAAGCATCATAGGATGGGATCCTATGACCCTCAGGTCGAGAGCCAGACACTCTAAATCAGGGGTGGGCAATTCCATTCC
This sequence comes from Aldrovandia affinis, assembly GCA_029706075.1. Lineage (NCBI taxonomy): Eukaryota > Metazoa > Chordata > Actinopteri > Notacanthiformes > Halosauridae > Aldrovandia > Aldrovandia affinis. The sequence goes on from JAINUG010000119.1 coordinate 1,738,651, forward strand.
TGGTGGGCCGGTGTGTATGCAGGTTTTTGTTGCACCAATTGCCCTGGCTCAAATGGCTGATTAACTGTATACGCCAATGCTGGTTCACTCATAGCTTAGACCATAAAAAATATATATAGGGACACAAGAAAGATCTTCAATCAGTCACAAATTCATCAAGGAATTTAGTTAGTCAACAAATAAATGATTGGGATAATTAAAAGAAGACGGTGACATAAAATCCAATCCTTCTTGCCCACCCCTGCTCTAAATACTACTCTGCGTGCTAGCGAGTTGTCCTTGCACAATGACGAGGCAACTAGGCCTCTTGGGCAGAATGTGCTTCGTTAGAAACTTAACTCTTCCTGCTTGTGAGGGAATGCTCTGAATGGGGATGGTAAAATGTCTACAGACAGAGGAGCTTTAAACACAGAAGTGAACGCCTGACCCTGACTTTCAAACATTCAACATGTCTTAACAGAAGCCACTCCGTGTTGTAAAAATATGGAACGGATGCAAATTTTGTTCTGAAACGCGACTCCAATCTCATTGCTCTGAGAACAGACGAACGTGGCAGATTATTGGGACCCACCTTGCTCTGTGTCGTGGAACCTGGGGGCGATGCCGTGGACAGCCGCAGATGTACAGGTGTCCCAGACTTTTGTTCTATTCACACTCACACACACGCACACGCACACACACGGCTTTCACGTTTCTGGCACGTGTTCTGATGAGTTTCCAAAACAAAAACAAACAAAAAAAGAGACAAGAAAGAAAGAAAAAAAAGAAAGGCAGACAGGCTTAATAACACTGCTTTTTAACAAAAGAAAAGTACAAAATAAAAAAAGAACAGTGCAAGAATAGAGAGGAGAGAGAGGGAGACAGGAGGGAACTATGTCAAAACTAGCAAAGAGCAGCCCTCTCCAAACCCCAGACGAAACCGCAGCACGGCGAGGATGAGGAGGGCTGGGAGCAGCGTTGGGACGTGTGCTTTGTCGAAGCTGTTGAGTAGGCACAAACTTCTGGTCTCAGATCAAGTAATGTCTTTTCGTTTTTTTTTGCTTTGTCGTTTGTTGGTAGGCTTTCTTCAGCTCGTCTCAGCGGGCAGTCTTGTCTTCTTAGTTCTTTGGTTGCGTTGTTTGGTTTCTTTTTTCGAAATGATCCTTTTCGTTGTCTTGGAACGTTGTTGCAACTTTTGTTCGTCTTGTGTGGTTTCTATTTTGTTACTTCTGCGTGATCTGAACTTGAAGCAGCAGTTTCAGATGGTACAAAAATCAGTTCTGTTACACTTCATACTGTAAGGGAGAAAGCACAGAGAGGCACCATTAGAAAAGCAATGTTATGGTGTACATGATTACACCTACTGGCTTACAGAACAGCTGAATTGAGTCCCTCAAAACCACAGACCGACTGAAAATTAAAGTTCAAACGCTTCACGTTTTATAAAAGAATATAATATATCGAGGGTGTGCTGTGGCGATTATTAGCACTCCTTGCAAACAGTGGCCCCATCACGGTGTGCAAACAACCGCCACAAAGCACACCCTCAAGTGTATTTTTCACTCGACTAGAATCTCAGGGGCCGTAAACATGATGATGCAATAGCCTTCCGCACACTGCATGGTCTACTTGTTTCTCCTATTTTTCAGGGCCACTCAAGAAATCCCCAGCAACTCATCCATGGCAATTTACTTTGCGTACATCAACAGCTGGTGCAGGCAAACAAAGCCACAAAGAAACAGGCATCTGAAGACTAAGCACAGACCCACCCCCAGCAAATAATACCCTTTTAGGTTCTTCTCCCACAGCCTCACGGCCCTAAAAATACTGACAGTTCCCTCAGCTGCTGGTACAGTCAACATGTGGAATCAGCTGACAGGATCAGTAAAGCCAAGAAGGTTTCCTCTTGCTAAGGAAGGGGGCAAGAGATCGGTCTGTTTAATTATTGGGCCATAAATGACGTGAATATAAAACAACATTGCGTCAAATTGTGCTGGACCACAGTATCACAAAACATAGCTCACACCACTGAAAGCTGAAATGTCTGACTGAGTGCATTTTATTTACAACATATGACAACTTTTGACAAGTTTTTGAGCATTGACATCAGTGTGTCAACATGTGTGCAGAAGCACCATCTTTTAAGTGAGGAAAACAAGTGAAATTTAATCTGCCATGGCGATGGGGCAATAGTTCCTGCTCCATGTGGTACCCCAGGCCAGTGCTGCCAAGGGGGTCAAATTCAGTTCCAGGAAGTGGTGCAGTCTTACTGACACATGTAGTGCATGTTTACATGGTTTTTGGATTAATGTTATACTTCACCAAGCTCTCCGAACAAAGAAAATGATAAAATGCTGTAACTGGTCAAGCAGTTAAGCAGTCAAGCAGTATGTATATACAGAAATAATTTGCTGGAAATTAGACACAAAAGGCACAAGACTCAATGATAAAGCCTAGTCTCTGAATGACCAGGATTGGGCCCTTAAATTTTACATTCTGACAATCCTACAAATAAAACCCAGTACCAAGAGTTCACTATAATCAACACATACTTTAAGGTTGATGGCAGGTCGATCAGTTTTTATTTAGCCCAATTTAAATCCTATTAACCAACACACACATTTGATATGAGACCATTCTCAAGAGCCCATTATCTGGATTACTCAAACAGAAACACATTCCTGAAGACATGCTGAATGGAAAATACTCCACTGATAGCTATCCTAGCTACCTCGCTAACTTCAGTCAAGTGCTAGTCAATTTACTTGTCTCTCACCCCAGCCAAAAATACTGTTTGTTCTTCAGAGTTGCTAGCTAGATGCCCTTTGCAGTGTTATGCCCTTTAGCTTATTAACCAGTCTATTTATATGTTATGTTTGCTCCATAAAAAATGCTTGACACGGAGCTAGCTCGCTCACACTTTCATAGGATGACTGAGAAGAGAAAAACAAAATGGGGAAAGGGTATTGGCCAGGAAACAAATAGATTGAATTGGAGGGAAGCCTGGTAACTTCAAACCTAATCTAAAAAAAGACCATGTCAACCCCCTTCCAAAAATGTGCTTGAAAATAGTAGTACAGTAGATACTTGCATTGACTATGCATTTTGTATAGAAACAGGACACAACTTCAGCTGTGACATGAACACAGTAATAAGGAAGTCAGTCATAGAGTACAGACTGGGGACAGTTGACAAACTCAAACTGCATCACTTTCAGGGTGACGGACTACTGAAAATCCTCACTAGGATCCATCAGATGAGCACACAAAAACAAATGTAGGTTTGTGGCAAATTCCACAAAATCTGAATGAACAAACACACAGCTGTTGCATAACAGCCTTATTTTCTGCACTGCAGTGTCAGTGGAGATCTAATATTTGTGCAACTTTGCACAACATAGTGCTGTGCAGATTCACCCATTCTCATTTGGATGGTTTGAAACATTAAGATGATCAAAAAAGTATCACCTTCGGCCTCCCGCGTGGTCCAGTTGTTACAACGTCCGACACTGGCCACGGAGACCGGGGTTCAATTTCCCATCTCGCCAGAGTCAGCTCTGGCCGGGAGTGCCACCAGGGGCGGCGATTGGCTGTCCGCCCCAGGGAGGGGGGAGGGAAGCCAACATGACGTTCGCTGCGCATAAGAGTGGCCCTGTAGTACCGGGTTACGGTCGACGACGGAGGCGTTAATTCGCCGTCGTCACTACCGGTCGCAGGACTACGGCAGCGAACTCACGCTACTAGGGGGATTGGCATAAAAAAATAGCAGGTCTAATTGGCTACCAAATTGGGATAAAATCAGATAAAAAAAAAAAAAAGTATCACCTGGCACTGCGCAGTGGCACTCAATTGGAGTCGGGACACCGATTGCTCCATGTGAACAACACATTACACCTAACACCTCTTCCATAGACATTCGCACAGCTCTGGGTAGTGTTCATTCGGTTATTTTAGCATTTAAGACAATCCAATTGCACATTTGAACAGATGTCAGGCTGCGTTTCAATAAGGTGGGGGGGGTCACAGAATTGATTGATTGATTGATTGATTGATTGATTGATTCAGGCCTGAAAGTTTGACCACCCATGACAGTGAGTATTATTCCTGTGTCTCAAATCTTTGCTGAAGTCAAAATTATGTAGAAGAAAATGCACTTGTTGCTCTCTGAAACATAAGAACATTTTACCCTATAATTGTCTTTTCACATGAAAATCTAATTGGAGCTTGAAATAAATACGCTTTAAAGAGAAACTCACTTAGTATTTGACAGAGAAAGTGTTTGAACATCCCAAGCAAGTTAAAGGGTTATTTGCATTAATGATTGGTGACGTCAAGCAAACTTTTGTTAGGATTCAATTTTGTGGGTTTGCGTGAGATCAATCATACTAGATAGCGCTCACATGCTAGCTTTTGGAACATAGTTTAGTAAACAATCTAAGCAAAAAAGGCTGTCCATCTGAAATAGCACAACGTGAGGGAAAGCTCATCTGATCAAAGTAATGCATATATTCTGAAAAACTGTACAAAAGAAGAGCAACAAGACTAGCTTCGGGTGAATCATTAAATCGCTTAGTTTCAATAACCAAAAAAGGATTTTATATATCATTATTCATCACGTTAAAATCGATAAGCATGGTAGAGCGCAGTTGCGATTTCATGAGATTCTGCGAACTAAAGCAGAAGACAGGACAACAATAGGTATAGATTACATTGACACTAGAACGTACTTGCTTCGACTAGATGTACATTCTGAGAGTTTCATTGCAGACTTAGAGGCAAAATCGTGCTTCAATGGACTGAACGGCCTGTTCACGCTGTTCTTCTGAGAACAACCATCCAGGAATTCAGTGTTAGAAAAAGTCACGTGAATTCTGGCGGTCCACTTTGATATAGAGCGTGTTTTTCAGTTGGCCATGACGCACCAAAAACATATCCGCACTCTAGACCGCCCACTGCATCCCAGCTCCCTGATTGGCTGTCGTAATGCTGATTGGGCCAAAAGCATAAAAATCTATTGGGCATTTACTCTACTCAATCATACTTTCCGTTAAGTTCGATGGAGAAGAAAATGTGTATGTTGCAAGGCATTTCAAAGCTAGCTAGCTACGGCAACGAGGTCACTGTCAGGGAATTGTGTCGTATAGCTATATCTGTTTATACGAAATGATGTACCAAGATGTTAAATGTAACAGGCCGCTGAAAGTAAAGTTTCTTCAAATAGCCGCGTGTTAGCTAGCTAAATGCGGATTAAAACACTTGGTAGATAATTAGCAACGCGAGCTCATTAGCTAGCAAACAAACTAGCTAGCACTATGGTTTGCTAACCAAGCTAGCCGACTACTACTAAAGCAGAAAATTAGGTCATTCTCATTATATAGCGAGTTCGCAAACTACTAAATTCAACATGATACTAAAACGGAAAATTAAGTCACCAGCCAAAGCCAAAGGTCTAAACTGATAAGACGGCGATGGCTAAGTTAGCTAATAATATAATTAGCAATGCCTAGCTAGCTAACTCATTAGCTACGTAGCTAGTAGAAACGTATTGGCTAAGGTTAGCGAACTAGCCTTACCTGGAATAATATTAATTATTTGGTTAACTTGTACTACAGCATTTGGTTAACACGGATAATCCAATTAATGTTAGTCAATCAAGATAGCTAGCCAACGTAGACATGCTAGCCAACTTAATGGAAAAAGCCCTATTGACAACAAAGAAAAAATGCGACAATGCTAAGCTAACGTTGCCAAGCTAGCAAGCATTTTTACATAACACCGACTTAGTTGGCTAGGTCACCCTTCTCTTGCTAGCTAGCCACAGAACTAGTCAAACCCGTTTTCAAACGTATTAAACGAGTACTATATACATAAGCGAACGTGACCATTTGAAAGTTAACAAAAAAACGTTCGCGTAGCGATAGCTCTACTGTCGCTATGATTTACGACGAGAAAACTGCCCGAAAATACGGTCCAGTGCCCCCGCCCAGGCCTTAACTACAACTGGAGGTAACAGTTACAGATACTCTCGCAGAGGACTGTACATTAAACCAATGTTATAAACTCCCCAAATCCGAACGTTACATGTTTTTAGACGCCATTTCGACACCATAAATGTATAAAAACTCACCCCAACAGCTTTCAGCACTGTCACCAGCGCCGCCATAAGCAGCACGGCACATTACGTAGTAATGGGAATGGCTCCTTCTCGCGAGATTTAGCATCACACTCTTTCTTTCACATTGTGTTTAATGGCGGCGTGTAAGCAAGGGACACGTGGTAACACACAAGCCGCACATTAATTTACTCTCAGTGGCACTGGCGCAAGCATGTTGTTTTTCTCTTCGCCTACAAACCACTCAAGTCATTGATTAGTTCCGATTTGTGACATGGGGAGTCCAATCCAATTAGACAAATGTGCAATAAGTTTTAATGGGACGTTTGTCTGTAAGGTGGCTATTTTATTTATTTATTTGATTGAAGGCTGAAAGAACCTGCACACATTATTGCTATTGTCAGTGCATGGATTGGGTGAACCTTGGGCACAGTGAACAAAATTAGTCACCCATAAACATCAGGCACAGTTTTAAAACATGCCTGACCCAATCGCATATCAGTGGGTTTAAAAGGAAAAAACCCAAGAGTCAGGTCCAGGATGTGGTCTTTTTTCTTGATAATGTGCCAATGGCATTTAAAAAAATGTATTTAATTTCATAGTATGTATTTCTTTAGTTTTGTTTATTTATGTGTTACAATGTTAAACATAAATATGTATTGCACATTCAGTTAAATGCCATTTTTTGTCAGGGTTTTAATGAAATTAATGCACCAATAGTAATTATTTACTATTATTATATTGCAATAATCAAAAGATGCTATTTATATCGTATGCAATTTATTTATACTCATTGGTGTCAGTTCTCCCAAAATCTCATCTCAATAGGATATCACAGGCCATGTGAATTATGGCTTACAGCTGTAGCTATTTCTTACTTTGATTCCCTCACTCAGATTGATTTCAAATGTTTTACGCTCTCAGTTTCTTGAATCAGCTTATCATAGACCTGGGTAGATAACTTTCCTTCTATGGCATTGCATGACGATTTACACCCTACTAGGGTAGATATCTACTCAGTGTTCATGGACGTGCCCAACCCACAATCACTTCAGCTCTGCAATTCAGATGGACTCAAAATGTAACAATTGTGGCAAATTCTAATTGTTGCAGGCAAACATTATTTTAGGAGGCACATTAGACATTATTCAATGGCAGAGTTCCTCAAAACACTGTCCCAGTCTCTGACTTCCTTAGAAATCCCAGCAAAGCTAATCCATACATTTATACATCTTTGTGAAGTGTTAGTGTCAGTGTAATCTTCACCAGTTCTCTGGTTCTATTCACACAACTTAATGAAAAATAACCTTTGCCGTTAACCTTATTTATCTTCTATAATTAAATCCATCTCCTTTTGCTGAGATGAAAGGTATGAAGTGTCTGACAGTAAGTATATATTTGGTAGTGCTTGGTTCCATTTTTCAGTTGTCATTTGCGAGGTGCTGCTCCCTTACGAAATGCTTTCAGACAAAATCGTTGGGAGTTACATTTTATCTCCAAATATACCAATTTTTAGCATAAAACAGCTAAAACACAACAGATTATTATCTCTAGCAGTGTTGCCTGTCCTCCCATTAGGCCCCGGCCTTTGGACCTTCTTTTAATTGACTAATTCAGCACCAATACATTTATTTTAATTTATTTTTTATATTTTACTGACTCTACTTGCTGTCAGGATTCCTTCTTTTGATTATTGAGCTGTCGGGTAGCTATGCATTTTATGATCCTGCCCAGGCAAACAGAATATGGCCTGGCCTAACCTACATACTCATAAACAAACGTGGGCTTCCCTGGTGTCATCACTGACAGGTTTTATTACCCCTTGAATGAAACCAGGGCATTAAGGTATGCAGCTTTGCCACCAGTGTTTGTCTATAGTGGCTCAGCACACCGTGCGCCTTCTATGTCACACACACCACAATTCAGGGATTCTACCTATGAGCTGGAAATGATGGGTCAGGTGCACCAGGGAAAAGCGGAGGTCCGCGTGTCACGATTTGCTTTGTCACATGGTAGCAATATTCTTTGCCTGAGCATATCATGTTTCTCCAAATATCAGCTCAACCAACATCTGTATAAACCAAGCTGTTTTTCCCAGGCCATATTGATGTTTGTTGTCACCATGATACTCAGCATGAGATGGTAATTTCAATAATTACCTTCAAGATAGTAAAGTGGACCAAAATAAAAATATAAAAGGGGTCCAAACCAGGCTTGCGCTGGTCCTCCCTCAAATCGTCAATGAATCATGTACCGACTAGAGAGAGAGCCCCCTCAAACACTTAAAATGTGACTTGTTGATGGCTTGAGTTCAGTCTGGTAGTTATAGGATTGTACACATTCCTGCATTCTTGGGAGATATGGTCCTGGCTCACACTTGGGCTCATTTGGTTTGTTCCTGGCTGCATGTGTTTTGCATTTTCGAGAGACAAACTTGGCTTGGTATAATTTTCTTCCCTTTCATCTCTTTCGTGATTGTTACATGTCTTTTTTATGTCTAGGATTTAGTATTTGTTAAGGTAGTAAACCTACGTCTGTAGATTCAACATTGAATACTTTGTCTTTGTCTTAGTGTTGTAACTTAATAAACTAGCTTTTAATTTAAATTGAATTGTTTGTTGTATATTTTTTATGGAGGTTAATCCACCAGATTGCTCTGCCTATCAACAACTTTGGTGATTTAACTGATAATTGGCAATCCTGTGCGATAACTATGACATGAACTAAAATAAATATGGTTTAAATGTAGGATAAGTGAGGGGTATTGACACGTAATACCACTTGTGCTCAATGTGCACATTATGAATGCTGAACATTAAACAAGAGCATTTGACTGTTAAGGCTACTGGATTCAGGGAATAGACATATTGATTCAATTCTCACTTGCATGACAGAACTTAGAAAAAGATCATCTGAGTTGTACAGCCAGAGGAGGACTACAATAATAATTGCAACTATAAATGGCATGGCATTTGAAAAATACGATGTACAGTGTATTAGACAATCCTAAATGTATAACCTGTATGCATTTAATAATAAGGTATGCATTACAGCATATTAAATATCTGTTACATTTATGAAGGCAAATTATATACAATTAAATGTTAACAGAATTCTAAAACTACCACACTCACACACAAAGTAAGACACCATATTTCCTGAGGATTTCTACTTTATTTGACTTCCCAGTTTCCACATTGTGCAGAAAGAATACATGTTGTAGGAATCCAAGTCTATACCTTGTGGTCATATGAAGTTCTTTAAAAACATTTTGTACACAAATATACAAAACAATATACATTTTCAGCTTGCCTAATAAGCTGGAAGTGGTGACTTCCCTGAATTTCACTCTTCGCACACCCATCGAGACTTCAGCATTGTTTCAGTCCTGAACCCAAGGCTTTGTTCAGTCCAGATCCTTGCGTTTCAACTCATCACGCCAGTACAATCATATTCATTTTAACTGGCAATATGACACATATGCAGTTTAAAACATAACAATATAGGCAAACTACAGCAGGCCAAATCAGTTGTATTATGCTAGTTTCAATATCAACTAACAGAATCCATGCTGGTACTCCTCTTGGACTTCCAGCATTCACTTGTGATTTGGACAATATCCCAGAATGTACAGTATTTAAAATGAGCTCTCAAAGAATCTGATGGCAGCCACTTCTTCCCTTCACACGTCAATCAAATTCCGTAAATGAAGCTACTGTAAGTGTGGTGGTAACTCTCTTCCAGAGGTGACACAGCCATGTAATTTACCTACTGGTTATCAAGTCAGTCAGACACAAGAGACCATTTAACACAAACAAAATATTACTATGTGTTAGAGTTAAGGCTGTATATGTGAGTGCAATAATGTGTAACAACCTTTGTAGTCCACCCCACCATTATTTTCCATCTCCTAAGCCACCTCCATAATTGTGACACTGTGAATACTTCTTAAAAACGTCTGTGTTCCGTTAAGAAATTAATCAAAGGGAACCAATATCTAGTCGTTTTCTATGAGGAAACGCGAGAAAGATTTACTTCGCACATGAATTACTGAGCTGTGTGGTACAGAGAGATATTCACTTTTATAATTATTATTTATCACATTTATTGTGCAAATAACTGACACACTTTAAAGACACGAAACCGAAACCATCTACAGAGTAAAATCATGAGCTAACACGATCATTATCTAATCATCAAGATAACATGAGCTGAATATGAAAGAGAGCTATGCTCATTTGGTAGGCTATTTACATTACAAGTTATTTTCATTACAAGTAATTAAAAATGATTTGGCATGTTGGTTAAAGACCCAATGGAACAACCCAAAGGCTTCAGTTTGGCAGGCCAGTGTAACTTACCAGATTTTCTGCTTGATTTTTAAAACCCAAAATATAATGTCATGGTCCAGACCTGAGATGTGTTCTAATTAAATTTATATTTTTGATAACAAGCAAAAACAGAATTATGGTACAAACCAAGAAACATCAACTTTAACAATACTACACATCAAACTGGTATGCAATGGCATAAATTATGTATGAATGTTACCATGACACCTGCAGACTAATTCAAGTAGTAAGTTCATGTAAATTATGGATAACTCAGTCGGCTTGTGCCTGACGTACAAATGCCTGTTTTGCTCAAAGTGGAAAATTGCTGTTAAGTTTTCTGGCAAGTTTCAGAGCTTAAACAATAACACAATGTTCACTGAATTTTTACATTTATTTATTTTATAAATGTTGTTTCAGATTTTTCCCCGTTTTTCTCCACAATTTAGATGCCAATTATACTCTCTATTTATATTAGCCCTCCCCCACAAACTCGCCGCCCGTCTCTATGGGGCAAGCTACTTTCTGGGGCCAGCGATGATCCGCCTCCTTCAAGACGGAACTCTCTGACCCCTTTCTGGAGACACCCTTATGTGCTTCACAGCGAGTTCGTGCCGACCACCCTTCCCCCCCCTTCCTCAGGAGCAGACAGCCAAATGCCACCCCGATCAGGGATAACGGCCAGGGCCGGTCTGGCAGAGACGAGTTTCGAACCGCGTCCCTGATAGGCAGCTCACACTTGTATAGCTGAATTTTTAGACTGAGAAATCGAGAGGTAGTGACTATCCAAGATAAGACAAAATGTTATGCTTTTTGTGTGGCTGCGAAGAAATTCGTATTTTTTTGTAAATTGTGATCATTTCCTATGCAATCAAAGAAAGGTCTGTGTCATCACTCTGACTTTCACAGAAAGAACTGGATGAATCTAGGGGGTAAACTGCAGTCGTCAAGAGTAGCGTTGGGGCAGAAAGGAAATCAAGCTGCAGCAAACCACTCTCAGCGGACTCATTCACTGCTCAGCTACAGGTTTGGTATCCGGCTCAGGTTGGGGTTGGGCTGTTTCTTCTACCTGTGACTTCAGGGAGCTCTTGCTGATGGAAAGGAGATCCCGCAGTTCCTTGTTTTCAATCTGCACAAAATGACACAAAAGGCAGAGGAAAGGATGCCGTTATAGTGTGCACAATCTAAAACAGAATTTATACCACTGCATTTTGTGTCGTTCACCACATAATAAACAAAAATAGACCACATTATAACCCCATGCTGGCACACAGCAAATGCTAATGTTGGAAACAGCAGTCCAATACTGCACAAGTCATCATGCAGTCATCAAGTACCTTCATTTTCTTCTTATGGTCCAAAATACTATAATAGATCCATCTGTAGGCTTGCCTAATATTCCATCACTCAAATTTGATGGACATTATTTAATGGCTGGGAAACTCAAACAAATTGATACACTGCTGTTTCTATGATTCATTATACCCAGTACAATCGAATAGAAATGCTATTTCACATATTTATATCAAGGCCATTGTCAGTAAAATGTTTAGAAATGACAGTGTCTTCCCATTTGCCCCCAAAACCAAAGAAACTCATTTTAAAATACTGTCAACACCTCCAGTGAGTTTCTAAGCAAGAGGTTTAACTTTGACCAAAATAAAGGTGTATTCTGTAATGACGGAATTGAGACCATAATTAATTATTATGATATTGATCATATCATTCATTATTTATTCAAAAACTTAAATAAAATAAAAAGACATGCATGATTAGTTGGAGACCAAAATATTTCCAATGGTTCAACTTACTAGAAATAACATTGCCTTTGTCATGTTAACAGAGGATAGGAACACAATTTCTGATGAATGTGTTGTTATTCGTAGGGAAAAACTAAAGATTTATTAAACCTCAGCCCTGTTTTATTAATAATTTTATTTTTCATTCAAATTAATAAATCACTGGAATTTATGAGGAAAAAAATGCTAAAAGCTTTTCAGCTTAATTCGAGATGGAAGACCCCTAAATGTTAGGCTAATCATTATATAATATTTTCCTAAAGTGCTTTGTTCTAAAATGGTATCAAACATGATCTTTGAGATGTGCCTTAAATGTAAAAACCTTTTCTCATTTGGATTTATTAGAAGGATGTAAAAGTAACATCGCCACCAACTGTATGGAGTGTGTAATACTGCCTGTCCACTACAGAATGAACAATTCCCAGCTGCAGATGAATAATTTACCTCTAGCTGGGCTAGCCTCTCCCGCACAGAGCAGTAGTGCTGGTCATCTACCTGGACTGCTCTCCGCATCACCTGCCCCATCTCACAGATCCGCTCCAACTGGCTCTGCACCTCCTATGGAGCAGAGGAAGGGAGAGGATAAAGGATGATGAAGACAAAGGCATGAGATGGAGGTTTTTTTCAAACACAAAACACATGTTCAATCATCACACACAGACACATATCCACAGTGCTGTTCTTTGCATTTTATTTTTGCTTAGTTGATTACCTTATCTTCACACATCTTACATTTTGTATCCTGCCCCTTTATACACATTATGACCCTCCCCTTTAGAACCCAAGATGCGTGATTTCTAGGTCTTATTAACCCAAAGGGTAAGGTCCAACAATGAAGGTGTGTGTAGCGGGTATATGCAAAATAAACCAAAACAAGGTGCCAGGCAGCTTCCACGACCCAAAAAGACAGGTAATAAGGTGGATTCACAGCTGTAGGATGCAGCTGTTAGGCCAATGCCAGCCCAGTCTTCAGCCGTCTTCTGCCTCACATACAGCTGAAGTAAGTTACAAGGTTCAGCCACACTCCACCTATGACTGGAACCTGCAACGTTTTGCTCAGGGGCCAAATTCCCTAACCACTAAGCCACACTGTCCACGCATACCCCAATTCCGTGGCAATCACAACCCATCATTATCCACGTAATCCAGGGTTGGCAGTAACGCCGAGGTGAAAGGCAGCACAGACCTTGGCGTGGTCCTCATGCAAGTTGAGCACAGGCCGAGTGTCCATCTCTTTCTTCCCCATCATCAGCTGCAGCATCTGTTTGCGGTATCTGCCCATGATCAACTCCAGCGCATACTGATGCTCCTCCAAAGACAACCACAGCTCTAGGGCACAAAGACATGGATAAAAATGTCATGACTACTGCTGCAGTGCAGAGGGCTCTATCAATGTTGACACTTGCACAATGCGCTTGTTCCAAGTGTCCCTTTATGAGTTCGTTGAATAAAACAATAAATCAATCAGAATTGTAACATTTAAAAACAAGAAACATTTGATGAAATTGATCACTTATGGCTCATTTGGCCCGATAGGACCACAAGCTACAATTAACACTTTTTGTGCCAATAACATTTTTTTAAATAAACCCTGCATATCAAGATAAATAACAGGGCAGGAAATGGAAAATGACAATGAGAGGCGTTGAGATTGTGGGAAAAGGGACAAAACGTGAGTAGACCCACCTCTATTCTCCTGTTGTAGCTCCTTAATCTGGGTATTCTCTTGGGTTAGCAGAATGTGAGGCTTGTACTTGGACAACTCCTTCAGCTCTGAACTGTCCTCCTGGTACTGAGCATACAATGCACGTGCACAATTATTCATCTTTTTGTCTAGCATTTATTCGATTCTGCTGCTCTCATATCCTGACTGAACAACTTCTACTAGGGAGTCGAATGGTTTTACCTTGTCTGGCAGCGCGTTCCCAACCTCTCTCATGCTATGAACTCTCTGGCTGAGCGCTCCGGATTGCTCGATCAAACTCTCCGCGGCCGTGTCGTGCTCTTTGAGCCTCTCCAGCAGTGTGCGCGCGTCGCTCAGCACTTTCTCCAACGTGCACGTCATTGCTGTGTTGGCACATAACCAAACTGGAAATGAGCGAAGATATTTTAAAAGTAGCTTTCCATACTTCAGCAAAGGAAGAGCTCGGTTGACGTAGCTAGGTAATGAAGAGTTTTCAGGACTAAAGAAAACGTGGAGCCAATCTGATACTTCGTACTACCGGCAAATCTTGTTTGCAAAGACATTAAACGTTAACTAGTTGGTTGTCGTACTAGTGTAGCAGGTGGCCCATCGTTCGTTCTAAGCCAGGCAGTAACAGAATAACCAGCAAATTCAAATAGTTAGTCCGTGCCCAACTGTTACTTTGCAATGTGGTCTAGCCTTGATCAATATAGACAATATATTTAGACAGCTTTATATTACTTTATTAATTGGAAATTTGGATTCTAGCTAGCTGGCAATAAACATTTGCATACATACTTCAAGTACGTGATACTCTGACATAATAGTTAAGTAAATATATTATAGCGTAACACATATTTAGCAGTTTGTTAAAACAGAAAATGATTATGTTCAAATAATTTATACCCTACCACTGTTTGTTTGCGTCAATTCCTCTCAGAATCCGGAAAGGCGCAGTGGTTTTACATCACTTCCGTCTTTACACAAAACAGGGAGTATCTATGGTATGGTTACAGTTGTTCGTTTTTTTTCTTCCTTCCGGCTACGAAGTTTACGTTGCAATTTATGTAATCACTATTTAGTGTCAGAATTTAATTAATAATTTACTGGTACTGGTATTATATCTAATTCACCGATTTTATTACGACACTTCCGTCCCGCTACTGATAGACGTAAACGGCAGAATCTACTCACCTGAAAGAATTACTTTTTGTAAAAGACGAATATTTTTTGCTTCCGCTCCCACAAGGCAAAAATGTATAAAAATGTGAATTACAAAAATAACTCTGAGAAACAAAGCTACTGATGTAACTAGGCTACAGATGGAAAAATGTTCCTTGTAGTAATGGCTTCTCAAGTTCTTTGTAGTAATGGCAAAGGCACGAAAATATGAGCCATCTTTACAAAAAGATAACCCCTGTTTTACATGCTGTTTATTTTACTGTGTAATTGTTCTATGATGTGTTTGTAATATTTTAACCAATAGAAGGGGCATATTATCATGCCATGACAGGGAACGACTGGCAGAGAATTAAGGCAGGAAAAACTTAATAAAACAAAGTTTAGGCATGTTCCTTTTATGAATGTGAATATAAGGAAATAATTTGTTCGCATGTAATATGTGAAGCAAGTGAGCTGCAAGTCGGAGTAGATGGTGACCCTTTGGCTGTTCAGATTTTGTCAGATCAAAAGAATGACATGGAAAAACTTTTTTCCATGTCATGTTTTTTTGCTATCTAGCTTTGTGGCTAGCAACCAGACATCCAGTTATTGTGACATTGTGGTTCCAGTTTAAAGAATTGCATAAACTAACAAATCAAATTTCATGACAGCAACTGGTTTTTACAGAAAAATACCACAAGCCCTGTCACTCATCCCAGAAGCTTATCCCATCTAATAAACATGTCTATTTTTGAAAAGTTAGGCACAAAGTTAGTGGCTTTGGGTGCCCAGAGTAGATACAGGTAACTGCAAACATAAGAGAAAGACTTGAGTGAACGAAGGGTTCTGACTGCTCTGTTATGCTGTGGGGTGCATTCTCCTGGCATGGTTTAGTGTTCCAGGCACTTGTAGAATGTACGCCGAGGCACAATGAAGCTGTTCTGGTGGCTCGTGGTGGCCCTAAGCCCTATTAAGACACTTATATGCTAGTGTTTCCTTTATTTTGTTAGTTTCCTGTAGTGTATTAGAGGCAGCTTTCAACATTGTGGCTTTTAAACTGTCAAGAATACATTTTTTTCCAAGGATAGTGTTTGGTGGATTCTTTTTTCAGTGTGATTTTATATATATATATACGTCACTTTGGATTTTCCCTTTTCTCACTTTCGACAGCTTCGTCACTTCCTCCTCTTCACCATGTTACAGCTTCGGAATGTTTTCACAGATGCTAAATATGTGTAAACGATATACTTATCAAGAGTTTGGTACAAGGATTCCAGATCAGTTGTCCTTGTTATTTAATATATTCAACCATGTCAGTTAACCTGCATGACCTTGAACCTTGACCTAAGGTTACACACATTTTCTAATCTCACAGCCTATTCAATTCACTACAAGGTACTGTATCTGGGCTTCTCACTAAGAACCATGACATTTTAATGACTCAAAGACTCCACGTAGACAGAAAGGAGACGCATAACATTAAAGAAACCACACAGCTCAGTATTATTGACCACTTCTTGAGTTTTATTCGTGCTGGAGGCTCTAATACAACATGAATTGTAAGCTTTACAAAAAAACAAAAAGAACTGGAACAAACAATTCAAATAAACCAAAATAACAAACAAAAAGCTTCCTATAACACAGAAACAGAATCCATGACCCCCCCAAAACAGAAAAGGGAGAGAGGGACAAGAAAAAACCAAGTAAAAAACAAAAAATCTGTTCATTCCTTTTCCCATCGGTCTGTCTCCCTGTTTGTCGTCTTTCCTTAAGCCCTAACTCAAAATGACAGACAGAGAGAGAGAGACATAGCACTAACCGTTGCCCGATAACAATAATAATCATGATAATAATAGTAATAAAAAGCCAGTGACATGCCTCCCCAACCTCTTTACAGCCAGAAGAGTAACGCATATATTCATTACAAGGAAATGGGAGGGGGGGCAGAGATAATACCAATATTACAATATATATATAATCAATATAAGAATAGAAAATAAATAGTTGCTGAAAATGATAACCAGTACTTATCAGCACGATCCCCCACCCACCCCTTGCTTGAGTCAGCATGTATTGATCGCATCCCCCATTCCACTTAACCATGAAAAAGAGGTAGGGTGTAGGGCAGAGGGATGGTTCTTTCGTAACTTGCCCTTTGAAATGCCAACAGTGAAAGAGCTTTAGGGATTATTAACATTGCTGTCATAATGTATATAATAATGAACAATCATAACACTAATATTCATAACAGTAACAACATGGGAGAGTGAATGTCTTTAGGATGTGATGCTTCCGGGGAGTTTTAAATTTAGGTTTTTTTAAAGAATAATTGTCTTTTGATTTTGACTGATGAACAGCATTTACAGAGAGACAGAGGGGAAAAGGGAGGTGGAGTGAGACAGAGAGACATAAATGGACAAGGGTACTGGGAGTAGAGTGGAAGAACGATGCAGAAACGAAGCGAAGGCGAGGGGGGAGAGAGAGAGACAGAGAGAGGCAGAGGGGGAGAGACGGAGAGCATCTAACTCTGTTGCTTGCGTTTCAGCGCCTCCATTAGGTCATTCTTCAGAGCTTCCTGCTTTGACTTGTCCGCCAGCGTCTGAACACTCCTGCAAAAGACACAGAGGACACGGTCACGTTTCCTGTCGAAGCAAGTCAGTGTGTGGCCATGGCCTTAATGGCCCACACTGCAGAAAGCGAAACTGGTGCCATTTAAAAAGACTTGGCGCGTCGTTGCGTTAGTGGGTTTTTTGTTTCAATACTTCAAAGCGAAAGGAAGGAAGTGTGAGTGAGTGAGAGAAGATAATCTACTGGGATTAGAAGAGAAAAAAAGTCAAATAAAGTTAAACGATTCAATGGCGTGGTGGTCTGTAAATATGCGACCCGCCATCACCTTTCCCATGCATGTCAGTTTGCTTCTGCCTTTAAGCTTGCAGAAAAAAGGCAACGCAACCCACTTTTTTCAGTAGGTATACGTGACTGACTCTTCTGTTAGCTGGGGTCATTTCAGTACCACGGTGCTTTTCAAACAAACGCTCAGCACACGCTATCAAACAGGGCCCGGCTTTAGTACTGTCAGTAACCTCACTGCATCAATTATTAGAGAGTAGGTGCCCACAGACTTCAAACTTACACTGAGTCTGTGAGGCCACCTCCCCCAACACACACATACTGAATCCGCTTTCAGGGATCGTGATGTGCAGATTCTAATACCCTATCGGAAAGATGACTGCAATCTACACACCATGACCCCAATAAAGAACCCCCCTCCCTCCCTCCCCACCAACTTACATAAACTTTCTCACACCCACATCACACACATTTAAGTTATGACTCATGAAGTCAGTGATGAAGCGTGGAAACAGTGACTCTCATCCAGCAGCACAGAGCCGCGCCCCAACCCATGCCAGCGCAGAGCCACACACAGCACCACGTCAGTCAGGCTGTACCTCCAGCCCTAGTTGTCTGGCTGAATGTAGATCTGGCGCTGGGTAAGGACCTGCGACAGCTCTTTCTGGAGCTGACGGTACTTTTGATTATCGGGCAAAGAGTCAATAGATCTGGAGTACAGAGAGCGGACAGGGGAGGGGAGGGGGGGTCGAGAGGGGAGAGGGAGAACAAGGGGGCGGGTGAAAGGGAGAGGAAAAAAACAGGAGAGGATACAGAGAGAGACAAAGAGTGAAGCAAATTAAACGCAAGGATGAGAGGTCAGGACTAAGAGAAGGAAAGGAAGGAGGGAAGAAAAAAATAAGTAAAAATAATCGACAGAGAAGATAACGGAGGAGGAGGATCTGAATAAGACATAAAGACAGCGATGGGACTTCCAGGTTCCTTCGAATTCTTTACTATATATGGTCTCTCAGTCCCCTAAATGTATTCGGCAATTTTAATAGATTGCAATGGGACTCTGCTTTCAAAACTATAGTCTATAAATGAGATGGTTGATATTGCTTTGAAATAAACATTCATAGACACTAATGTTGAAACTGTACACTGAGAAATGGGAGCAGACTGAAAAACGTAGTTACTGTATATTTGAAAAATAACATTTTTGCCTTGAATTCAGCTGTGTCCATCTATGCTGTTTTCATATTTAAACATTAAACATATGAATATTAAAATAAAAACATGAAAGTCTCTTGTGAAGCTGATGTTCTACCACAAATATTTTTATTTTTTACTTTAAGATGAATTTCCCTCATTTTCTTTGTGCCTGTGATTACTTACCTCAACAATTTCACAACCATTATTCTATACAATACATATTTGCAAACCACGGGCGCATAGGAGAAACAAAAACTGTAATAGAATGATTGAAGAGAAATGTTTCGGTCACACCGACCTTTATCAGGCCCGAAGGAGGTCTATGCGACCGAAACATTGCACTTTTAGGAATGTTCATTTGCGAGTATCACACAGTGTGCAGAAGTCCCCTCGACCGTTCTAGAACCATTCTTCTATAAATCTCACAACCTTTTTTAAAGCCTTAATAAAATGAAGTCTAAAACAACTGAATATGATTATCAGAAGTTAAAGTAGGCAAGAATAAACAATGCAGACCATCAGATAAATTATACTTTTGACGTTGAACAAACACCCGCCCTCTGAACCTGTGATGTCCAGCGGACAGATGCTGCACGTGACAGGCAAAGGTTACAGCAGTGAAGAAAGAGGGTTTCTCCCACCGCCTGACAAACGAGGGTCCACTGCTCCATTGTACTGTAATTGTGTTTTTCTTTAACAAAGTATATAACACTGTGGCCACTGTTGTGATGCTATTATTATCTGTCAAATGCGTTAACTTTCTGGTGAGCATCAGGGGTTGTTGGCTCGTGTTAACCTTGAACTCACAGCGTATGTGTAGCCAAAGCAACGCACTACTGGTGTACGCATTTCAATGTATTTGAAAACGCATAGCGTTATATACCACCACAGTCCAATGCTATTCGATACAATCAAGTTATATGGCGTTTCGCAGTGGTATATCCATATTAATACAGTACCGTGAGGGTGTTATACAATACAAAATACACAGTTTGTCCAGTCTGTACCTCAGCCCGTTAACAATGTCCTTCGTCTTCCCAAAGTAGATCTCGTTTAGGGTGGAGCGAATCTTATTCTCCATATCCTAACAGAAAAAAAGAAAAGAAAATATAAGATGCACCAAGTTGTACATTAAGCCAGTATTTGCTTCACCTGCTAAGAGCAAAAATAAATCTTGATAGTCAAATACATGCAACAAAACAACAAATGGTTGCACTGTGTCCCATCATAGGTCAGAAAAAGGTGTGTTAATTATACATCGGACTCTGAATGATTGTGTTGAATCCCAGTTGGGACACTAGTGTTTTACACTTGGGCGAGGTGCAAGGTTCTTTACATAAACTACATCCACAGAAGAGGATATTAAAAACTAAAATGAACTGGCCAAAAAAAGGTGACTAACAATCAAGCACTCACCTCCACCAGGCGGCCAATGTTGGCGATGTGAGGGGAAGACTCTCCCACTGTCTCATCCTTCTCCATCTAAGGGAAGGAGGGAGGAAGAAGGGAAAAACAGTTGAGTGGGGATAAAAAAATAAAAAGACACTGTAAGACACACATGATTCTATTTTTCCACTGTCAATGTAAAGTTACTGAGTAAACAATGTAAAGTATAATTCCCCCTCTATAAAACTCAAGGTTGATTTCCAAATATAATGAGCAATAACGTCTCTGTATCCATCTGGTGGCCATAATGATACCAGAGGTGTTTTTATTGTGTGATAAAACTCATGCGCTGCCTGTCTGTGTGATGTGTGCTTGTCGTGTCTGGACAAGTACACTGCTTTAGCATGTGGGAGGGATTATATCTCCTTTAAAGATCTTCCAAATGTTAAGTTTGACGAGTGTGATGCGGTTATCTCCCTGACAAAGCCTCTGGTCAAATGGCCAAATTCCCAACCATTCTCTGTCCATCTAGTCATTCCCCAGTACAAGCAGCGAGATGAATCCCTCCCTCTTCAGCCCAGTTGATGTGTCGTGAGCACTCCGGTGCAAAATGGCTGCCGTGCATGTTGTTGGTGGTGGTGGTTGAGGTGAGTCACCCCCCAGCCACCCTCATTGTAAAGCACATTGACATCATGAAATATGGCATATATAACTCAATCCATAACTAAAACACTTCCTGGTCATACAGTCCCGCCTCCAGTCAAGGAGTTTGATCCAGTCCGGTTACCTGTCTGGTAAGGCTGCCGCCCAGGTTCATGGTGCCAGAGCCCGTCTTGGTCGTCTGGAGCCACAGCATCACAGTGGACGTCAGCTTGTAGTGAGCTGTGCGGCCACTGGATTTCTCCTGTGTGTGTGTAAGAGAAGGAAATAAAAACATCGGTCACGCTGAAACACAGCGAGCACTCAGCCTATCAGACACCCTCTCTCTGCCTCTCCCGCTCACCTGAACCTCCACGACGTGGATGGAGTCCCAGCACCCTTTGATCTTCTTGGAGCCGTCGCCAGCCTTTTTGATCAAGATGACACCTGCAAAGCCGTGATCCAGGTCCCACAGGTACACTGACGACACTCCCCCCTCAAAGTACCTGGGGTGGGGGGGGGGGGGTGCTGGCAGTCAGTAAACAGCACGCAGGTCTGTGTAACCGTAATAGAGACACGTGCACTGCTCTCCATGACCTTTCTGGTAAAGCAGTGCAATTCAGGCTCCTGGAGCGCTACAAAATCTGCGTCATGATTCGTTCCGTCGTTGAGAAAGTGCCAGTCACAACGGCATGCTCACAGGTCAGGACATTACAGGAATTTGGCAGATGCTCTTATCCAGAGCGACTAACACAATTTCACATTTCTTTACATACAATCCATTTATACAGCTGGATATTTTACTGAAGCAATTCAGGTTAAGTACCTTGCTCAAGGGTACAACGGCAGTGCCCCCACCTGGGAACGAACCTGCAACCTTTGTGTTACAAGCCCAGTTCCCTAACCATTATGCTGACACTGCTGTGTTTGTGTGTTTAGGTCGGGGCGGGTTTCCCTGGTGCATTGACAAGTTGAGAGGTCAGTGCTGATGATGGGAGAGTACTCACAGGTCTCGGTACTGGTCAAAGGCATTGTTGGCCTCCACCTCCAGTTTGCGCAGGCGGGCAGACGGCATGGCGCCATCATCAATTGGGGGCTCGTACTTATTACTCCAGGGGGACCTATGGGAGATGACAATCAATAAATAAATTAATACAGACACACACACACATATATATATACGTAAGGAATAAACCACGACGGGCTGTGCATTTGTATGGAAATAAGCCAGGACAGGGTGGTGTAATGCGGTCTCGAGGTAAAGCAGAGGGGCCATTAACCACCCTGGAGTGGTTTATTTTCATACCACTGCACAGCCGGGAGTGGTTTATTCCATGGCTAATAGCAACCGAAATAAACGAACACTCATATCTAATTAAACAACATTGTTGTAGCGCTATGTTGTTTTTTTCACATGCATTATGAATGCAGTGTTCAATTGAAATAGAATGTTGCACGTACTTGTGTATTTATTTGGAACCGTGATAAGGCCACTTTAGCTGGACCTACGTTTACATTTTGGCATTAACTACTTAATTACCAATGTTATTTATTTATTATAAGGCATTTAAAAATAATAATAATGTACTGTCACAATGCACAGAATATGTTGCCCAGAGGGAAAAGTGCCAAGTTTTGTACATTCCAAGGAGAAGCGGAACAGAACTGCAGTGACTGGGACTGACCTGTAGGAGTCACCATCACGGTTGTAGTCACAGAGCAGGTAGTCCTTGCCCACTACTTTGTCACGTGCAATCTTTAGAGGCTGGTCCACAGAGGACAGCAGGTCCTCACACAGGGAGGGCACCTGGACACACCAACACAGCACACTCAAAAATATATACTATCTTCAGGGCTTGTCTGGCTTGTCTTATCCTAAATAACAGAGGGAGAGGAGGGGGCGGAGTTGAGAATTACATTCCTCGCTCAAGGTGAAAATGTCACAAAACATTTTTTCCCTCTTTCCCCTTTCGTCTCCCCCACCTAACGATTTGTATCTGTGCAACTGAATACAAACACTTTTTCTACGGCAGTAACCCAAAATACACTGCGAAAGAAGGGAGGCATGACAGAACAAGACTGTTAATGAGTAAGACACAGAAAATGGCAAAAGCAGAACTGACAGTACAGTGAGAAATAATTATGACAGTTCACAAAAAAAGATACAAGTTTGCCTGCAGGGCTGCACAGGGGACAGCCGAGAAACTAGCTGTTTCCATTAAGCCGTTTTTATGCAAATAAATAAATCGTATAAAAAGGTTTGTCAATGATCCTGATGGACACAAACATCGGCAAACATGCTCAATATCGACACAAAGTTTATACGTTGAACATGGTGAGATCATTTTGTCGTCTATAAAATATGTTGTGCGGTTACCGAATAATTGTTCGTGTTGCGATAAGTTTGAAGTCGTGACAATATTTTAGTCAGCTGTTTCCGCTACCATCATGGAAGAACAGGATTTCTAAGATTTTTGTTCACCAAAAGCCGGTTTAATGGAAACGCACCTTCACTGGCAAAATTTGCATTCATTATTTTTACAACCTTTAAGTTGTTCGCATGAAATTCATTCGATAAGTGAATGGAAACATAGCTACTGACAGTAGAGAGAGGACAGTAAATGACCACAGTAAAAACCTGAGACATTTAGTCTTTTGGGAGGGAGGAGGAAGAGAAAAAGGAGTATTGGAGCATGTAGGGGACAGGCAGGCAGAGGGAAAGTGAGTAAAGAGGGATAGGAAAGTAACATGAGATTTTTAGTGAGAAGTATATAGGGAATTTAAATAAACATAGAGTGATAGGTGTTGTGTGACATATAAGATATGTGATATTTCAATTGACTGAGTGAATAATACATACTGTAGATAAGGAAGAAGACAGTACTGAAATGCACATAATGTCCACAAATAGCGCCTGAAAGGTAATCTCACCCAGGATGCACTGCCAAGCTCGTAACAGAATGCGCACTTGAATGTTTTTTTTCTTTTTTTAAATATTTTTTAAAATAGATTTTTTTTATTTTCACATTTAACACAAAACATACAATATATTCCATCATACTTGCCAACTGTGCACATCACCAAATTTAATTTAATTAAAATAAAATAAAAAACAAACATGGAACATTTAAGGATATAGTCAAATACACTCAAACTCCCAGTCAACCAACACTCGTAAGTCACTCCCACACTTGGTCTGTAGTCTGCAGGTGTATAACCTTTCCTTCCTGGTTTACTGTTTGGTACATGGTCTTTGGTAAGGATGCACTCACTTAGGACATCCATAAATAATGAACTTGCATTCTCCCAAAATATTGTGTAGAACTCAATGGGGAATCCATCTAATCCTGGAGCTTTTCTGTTAGGAAACTTTTTAGGAGGCCCCGTAATACCTTTTTCAACAGATTTCAATTCATTCTGAAGACTTGATCTTTTCTTGCAGAGTATGAAATAATCATGCCCCGCATGTAAGCTTTAAATGAGTCCCATATTAGGTGAGGATTTGGCTTGTCTATGTCATTAATTTCTATGTTAGTTTGTTTAAAAATACTAATATGTTCATTTGTATATTTTATCAATTCTGTGTCCAAAAGGTATTTCCTATTAAAGCGCCACATTGTACTGGATTGCTTATTTCCAATGGGTAAAATTGTAGCTGTTACTACTGCGTGATCGGAGATTACAATATCATGAAATTTTGTTGATATAATATTATCGATTCCAGATTTAGATATTACATTACATTACATTTCAGGTATTTGGCAGACACTCTTATACAGAGCGACGTACAACAAAGTGTTAACCGTAGTCAAGAATAGTTTAGCTGAAAGCCACCCTAGAGGGAAGTACAATTCCAGGTGCTAGGAGCAACCACATAGTTAAATTAGGACCCTGTAGGTAAATCTGTAGCCACAGTTCAAAGGCAGCAATAAAACAATAAAACAATCACTGCGGAGATAAAAATATAAAGATATAAATACGAAGATAGAAATATGTAATCTAATCTACTGTAGCTATTTTGAGGATGTGAGAAAAAGGTGTAGTCCATAGTTTTTGGGTTGAGGGTGCGCCAAATATCTTGCAAGTTATTATTACTTAAGAAGTTTGTTAAGATCTTTGGTGAGATAGAAAGACTACCAAGTTAAAAAGCGCTATCTAATTTATTGAAGGTATTATTAAGATCTCCAGCCAATATTATCGTGCCTATTTCCAAGGTGTCTTATTATAGATTGTATTTTTTTAAAGAAATGTAGAGTTTAATCCTGGGGTAATATATATGTTAATAAGGGTGTATGTATTACCATAAATAAGACAATTTACAACTAAATATCTCCCCTCTGGGTCTGAATGTTGAGAATTTAAAGTAAATGGTATATTTTTATTTATCAGTATCCCAACGCCTCTACTATTACAGCTGTATGTGGCATCTAAAGCTTCTCCTACCCAATTTCTTTTAAGGTACTGAATTTCCCCGCATTTAAAGTGAGTTTCTTGCAAAAATGCAATACCAGAGGATATCTTTTCCAAATGGTTTAAAACTTTATGTTTTTTTTATACCCTCGCGGAGGCCATTCACATTCCATGTTGTTACTTTAAATGTGTTAGGGACACTTCGTATTACTGGGATTTCAGCCATATTCATTAAGGGTATGGATAGACAGGGGCATATTACCCAACCTTTTTACTTTGGCATATTCCTTTTCAGATATTTTAAGCAAATATGGGTCTTGTAAATGATTTATGATCGGCTGTATAGAGACCTTCCTTATCTGAGATGGGGAAAACATAGACAAGTTGAGACAAACTGGAATAGGTACTGAGTAATTCACAAAAAGTTTATGACTGACTGGGATAGACGTTAAGACGCAGACAGGACAAACTGACTTACACACTAAGACATGAGAAAACCTTGAACACATAGCACTTAAACATAGACTAACACTTACACATCGTCACCTTCTTAAAATAATGGCCTAAGTCATATTTTCAAGTTTTTCAAAAAACAGAATAAACTGAACCAAATATAGAATATGATATTTATTAATCATTTCACACAAAAAGGTTATGACAATATATGACTATTGACATATAAATAATGCTGTCTGTCAATTATGTAACATAAGAGGATTAGATTACTTAGGCCAATTTACAAACATGCCGTTGTGACTTAGGCAATTTTAAACCTGACTTAGGCCAAATTACTTCTGGAGTAACTGACTTAGGCAAGCAGCCACAATCTTGAAAGCTTGCAAAATTGCCTAAGTCACATTGTCTTGTGACTTAGGCAAAAAATAAAACGGCCTAAGTCACACTCTTGACGTAGGCCATTATACTCCCGGGCTAGGAACAGCATGATCTTTTCAATTAAGGATGTAGGCAATTTTACCAGAGGTGGCCAGCATTATGAAGAGATGACATTGGCAAAAAAATATTTTTCCTCAAAAAATAACTTAGGCCATTATTTTAAGAAGGTGGCAACATATAACATATAGTATAGTGCACCTGATGTGCACTCCGGGGCATTTCATCCCACCCCTACTATAAACTGCAATGAGCTTTGTACCCCAAAACTTTCGCTCCATTGCAGGGTTGCAGCATAATGCGTGGCCGGCAGCCTTTTTCTTGAAAACCCAAATTACAATTTACAGTTTACAATTTACAATCAGTCTGGTGGTCATGTAACAAAAACATTTATCAAATACGTAATATTCAATCGACTAACAAAGTTAATGACTTTACCGTCCTTATCGCTATTCTTAACTGAAGAAGAGAAAATTAACACACACTCAATCTCCCCAATTTCCTTATTTTTGTACGTTCTATCCCCTGTAGGCTACATCATGTTTACAAATATTTACGTTGACACTATACATGTACTTTGGTAGATCATTTATTACCAATAAACCCCACCCCCACAAACACACACCCATCCATCCATCTAACTACGCCATTTCACTCGCTCTCCCCCTCACTCACAAACACAACACACACTCCACCATTTCATTATTTTTATATACATCCTATTTCCTGTACAGCATAATGTTTACAAATATGTTTCATTGACACTGTACATGTACATTGATAGATCATTTATAACCAATAAGCTAATAATAAAACATATTGTTCAGAAGGGGATTGGGAGCACGCAAGACTCGTTAACAAAAAGCGACCAATTATACCAGTCAGACGGTCTGAACTTTGTCCATCATCGGTCTCTATCCAGTCCCGTATAATTACTCCAAGGTGGATGAGGGGAAAAAGGAGAGAAATAGGCATAATGGCCTAGAAAATGAACTTATAGGGCCCTATTTTGGTGAATTAGG
Organism: Aldrovandia affinis; assembly: GCA_029706075.1. Lineage (NCBI taxonomy): Eukaryota > Metazoa > Chordata > Actinopteri > Notacanthiformes > Halosauridae > Aldrovandia > Aldrovandia affinis. The sequence goes on from JAINUG010000119.1 coordinate 1,766,108, forward strand.
ACAGTGTCGGTAACGCAGACGCAAAGCGAAGACGGTGGAGCTTTAGGGCGTGTCTACCGAAATTTCGGTAATTTCGTGATTTAGGATGATAGCGCACCTCCAGCGCAGTTGTAAAAGAGGTTGGATTAACTTTTTTAAAATTACATGTGGGTGTGGTGGGGGTTTGGTTTTATAATGGCCAATCAGAACACCTATTTTCTATCCCTTTTAATACCAACGCTATAGCAAATTGGCAATTTCCTCACATGGATGACAGTTTTGCGTGGCTGCGCCAGGAGTGCTTCTCAAAAGAGGAGAGCGAGGAGGTGCGGAAAAGTTGGCGCGCGAATCAGAGGGGGAAAACAAGACGCACATTAATTTGTTATTTTCATGATTTGAGTTTATATTTTGAGACCTACATTTTTTAAAGAAAGTGTTTTATTTTACCATCTATTTTTTCCTTATTTGTAGGCTTTCCAACTTTAAAAACTTTTATTTTCTTCTAACTTAATGTAATTGTTAAATGGAAAGCAATAAATAAAAAAACTCACAACTGCAACTAGGCCCGTTTCATTTATGTTCATCATGCAGTAGGCCTACATGCATCACCCTGGAGTGTGCATCACAAACCACCTGGATATTAATGGAGTGGATTCACATAAATGATACCGTGATTAGATGGTGCGCGCAACTGCACGTGTGCAGGGAATCTACATTGCATATAAAAATTCTGTTTAGTTCTCTGCTGGCTGTCGGGTGTAGGAAAAGTATTAAACTAATTTGCATGTTGGGCAAGACTGGAAGAAACTGCATGTACAGCCAAACTGATAGCCGTCTGGCCAACACCGGCTACCAAACCCAGGGTATCGCTCACGGTATCGCCTTCGGTGTCCAATTATGTATTCCATTTTCTGTAGTGCAAATGGTAAGAATAAAACCCTTTCACATAAGAAAAACAGTGTGCATACAAACATATATTTTATTTAACAGGTGCATCTTACTGGACGGTAGCAATGGATGGCCTGCTGGCTTCAGTCTTTCATGTCCGTGCATTGAATAACCACAAGCTGTGGTGAAATAGTTTTTAGCTTAATTGATTATGCTTGCAAGTTACCCATGGATTGGACGATTTGCCTCAACGTGGGGGGAAATTCACAATATTCACAAAGTCACCAAATTGCACAGAGCGCCAGCGTTTACGCTAAGAGGTGGTCTAGTTGGACGTTAACACAAACTCATTATTTGACCCCAAACTTGCATATCGCCCAACTATTTTCATTGTCGCACCCCCTATTGCGCTGCCCAGCCCATAGTAGCGCAAACGCCTTCATTGCGCACCACGAAATTGCCAAACTCAGCGGAGACAGGAAATATTCCGTTTGTGACAGACGAAACTGGCAATTCGCCTGCGCTAGGGCAAAATGCCGCTTAGCGCCGGCATGAAAATAAGGCCCATATTGTTCAAAGGGTTCAGTCACAGGGAAGAAGAAAAGAAAGAAGAGAGAGAAAAAAAAAAAAAAAAAAGGGGCCTCTCGAAGAACATTCTTACCTGCGCTCCCAGAGTGGATGGTCCAAAAAATTATAATGAAAAATAAATCCATACCGTTGTCCAATTTTTTGTGAAACCTTCAGCCTTTCGTGGGGGCATGTTATAGTTTATGTTCATCAATAAAGCCACGGTGTTACCTCTTGATTTCTGTATAGCTGTCCCTCAATGTACAGTCGGTCTACCACCAGGGTCACTCGTCTGTCCAGTTTCCAGTTCTCGTTGAGGATGGGGTACAGCTTCTTGCGCCTATCCAGTATTTCCTTGGGGAACTGATCAGACACGTAGAACTTGGACCCTTTCAGTTCCTTACTCTTCCGTTTTATCTCCTCCTTTTGTTTAAAGAAATCGAACTTTGCCACTATGACACGAGGGTAGTTGTTATGTTCATTTTTCTGGCCCATCCGATGTGCTCTGGCAACGGAGATTTTATTCACTTGTTCGGACGTCATCTTCATCTCTTTTTGCATGAAATTGCGGATAACTGCTTCTGGATTTTCATCTTTTTTCTCTGGGATGCCTTTGAAGATTAGGTTATCTCGCATGGATCGCATCTGAATGTCCAACAAGGATTCTTTCAGTATTTATTTTCTTTTGCCCTCACATCTACCTTAGTTTGCAGATGATCTATTTTGCCATTCATTACCTTGTTTTTAATAATCAGATCCTCCGTTGGTGGTTAAATTCCAAACTTGTTTTGAAACTCTCAACTTCAGCCAACAGTGTATCAAGAATATCCAGTTTTGCTAATCTTCCACTGATTGTTTCCAAAACCCCCAACTCTATTTCAACCGCGGGCTGACCATCTGTTTCGGTGGATGATACCCGATACCGCTTTGGGGTCGGCTTTCCCGATGCCGGTAGGCATCGCCGTTGAATATACTTCAGCCTCAGATGTCAGTGGTAGTTCAGGCCTCTGTATTGCTTTCGGGATGGTCTTATCCTCCAACATTTTTGATAAGAGTCGATGAAGGACTCAAGTTCGTCCAGACTACGGTCAAGTTCGTCAGACTTTGTGCTTGTTTGTAGTACGCCAGATTGGAATCAAACTTTAAAAAATATATATATGAGTAAGTGCAGGACATTCTCTTCTGAGTAAATGCAGGGCAAAACCAAGCAGTCAAAGAGAAAGTCAAACTTAAATTATCATTGCACATGTACATGGAACCTTAGAGCATTGTGCGCAATGCCTCTATGTCAGTGGTCTCAAACTCGATGTGGAGAGGGCCACGTGCATGTTGGTTTTACACCAGCCTCCGCTCTTGATTAGACAATTAGTTCCATTATTTGCTCAATTGTCCTGTTGTCTTGCACATAATGCATATAAAATTAAATGAGTTATTTTTGTTATCAAATAACAATTGTTGCCTATATTCTGTGCTTTAACTTGAAAAATGCACAGAGGTACATGCATATGTCTGAATGGCAGCAATAATTGATTGGAATGAAAGTACTGGCCTGCACACACACGGCCTCCATTGCACTGAGTTTAAGACCACTGCTCTATGTTCTTGAAGACCACTGGTGATCCAAACATCCCCCCTTTTGGCTGTATTTCCATCTCAAACTCTCCCACAACTGACCAATCAGCCTCATCGTACACCTACCAGGTCAATGAGGTCACTGAGATTCTTCTCAATCTGCTGCGGGGGCAGACGCCTCATCAGGTCAAGAGCACAGTCCAGCTGCTGGTCATTCTGAAAGGAAACGCATGCAAACTGAAACATACATTGTGTGAAATACACACTCCACACAGGTTAGATGCTATAGATCCAGCTGAGGTCAAAGGTCACATTCCATGCCATCTCTGAAATGAGGTCAAATAAAGACATTTAATCATGTTAAAAATACTGTGCACTAGCAAATACTCAAAAAACAAAACAAACAATGGATAAACACAATTTTAAAAAACTATTCAAAACTTTTCTGAATAATTTCTGATTTGAAAAGCAGTCATTCTGATCATGCACAACAACTACACACATACTGCTTATTTGATTTAAAAATATAGTCACAAGCAACGAAACAAGACTACATTCACACTGATCACTGCACACACAAAAGTACAAGCACTAGGTACACATATTCCAATACCTCAAATAAAACATACAGGCATTCAGTGTTTCACACCATCCAAATGTGCCCTGTGGTTTCAGATCACTCACAGGTAAGTGCACAACCTGAAGAGGAGATGATTATAGAGACAAAAGGTATTTTCTTTCTCTTATTATCACCTTGGCGCCCTGTAAGTTTTGGATTTTATTTGGTACTGATTTTCCTATCAAAGTCAACATTCAATAGCAGCAAGAAAAAATTATATGGGTATATAAATCATGCTCAACTCAAATGACAAAAAAATACCATTGATTTTTGGCAACACTGACAGATAGGCATTTTCACTTTCCCTAGGTAAGGATTCGCTGTACGGTTCAAGCTCCAGTTCGTAGAGACATGTTTGCAGTCAATCAGTGTTAACCAGTCAGTTGTCCACATTGAAAATAAATCGGTTCTCCTGCAACAACACTCGCGGGCTGATCGTGTCGTAACTTGTAGAAACACTGTCCAACACACAAATGTGGACGCGTGATGAAGCGTAAGGCTACCTATTCAGCTGCTATAGCTAACGATAGTCTGAACAATTCAAGAGTTGATAGCTTGCCAAGTAAAGCTACTATCGCGTATCGGTTAACTGGATTCGGCGCAAACTGCGAGCAAGCTGGCAACAATCCTCGCACGCCCCCATACTTCACGACACAAGGTAGTGAGTGAGTAATCGGCAATATCAGCTTAGTAAACACACTACCTCATTAACTCGACAGTAAGACGTAGCTACATAATGATATACTGTCTAGCTGGCGGGCTAGCCATTGTTGATGTTGTTGCATTTTGCAAGGCAGACAGTCGAAGTTACGACCGTTAACCGAGTCAGCTATCAAGCAAAGCAAAGTTCTTGCAAAAAGGGTCGATTATCCCGCCGCTATAGCCCATTTTAAAACTACTTCGGTAGCTAGCTAGGTGACGAGTTGGCTAACAGATCGCTGCCCTCCCCAATCCGTCTTCTTAGTGTCCCGTTTCCCAACCTTACCATGTCTACGGCTTTCGGTGTCGCTCTCGGAAGTTAATTAATTCTGGTTGCTTTATTTAGCCTTTCGCACACTTGTTTTGCGTAGGCTGTTTTCTTTTTGTTATTATTTTTATCTTCCGAGGGGCTGCAGTTTTTCTTCGACTCTCTCTCTCTCTGAGCCCAGCCCTGTCAGCGAATTAACTTCCTCAACCGGGGGAACGAAGACGGGAGCAGGCGATTCATCCACATCCGGGTCACCTCGTTCTTGCGCTTTAGCAACCAATCAGCGAGCAGTAACAAAGGCATGGCCAAGTATGGAAGGAGGGGAGGAGAGAACAAGAAAGTGGGAGCTAAAGAAAGATTGCTGTGCAGCTTCACCTACCTTTCATAAATCTGTTGATCTCACCGAGCCCACTAACTCAGCTGATTCGCACATTATACGGATAATTTAATCTGCATTTCATCATCATTTAACTGATAAACAAATCCAAGCCTTTGATTGATCTGGTGGCTGTGCTTTTTTATAATAAAAAATACAAAGTGGTATATTTAAAATAGTATGCAAGCTAGTACTATATGAATATGCATATTTCATAATGATATTTAGTGAATACTTTCCAATGGGACACAGAATGCATGCAGCATTGTCACAATCTGTTGTTTTATTCACCATGTTTATTCCTTGTATATGTCCTTTTTACTTTTGTATACACTACCGTCTAGTTTCAAAGTACCTTGTTTCCAGTTCATCTGATGCAGAGCTGTGGTAGCCTGAAGAAGATCAAAACATTTGTTTGTTAATAGACAACAACATTTCCTAGAACCAATACACACCTACCTATACCTTGAGGGTAACACAACTCAATAACAAATATGTATTTTCAATTCCTGAATAAGATCAAGGTATTTTCCTAGTAAGACTGAAAATATTGAAGGAATTTAACCATTTACCTAAGTAGTTGGTACTTACCTTGAAATTACAACTACTTTGACCAGTTTCTATGTAATTACATAATGAGTGTACTTCAGTAACTAATACATTGGTAAGTATAAACTAATGGTATCATTGTATATATATAGATCAATAGAGGGTGCAATTGGCCACAAAATTGGAGAGAAAAACAGTGGGAAAAAATCTGAAACAAAAACCCCAAAAATTAAAAAATCCTTGTTTAGAGAAAATATCACTACCCACACAAGGACAATGAGGGCAAACAAGGGCAACCTAATCTGTTCACAGGGGGTGCACTCTCATTTATTCTCAGCCACAACTTCTTATTTTTGGGCCTGGCCGCTGGAGCATGAAGAATATAAATAAGGTGATAAGTCACATTCAGCATCTTAAGTATCCCATTTAATTAGTTTTATGTAAAATTGCAACGGCAGCATCAACTGAAAAAGGTTATGTATGAAAGGTTTATCGATGAAAATATAACTTGGGATTTTAGGAAAATATTTTCTTCCTTGCTTTCAGCAGACCATGATCTGCTCTTTTTGCCCATAGAGTCCATGTATTATTTAATATAATAATAATATATGCCATTTAGCAGACGCTTTTATCCAAAGCAACTTACAGTAGTGAATGTATACATTTTTTCAGTATATGTGGTCCCAGTGGGGATTAAACCCACAACATAAGCATTGCCAACGCTGTGCTCTACCAACTGAGCCATTTAAGAAAATAGTGTAATACAGGGACACGATATCCCAGTCTTAGTCACGAATCTCTAATCTTTACAGCATAGAGGCCTGTGCTCTCACTCTTTTGATGACATTGCTATGCTGCTGTCATGTTACTCCCTCTTGCTTCATTGGCCTTTACATTCTGCCTCCTCCCTTTCTTTCATTTTCAGTGGGGAACACTAGATACTTCAGCAAACGCATCAAACTCCCACGCAATTGCAGCACTACCCTAGAAGGAAGAATCTCAAGGCCCTTACGGGATACACCAGAATCAGTCCCAGTCGTTCATGTTGTTGAGTCTATTTATATCCTTGATTTTGTCTAATGCACAAAGATGTTTTTTCTCACAACAACGAGAAGTACAGCAGACTAAACCATTCAAAAAAAGGACTGTTTAAACCATTCAGTCTGGTTTTAGAGTCTGCTATATAGACACATTTTTGATCAAAATTGTCAATTGAGGTTTATTTAGAACTATAGCCAAAAGTATAACAGCATATATTGAGGCTTGACTGGCTGGTGTGGTCTCTTTAGGAAAGAAGTTTCACAGTGACTCCCAGCATTTATTTTGAAGCTGTAACAGGACATCAATATTTTTATGTATCATTAAAGCCCCCTCATAGTATCTGCCAAAACCCAGGTCTATTGCCTTAATAAATAAAAAAACCTGTCTCAAAAATGTCATATTAAAACTTTGTGTGGTCGTTAGGAAAGTGTATGCTCATGTGTGTGTGTTTGTGTGTGTGTGTGCGCGCATGTGCCCATACACTGTAAAACCAAAATTTAAGCACTCTATACACTAGTTATTTTAGGTAGTTGACCATGTTATGTATTTAAATAACAACATGTTTACATAGAAATTGATTTGAAATGGGACCACTTTAATTTTATAATGCTAAAAATTTATATATGCCATTATCAAGCTTAATCTGTATAAATATATTATTACACTGCAATGTATTACACATAATATGCATAATATATTATATTGGAATAATACGTATATTATTATTGTGTAGATTATTATTTTGTAAAAATTATCATTAATGATAAGACTCAGGTGCAACAAATGTCAAAATACATTTCAGTTATGTCCAAAATGATATATTATATGAATTTGATATTTAAATATACAAATATTTAATAAAAAATATTTTCTTGTATAATGTCTGTTATAAAATATTGTCAAGAGTGGTTTCTTAAATTACTTATCCATAATTGCAATTTTACTACGAGAAACAATTTGGGAAAATGTTGTTTGTTTGCTTTGACAATTAAAATACATACAGTACCAGTCAAAAGTTTGGACACACCTTCCATCTGGATTACAGCCAATTGGGCACTCCTTCATTCTTCAGCAAGATAAGGACCCGAAACACACCTTGAAGTTGTGCAAGAACTATCTGGTGAAGGAGGAACGTGAACGACAACTCAAACTAAAGACCTGGCCTGCCCAGTGTCCAGACCTCAATCCCATAGAACTTGTATGGGACAAACTGGAAAGAAAGAGTCAAAGCAAAGCAACCCACAAGTTTCTCTGGGAATTGCTGCAGGATAGCTGGGAAAACATGTCGGGTGATTTCCTGCTAAAACTTATCAACTGAATGGCCCCTGTTTGTGAGGCTATTCTCACGCCAAAGGATGACTATTTTGAGGAATTCAAGATTCAATTTTCAATTCAATTTTCTTGAACATTGCTTTGATGTTCCTTTTGTTTATTGTTACATGCGGTTTTTACAGTTCAAGTATTTACAGAAACGTATACAGTGTAAAACATTGTCAATTATGAGATAAACCTAGTTTCCAGCAGGTGTGTCCAAACTTTTGACTGGTACTGTACATTTACATTTTAAATTATCATTGACATTTTACAAATATCATTTGCTCATAAAGATTTGCACATAAAACATTATTATATGTTGTGTAATAGATACAGTTTATTCAGTAGATTTAATTTAATTTATGTATTTTGGATCATTGTAGTCAATTTCTCATTGCACAAATGCTGATTACCAAAGATAATACAATATGCTGAAACTATTGCTTTTTTTTAGTACAGTATACTGTGCAAGTCTTTGGTATTGCCTTTTTTACAAGACATTCCCGCGAGATATTAGACGCCAAGCACAGCAGAACATCTCGCGAGTTTTCATATACGCCGTGCAAACATGTCTGAGAAAGATCTGGGTCAGAAGTGGGATCGCTGCCTTGCTGACACCGCCGTCAAACTTGGTAATATGTGCTGTGTCGCCATATATCTGTTAGCTAATGATGCACTTCAAGACCCGACATTAGTTGTAACCAAAACGAACTACCTGGTTCAGATGACGCTAGCTAGCTAACGTTACAGTTGCTTGCCTTGTGGTGGGAGGACGAGGAGGTCATTTGAGATAGCTCGCGAGCTAGCTTTTGTGAAGGATGCTAGCTAGATATAAAATAAGGTTTCATAATTCTTAACTGGAATCTTTCCTACATTGTGGATGCATTGCCAAAAGCAAGTTACGCGCACTTCCTCTTTGGTGCAACCACGTTGTACGTATTCGTGTCTGTGACATTGTATTAATCAAGGCCAAGGAGATCGCTTTCGATTCATTCCCATTCACTCAAATGAGGCTTGCGTGCTAGAAAACCGATGGGCTCTACTCACAGTAATATGACTAACGTTACGTTACGTTGGGTGGGGATGATTAATTTGGAAAATTCACGCAGGGATTATGTTAAAAGATGAATCGGATGGCTAACGTGACTTGTTTTCTGCGGATAATTTCTATACGAGTTTTCAATTGAATTAAGGTAAATACAATCTAACATGCTAGTACATTAGGGCAAAGAAAGTCTAGTAATGAATAGTATAAAGTAATAGGGGAATGCCGTCTGAACGTTTGGTAAAATGGAGAAAATATAATAAAACCGTTAGAATTGGCATGGTGTGATCATGAGCCAGTGACAGACGGGGTGGATGGATGGATGGATGGATGTTTTTGCATACATCTTTACATACATCTTTATCCATGGCGACTAACACATTTATATATTATCCATTTATACAGATAGGTATTTACTGCAGCAGCAGCAGCAGCTATATATTTGAATCAAGGGCACAGCAGTAAAGCCCCACCTATAATTTAAATGCAACCACCTTGTTACAGGCCAACTTCCCTAACCGCTACATCACACTGCTGCGGTGTGTTGGTGTTCTGCTCCCAGTTCTGTGTGCTAAATGCACATCTCTGTGTTATGATTATATCTGTGCATACCTGTGCGAGGCTTACTCAAATCCTCAAACTTCAATTCCTTAAAGGCAAGTGGATGCAGGAAATATTATGACCCTGAGCGATCCAAGCAATTTGTGGATTTATGGATTTATTAACAAATTCACTTTTACATTATTTTTTATTTATTACTAGTATTTTCTGTATGCAAAACATGTACATGACTAAAATGCACAAATTCAGTTGCATTCCATGGCTGCCAATGCCTTTGTTATAAACAATCTATCAATTCACTATATCAATAGTAAATCTGTACTGGAACTGCTGTCACCCTTGGTAGTATAACGTGCTCCAGTAGTCCAGCTCTGGACTACTGCCATGGCCACAAGTTCCAAAGAGATGGGAAGAGAGGCTGGCTGTGTGCTGTAGTTCTCCTACGTATCGCCGCACTGAACTTGAGAGATGAGCAGCAGATAGTGGGGGTAGCCCAAACTCTTGTTTGTTGCCCCGGCTGTGCTTCACATGGGTGGGTCTCAGTTTGAATGAGGTGAAGATACTTACATTCTGTCTGGTCTGTTTATATATGGATATAAATGTCCACCCATCTGGTTGTGGGGCCCTCCCTCAATCCAACCATCAGCAACACTTTTCTCTCTTTTGGTCCGTCTTGTGCGGTTCATCTCACATTACATTACATTACATTACAGGCATTTAGCAGACGCTCTTATCCAGAGCGACTTACAGTTTACATTTCTTTACAATCCATTTATACAGCTGGATATTAACTGAAGCAATTCAGGTTAAGTACCTTGCTCAAGGGTACAACAGCAGTGTCCCACCTGGGGATTGAACGTGCAACCTTAACATTACAAGCCCAGTTCCCTAACCATTATACCACACTCCCTTAAGCCTAGTGCACACAGTGGCCCCAATTTAGCCCTGATAATAGCAGTTTCTCGTCTACTCCTGTTAAACCTGATGCTTGACATTTTATACACGCAAATTAAAAATCCACACTGGATTAACAGCATTGATCTCGTAGTGTGTCAGGTATTTATTGACTACAACGATAATTGTTTGGAGTGCCTACAAGCTTTGATTACATTTCTGGACTTTAGAAAATGCTCACCCAACGGGTAAAGGCACTTGTTCTACGTGCTGGTTGCCCACTGCAGCCTGTGTTTGATCCCCGGCTGTGTCAGTCCGGCTCTGGTCGGGAGTCCCATTCGGGAGTCCCATTCGGGGACAGTGATTGGCTGTCTCCCCCATGGGAGGGCGTTCGGCATGAGCTTACTGCATGCACAGAGAACTTCTCTACGTGTATCGGAACGATACGCCGTGGCTCGGCGAGTTCCGTCTCGAAGGAGGTGGCGCGTCGTCTTTGTCACTGCCGGTCCAGAGTAGTGGCTGCTCCCGTAGCTGCGGTCGGTGGGCTCGTGGGGAAGGGATATAGAGGGTACAATTGGCCATCCAAATTGGGAGGAAAAAAAGGAGGGGGAGGGGAATAAAATGAATAATAATAAAAAGAAAATGACCGCCCCCAAATACACATTGAGTGTCAGTTTTTATGAGCCGAGCCCAGGACTGCCTATAGCTAATGAAAATGAACCAGGAGCTGTGTCTTGCTAGCTGTCTTTTCTTTTGGATCAATGCTATACAGATTATCTGATCTTGATCATCTGATGGCGCATCATTTTCATTCACTAAGCTTACTAAGCTAATCCACATATTATGAAGATGAATGAGTCTCTGCAGCACGGACACAAGCTGCACTCACCTCTCGCGCAAACTATGATTGTTCCTACCATGTATTTATGCACACCTTGTAAGTCGCTCTGGATAAGAGCGTCTGCTAAATGCTTAAAATGTCAATGTAAAATGACACAATCCCCACAAAAACAAGCTGGTGTAGGCAGACTGCAGAAACCCAATCAACCATGTGGAGGCGCTAGTGAGCGCTGAGTCAGGAGTTACGGTGCAAACTGAAAACCTCCGTCCGTGGGTGATGTGTGGACAACTATTCCGGCTGGACAATAGCAGTACTCAACAATCATGCACGCATTCTTGGCTCGACTCCAGTGTGCAGTGTGTGGCCTCAGCTCAGGAGTACTCACACGTACACATGCGTCTGTCCATCTCTTCGCATTTTCAGGTTGTCTAGTTGTAAGTTGTTTGCATCTGTGTTACAGCTGCACAATTTTATATTGTTTTCCCGTTACAAACTGTACCTTTCTTGGTTTTAGGGGCTGGCCTCGGGTTGGGGATTGTGTTCTCGGTTGTCTTCTTCAAACGTGAGTATTCCCTCATTGCAACAGGATAAATGTGACTAAGGGGAAGCGTATGTCACAATGATAAATGCAATCATCAACCACCTCAAGGTTGGTGGTGGAGCAGCCTGAGGAACTGCACATTTCACGAGGGTGTATGCAGATTATCCTCGGTGTGTTTGTGTGCCACATTATTATGTGGCTCAGTTGGTAGAGCATGGCGTTGGCAACGCTTAGGTTGTGGGTTCATTCCCCACTGGGGCCACATATACTGAAAAATGTATGCATTCACTACTGTAAGTCGCTTTGGATAAAAGCGTCTGCTAAATAGCATATATTATTATTATTATTATTATTATACATTTACCGGTGAGCAAACCTTGTTTACCGGTGAAGAAACCTTCCTGAAAAGCATGAGCAGTGTGTGTGTCTTCCTTCCTGCAGGCCGCACGTGGCCAATAGCGTTTGGCTCCGGAGGAGGACTGGGCATGGCATACTCCAACTGCCAGCACGACTTGAGGTCACCGTACCTGCTGCATGGCCACATGGTCAAGGTCAGTCTCACACCTGGAACGCAAGATAACCACAGCTTATACAGTACAAACACACAGGAGCGTTTTACTTGGGAAATTATATTGAAAAATATGTCAGAATTACAGTTGATTGACTAATGATATAATACCATTACAGTGGTTCTGTGTGGCTCAGTAGGTAGAGCACGGCGTTGGCAACGCTTAGGTTGTGGGTTCAATTCCCACTGGGACCACATGTACTGAAAAATGTATGCATTCACTACTGTAAGTCGCTTTGGATAAAAGCGTCTGCTAAATGGCATATTACTGTAGATGGATACATAGATGTGTGAAGCAAATTTACAACACTCGTTAGATGTGAAGCAAATTTCTCTCTCTCTCTCTCTTTCTCTCTTACAGGACCAGTAGTGCTGTTTCATCAAGGGGGTGTCTTTTACTCTCTCTCTCATTCATTTGTTTGCACAGTCCTCAGTCAGTCAGTCAGTCAGTCAGTCAGTCTGTCTGTCTGTCTGTCTGTGGGCTGGTTCCCTGCCATGTACCCTGTCATTGCTGATTCCCCAAACAGTACATTATGTGTTTATTTAATAAAACGACCCGAGAATATTTATGAGATCTCCGTCTCTCTTACTGTTTGTGGTGCTGAGTGCAAGAGCAAGGCCTCCTGCTGTTGTGGAATGGGGCCAGAGCTGGCGTCTGCAGGCCCTGAGGATGCGGAGAGGGAGAGCGCATCGGCTGTCTGTTGCGGAAGAGGGGGCTCTCCGGTTCATGCACAGTGCAAGCAGAACTGGGGCCTACTCTCTGTGAACTGGGTACGGAAAATGCTTTTCCTTCCCCCGTTATATAATGCGTTCCATCTCAGTCATGTTCCCTCTGCGCTCGTAAATTATTTGGCCCGACCAGAGCACTCGTAACGTGCCAACAATGCCCGTGTGAACTGTGTCGCCGCTGGTGAGGAACCCTGGGCGCGAGGGCCGAGGCTGGTAATCGTTGCTGGTAAATGCGTCCTCACGGCACGTATCAGACACCAATATAAATGCCCACCCACACACACACACACACACACACACACACAGACACGGAAGTGTGAGGCGATGAAAAGCATGTGTTCATTCAGTTTCTCAGAGCACACAAAACGCGCTCATAACCTTGCGTGTAATCTCCCGGTCTTCACAAGCAGTGTCACAAAATGGAGGCTATATATAGTGCAAACCAGATGGTATACAAATGTGATATAATGATTAACAATGTGTCTTCGGGCCTTGGTGTCTGTAGACAGGTTAGAAATGTGGGATCTGAGGTCACATGCGTGTCGGGGGAGCCGAGCACTGCTGCTCTCCGCGCATGTTGCGGTGGAAATGCTCAAAGGGACAGGCCGCTGTTATGCTCTCGACACCACCCTCCACTTCGCACAGCCCTGATCTCCGTTGTGCATTGTGTGTACGCGGATTCGTTTGCGTAACTTCAGCAGGAGGGAATGTAGGTGTTCTCACGAGGTATAAGTTGTGTAAGCGTCCATCAAATGCGCGGTCTCTGGGCAAATCGCAAGCGTAGTATGCGAGGAATGCGCGGGAATGCCAGTTCTCGGCTGGGGCCGATAACTTATTGCTAGGCATTGCACACTAATACACGCACACTGATTCTCTCACCGACTGCCCAACGTGTAGTACAGGGCTTTTCAGCTGGCGGCCCATGGGCCAAATGCCACCCACCCTAGACATACCCTTGGCCCCTTTGATCATTGAGGAGAAGAAAAAAAAGTATTATTCAGGCATCCAATTGTGACAGTGTCTACACTGTCAACATACCTCCCACTTGTACCAGAATAATACATAGCCTAATAGATCTGCATATTTTAAGGTATTTACTTTGTATACACATATACAATAGACCTCAATTATGCATCGTTTAACAAAATATGTTAGCTGTTGGTCCCGAATGCGTCATTTTGAAAAATAGTCTGGCCCCCATGAAGAAATTGTTGAAGACCCCTGGTGTAGTGTAACCACACACACAGATATGACCCACTGCTTACTACCTGCTCTCGGTCTTCTTCAATGGGAATGAGCTGAGTCTTGCCAGAAATGGGGTGAGGTATCGCCAGGCCGGGTACAAGCCTGAAGAGACATTTAAGAGCTGTCAGAGGTACCTGCACTTGTCATTCGTGTCACCCCAAAATAATTGTAACCAAAATGTCTTGCATATCAGTTATAGGCAGCAGGTGTATTCTATTTTGCATCTGCATATTTTCATGGATTGTATTCATATTTAGCACACATGGTGTATAACCCATGGACACAACCATAAATTGAATCTTGAAAAATCACATAATCTGAATTGATCTGATCTGATGATGTGTGCAAAGTTTTATGACCTCGATCCTTGGTGTTTATTTATTGCAAAGTGTCCAAATTTGTTAATGATAACCGTGTTCTATTGAAGTAGAGGTGCTTGCCCCCCCTAATAATCATATTTACACAAATAAGCATAGTATATGTAGCAATAATAACCAAAAATATTCTGCTTCAGTCATCGGGTTTTCAAAAGTGCAAAATGGTAGAACATACAGTATTCTACTGGCGGCAAATATTAAATAGGCAAAATCAACGTGAATTGTAGCAAACAACTGCCTGAAAATGCAAGATAGAATTTTCTTACCCGATTGAATCATGAAAAAATATAGAGCTGCTGAAAAGAGTGACACGCAAACCAGATGGGGGTGCACCTTCAGGTCCGATGGGCCCAGCTCTGTGCCTGCTCTGTGCCTGCTCTGTGACTCAGAGGTGAAAGAGAAAGAGAGAAGTTTACAAGAGTGGAGGAGCAGAGAGAAGGAAACGGAGAGAGTGAGGCATTTACATTCCCCAGCAGAATCACAGCAGTCATCTGGGATCGGAGGAACAGAGTGATGGCAGTTCAACCAGCACATCAAGGAATTTCCCGTGTCGACCTGCAGGACAATTAATAACAACAAACAGCTCTCCTGGGGAGGTGATGTAGACAGGATATAATTCAAACAAGGACACACACACGGGGGGCAGGGGCATGAGGCATGAGGCATGAGGCATGAGAGAGACACTGGCCTGGGGTGATTATAGGAGTGAGAGGTGGGGGAAGAGGTCCGTCCTGGCCTGTGACGCAGATCGAGGTGCCATTGATCCGTCACCGCTGTCCGTCCTTCGATGGCTCGCGCAGCCACATTCTCTTGCGTTTATGGACGTGCTTCCCTGGGTAGGCGCTGGTGTTCATGGAACAAATCACAGTTGCTGTACACACCGAACTCTTAGGCACTGTGTACACCGAAGCGCTTGTCTTGTAAAACAGCCCGTATTGCAATTGCAAATACCCAAATGACTAACCTTTTCCTTCCCAGTGTTACAGGTATGGTACGCAGCTGTCTACAACGATGTATATCGCTGTTTAGGCTACTGCACTGATCTCGTGCGCAAACTATGATTGTTCCTACCATGTATTAATGCACATCTTGTAAGTCGCTCTGGATAAGAGCGTCTGCTAAATGCTTAAAATGTAAATGTACCCCAAACATATCTTCATGTGTACATATCTACAGCAACATCTAGACTAGAGCGACAACAGCAGACAATGCAACTGCTATTAAAGTTGCCAAACAGAACACGTCAAAGTTGATTTATAATTGACTATCTTTGCCTTTAAGTGAAGCTCCAATTGTGAACTTCTCACAAGTTGCGAATGGAGTAGTTTACCTGCTATTTGTTGAGTGGATTTAGTGAGACCACAAGTAACCTACAAAGGGAGATGACATAAACTGGCGAATAGAGGAAGTGGGGATTCGGGGGAAGAGAATTTGGAAAAAGAATAAAGAGGCATGGATTGATAGATCCAACGATAGGCTAAAGTTATTTCTCCAACATTTCGCAATATTTATTGTTCACGGTTTTACGGCTCTCTTCGCAGGCGCCAGACCACGTCAGTATGTTGATTTCTCAACCACAATTTGACAGATAAGAAATTAGAGAGAGATTCAGACCTGCTGGAAGCGCATCAGTTTGTTTTATTGACCCTATTTCTTCTCCGTTTTTAGACGCTCACAAACTCAACGGGACCCCAGCCCAGCGTCGCCGTGCCTGTCGAGATAGCGAGGAGGGAACAGATTTGGGGGAGGCTTGTCAAGTTCAAGAGAGCGATCAATTTTAAAATTAACCCCCCAAAAAAATCTCCCGACGGTGTCGTTTTGCTTGCAACTGACAGGAGAAAATATATTTCCGTTTTTTTCTTTTGCGGAGGAAAGAACGATAGACGCAGACAGCGAAAAGGGAAGAGAGGGGAGGAATATAGAGAGGGGGGAGAGGAGAGGTTCTTGGGTACGCAATAATTTCTTCAACCCGTAATCTCTCCGCTTCTAGGTGTGCGATCGTGATTATCGCTCAAAACTACAACTCAAGCCATTACGGTTTGTCTCCCTCCACACAGCGTTATAAAATCGGATTTATATTTCGTTATCGCGTGCCTGGAACTCGCCCCCCTCTCTGTACGGTCTTCTCCGGGCGGGTATTGAGCAAGAGAGAAGAGACGTTTCTCTTTGCGGTCGGGGCTGCGGCTCAGCTCCCCGGTTTGTCCGCTCGTTGCTTCTCTACGGGTAAGTCTCAAAACTTAGTCGTCTCTCTTTTTCAACGTCTTTTTTAATCTCCCCATTTGACCTCTCACTATTTTGATATACACAAGTAGGCTACAATGTATGATTATTCGTCTACTTTGGTAGCTAGCCAATCAGCCCATCCATATGTCGATCTCTCTTTATATTCCTCACTTATATGTCTAATTATTTCTCAGAGTTATATTCTGTTTTTGCAGTGACAAACTAACCGCTCTATTCTTCTCCGCCTTCTGTTGATGTTAGCTATTAATTTTTAGATTCCTTCATTCGCGATAACATGAACATTAGAAAAAGTATGGCACTGTAGATCGTTATCTTGCTCTCTTTATACGTCACCGGTGCATAGTCGTTTTATTGAACAGAAGGCACTCATCAACATATCATACACTATGTTAAAAAAAGTAACTTCCAATGAACCACAAGCATGGATTTATCACGGTTTTATATGCCACCAAACTATTACCATTTTTGGTGTTAATTGTAGTTAATATTACCAAGTGAATCCTTGTTTCATAAAAATAAGTGTCAGTTGCACTGAACCCTTTGCATATTGAACACCTTATCGGATTCTACAGCTCTAGAACATTATAGATAGTGGTTTGTCTTTATATTACGAAGTACAATAATCGTTTTGCCAATGTACTTAAAATATACGACAACTAAATGTTTTTTTACTGCTTCATTTTTAATTTAGGGGAGTCATAATGCTCTTTTGTTTATATTTGGAACAGTATAAAGTTTCCAGTTTTTGCAGTTTGTTGAATTATATAATAAGCCTAGAATTGCATACCATGATACACTTTGAGGTTCCAATCCTGCTTCTACAATTAAAAACTTTCCAAATGTTAATGCTAATAATGCCCTCTCCTCCAGGTGCAGTCATGTGGAAGTGGACTGTGATTGGCTGGATGCTGTTGGGCCTGTGTGTGGCGGCTCCTCCCCAACACATCAATCGCTTGGCGCTGTTCCCTGACAAGAGTGCTTGGTGTGAGGCCAAGAACATCACTCAGATCATTGGGCACACTGGCTGCCAGCCTCAGTCTATACAGAACAGGTCTGTATGTCTGTGAATCACTAAACAATAGGCTGATATCGCACACAAACGCACACACACACACATACATACACGTAAACACACTGGTTACGTGTGCTTATGCAGAGGCATATACCGCGGCCACATACACACAAAGACACGGAGAGGCTTCCAGCCCTGGGTGTGGTCACAACAGCTAAGGAAAAGTTTGTTTAGTTTAGTCTGAAACACAATAACCGTGCTGTTTGATAGCCATTACTTTACTAACAAAGCTAGAAGTGAACTGCACATCGCTGGTGCAACGAGCAAAATTGATTTAGTTGATCATTTGAGTTATGTTGAATGCTACGCTCCCTAACTGTAATCATGTATCTTTCCCTCCTTTTTTCGCCTCTCTCCAATATCACTCTCTCAGGGCATGTCTGGGGCAGTGTTTCAGCTACAGTGTTCCCAACACCATCCCGCAGTTGACCGAGTCCCTGGTGCACTGTGACTCCTGCATGCCTGCGCAGATACAGTGGGAGGTGGTGAGTGCTCTCCCTGTCTGCGCGGCATGCTTCAGCTCTCAGCACACCACAGCAGCTTTGTGTTTAGCCTCCTCGAGCCCAGGCATCCGTTGAAACGCTTGTTTCAAAGTTCATAGATGTGTGAAATATCTTCACGGTTGTCGTGAACTGTGTATTCAACATTCAGTCTCGCCCACCAAATTAAAGGGATTTCCCCATCCCCCGGTCGAACCAGAAAACTGGGGGCCCCTGGGTGGCGTAACGGTAAAGGCACTCGCCCGGAATGCAAGTTGCCCACTGCGGCCAGGGTTTGATAACCAGCTGCGCCAGCCCGGCTCTGGCCGGGAGCCCCGTTTGGGGGTGGCAATTGGCTGTCTGCCCCAGAAGGACATGCACATGCAAAAGTGGCTCTATGTGTATCGACAGCTTGGTGAGAAATCTGAAGCAAATACAAAAATTCAGTAAATAAAAAAACAGGATAGGAAAAAAAGCTAAGGATGATTGCTGAATTACATTATATATTCATATATATTCAAATAGCAGATTTCTTTATGCAAGGGAGCTTGCATACTTTCAGGATTATCGATGTATTAATTTTTACAGAGGAAATCTTAGATTGAGGGAACAATATCAGAGTCATAGCTTGGAGTTTACCTTCTTAGTCTAAAGCCTAGATTTTAGAGGCTTAATGGTGTGTGCATCACATGATTTCACATGATATACTGACCGTGCCAGTGGCGACTGGATGGCAGCCCCACACAGAATTTGGCGGAACGTAATTGCCCATAGCGTTGCCCAGGGAGGGAAGGATAGAGTCAGCAGTGTTGTCCCTGTCTCATCACACAAGAGGACATCCTCTAGTCTCTCGAGTGCCTGCAGACTGCCAGCGCCAACTGCGCATGAAGCATGCTCCGCTGTTGCAGTGACTGCACAGCCCGTCTGGTGAGCTGCAGAGGGAACAGAAGAGAATGCTCGTTTGCATCCTCCCTACAAATACAACTGGGTGTTCCAAAATTGGGAGAGAAGAAAGAATTAGCGATAAAAAAAAAGAAAAGAAAAAAGTCTACATTTACTCCACACTCCTGGCACTAACGCTTGGCTGAAGTGAACGATCCTTTTCGTTAAGCTTTTTTTTCTCCACGCAATAGGGGAAATTCAGTTGAATTCAACCTGAAGCCTTCATAGATTAATATGGACGTGTTCTCCCTTCTTTTCAACCATTTGTACTCTTTTCATCGGTTATCCTGATCTGGATCAGAAAAAAGCAAGCAACCAAACTTCCTTGTTGGTGCTCAGAGCCATTTTACAGCGTAACATGAGATGTACCAGTGCCTTGTGATGTAGCGGACTTAGAACTGTGTAGCGACTGTTGCGTTTGGCCAGGCAGTCCGCAGCAATTGCCCCTGTGCTTGTGTCGTGTGCCTGTGCTCCAAGCGGGAGAGGACCTTTTGTTCACACGATGGTCATTTGTGCCTCAGCTGTGCTGCGCACCTGCGCTCTGTCTGACAGGTCTAGCCTTTAACGGCGCTGTTAAACCATGGTTTTGTCAACCGGCACAGTCCAGTCATTCCATCTCTGAGTCAGCTATCACTGGACATTATGAGCCGAGTGAGAATTTTGAGCGTGACTGATTCCATTTGACGAACACGCAGCGCAGCCTTTCAAAAAAACCGGAGATGTGAGCTAACCCCATTACCCATTCACACGCAGGTGACCCTGGAGTGCCCGGGCAACAAAGAGATGTCCCGTGTGGACAAGCTGGTAGAACGCATCCTGCACTGCAGCTGCCAGTCTTGCATCAAAGAAATGGGCCAGGAGGGGGCGCTGCTACAGCTGTTTCCCTCTGAAACCACACCAGAGCCCCCTGCCCAAAGCGAGGAAAGCCACCCCCACATCCACCCTGACACACATGCCCAGCATGCCCACGCACACACAGACTCACACCCACACAAGCCTGCAGAGGGATAGGGGAAACAGGAAGGGGCCATAACCGTTTTCTTCTCCATCTTTATTGCTCCCCCCCCCTCCTCTTTTATGCTGATCCCCTTTGCCCTGTTCTAAAAACCATTGTATTCTTCACATAGAACCAGTCACCTTCCGTGTAGTCTTGACGTGACACAGCTAAAGCACTTTTAGAACCCCAGTGTGATTAATAATAATCGCCAGCACATTGATGGAGACACGCCCACTCACAAATACAGTAGACATCCATAATTTCACAGGTACACATTTAAAAAGGGGAGACTCTATTGCACGTACACATGGATGCACGCATGCACGCATGAATGCAAACACACAAACACAAACACTTACACACAAACACACTCACGCACAAACGCACACACAAACACGCGCACACACACACACAAACACACACAATATCAGCATTGTTATGTGCTTTTCTATATGTTTAACAAGTGAGGACAGGAGGAGTGACGACAGTCACAAGTGAACAAGGAGTGACGACAGTCGTTTATTTTCTGACTGTTGGCAGTGAAACCTGTAATCTCAAAAGTGTAAACTGGTCATTGCAAAAAAATAAAAAAATAAACTGGAGTCCTGTGCAACCATGCCTTTGTATGCTTGTTTGGTGGGGAAGGGCTATAGTCAAGCCTCAATAGTTGAGGTAAGTATAAGAAAAACATCCAAATATACAGCAGGCTCTGTTTTTTATTCATACCCTTGATAAAGATGAAAGAAGAGATTGTATAAAATAAACTATATAAGTAATAAGGTATATTTTATGCTCAAAAAAAATCTGAAAATGATATTCTTTCATAATAATGCATTGGCACGAACCACAATCGAACGGTTCACAAATAAAAAAATGTTCCCCAGAAAAATCAAGAATCACAAATATTCACAAGCCTGTTATCAGTACTTTGTGGTTCCTCCCTTGGCCATTATAACAGCAAGTAGTCACCTTCTGTAGTGTCGTACAAGGTTATGGAACTTCTTGGGGGGGATCCTCAACCATTCCTTCATGCAGAATTGTTCTAGTTACTGAGACTGAGATGGCCACGTCAGGACCATTGATCTTGTGCCCTGTCAACCATTTCTTTGGACGTATGTTTGGGATTGTTGTCTTGTTGGAAGGTCCATCTGTGGCCAAGGTGTAGCTTCCTGGCAGAGGGATCAAGGTTGGTACATCTGGAGTTCGTATTTCCATCTATTTTAATAAGGGCCCCAGGGCCTGTGGAATTTTCAGCATTTTTTGAGCATAAAATATACCTCATTACTTATATAGTTTATTTTATACAATCTCTTTTGTTCATCTTTATCAAGGGTATGAATAAAAAACGGAGCCTACTGTATGTAGTTAACAGGACGTAGATTCTCAAATATTTAAAAGTTAGATTTCCAAAGAGGTGGTGCAATGGATAGCACTGTCGCCGCACAGCAAGAAGGTCCAGGGTTCGATCCCGGCCGGGGCCTTTCTGTGTGGAGTATGCATGTTCTCCCCGTGTCCGCATGGGTTTCTTCCGGGTATTCCGGTTTCCTCCCACAGCCCAAAGACATGCACGTTAAGCTAATTGGAGAGTCTAAATTATATTAAAGTAGGTGTGAGTGTATGAGTGTGTGTGTGAGTGAATTGTGTATGTGCCCTGTGATGGATTAGTGAACTGTCCAGGGTGTATTCCTGCCTCTTGCCCAATGCATGCTGGGGATAGACTCCGACTCCCCCGCGACCCTGACCAGGAATAAGCGGGTTAGATAATGAATGAATGAATGATTTCCAAAGAAGGACGTTTTTTTGACCACATCAATAAAGTTAAAGCGCTGAGATACTTAGAGCTGCTACCTTCTACTGGCTGCCGCAAAGAACTGCATGTGAGAAAAGCTGAATTTCAGCCAAATCGTTTGGCCCAACTTTTCTAATTATGGTGTTC
Organism: Aldrovandia affinis; assembly: GCA_029706075.1. Lineage (NCBI taxonomy): Eukaryota > Metazoa > Chordata > Actinopteri > Notacanthiformes > Halosauridae > Aldrovandia > Aldrovandia affinis. The sequence goes on from JAINUG010000119.1 coordinate 1,788,451, forward strand.
ACATGACTGGAGGTATTGGAAGCAACCAGCTGTCCAACCATAGGAACTTCAGATGTGTTATATTAAAATATGATCATTATTATGACACACACACATATATATAATGTACTGTATATACACAGTGCCCCTTTAAACTCAAATATATCCAGGTTACTCTAGTTTTAAATTTGTAATTAATGTTCAGAAATTTTGAGAATGTATTTTTCTAATTGGAAGTTGTCAGGTAAAATGTATTAAAAAAGGTGGAATAAGTCTGATTGAATATGTTTTAATTTCAGGCTATAAGGCAACAAAGGGTGACATTTTTGAGAGGGGGTGTAGACTTTAAATGGGTACTGTACATATATATATATATACACACACACACACACACACACATACATGCATGCATATATTCTCATTCTGTGAGATGTGAGATGGACTGTGTGTGGTTTTGCATAAGCACTGAATCTCTTTTGACGGTTTAATGCGGGGACACGCTCCGCTCTCAGCAGCAGGGGAAGGAGCTGCAAGGCGGGCTGGAGTGGAAGGCACAGGGATTAGGGATAGCGGCGGACCGAGAGGAAGGGGACAAGGACACGGAGACCTGTAGAGGCACTTGTGGGCACAGTCATGCTCACACTCACAGGCGCGCAGCGGCGCTCTGTTCACATGTACGCGCACACGCCTCCTCACATATTCACACAGACCAACAATCACACACCCACCCCCGCATGCTTTGCACACACACACACACACACACACACACACACACACACACACACACACACATAAATAAAACACACTCAGATATTCTCAGTCACAAACATATTCGCAGCATTCATAGATGATGCTTAAGGGCTAAGCACACAAACATACAGAAGCCTTTCAAGCACGTAGCCTTTACATACACAATACATGCATTTGGGGAAAAAAACCCGCAAAAAAACAACCACGGTTTAGAAATATTATTTTCCCCTCACAAAAGCAGAAACATGCCTCGGGTTGTGTCATACACACACTAATTTACTGCCCTCCCCCAATGAGAGTCATCATGACTCTCTCTCACACGCTCACGACTGAGACTCACCGACAGGCAGAGGATCGCTCACACTGCCGTCGAACTGAGGAGCAGAAAGACTGTTGACGGGAAGAAATGGGATCATCGCACCGCGACACTTTGGAGCAGTGTCCAGGGGACTGTGGGACACCTGAGGACCGCACGCCGTTTGGCTGGCTGACACCGAGCCAGGGTTTGACCTCAGCCTGACCGAGGCGCTGGCCGCAACACCCTGCCGCCGTGGAGACTTTCTTTTGGGGATATTTAGAGAGACACAAAGGTCTTCCACCTTCTCCCGGAGTTAGGGAAGCTTCTCGATTTAGGGGGCAGGAGTCGTCTCCTTTATAGCATCAGCCCCCACCCCCTCCGCTCAACAGACTGCCCAGGGACTTTTCTGGGGGGTCGGGGGGTGGGAGGGCGGAGTGGGCGCTAGCTGGTGTTTGCTGGCACGATGGGTGACTCTACCGCACCGGGAGCGACTGCAGCGGTTGGTTTGGGAGCAGGAGGCGGCGCCAGCTCCAACTGGGGCCACAATGGGAGCGTCCCCTGGGGTGGCAACGCCGGCGCGTGGGGCACCAGCAGCAGCGGCGCGTGGATCCTGGCGGGCGTGCTCTCCCTCATCATCCTCATGACGGCCTGCGGCAACGCCCTGCTGATCGGCCTGGTGCTCTCCCAGCGCTCGCTGCGCTGCACCTCCAACTGCTTCCTGGTGTCGCTCTTCCTGTCCGACCTGATGGTGGCGCTGGTGGTGATGCCGCCGGCGCTGCTGAACGCGCTGTGCGGGGCCTGGGTGCTGTGGCCGGGCTTCTGCCCCGTGTGGCTGTGCTTCGACGTGATGTGCTGCAGCGCCTCCATCCTCAACCTGTGCGTGATCAGCCTGGACCGCTACCTCCTCATCATCTCGCCGCTGCGCTACAAGCAGCGCATGACCCCGCCGCGCGCCCTCCTCCTGGTGGCGGGCGCCTGGGGGCTGGCCGCCCTCGCCTCCTTCCTGCCCATCGAGATGGGCTGGCACAGCCTGGGCCACGGCGGGGAGCACGCCCCGAGGGCGGGCGCGGGGAACGGCAGCAGCCTCGCCGACACCGGCGGCCCCCACGGCCCGCCGTACTTCCCCCTCCCCCTGCTGGTCGCCCTCCCCTCCCAGTGCCGCCTGCGGGTCAGCCTGCCCTTCGCCCTGGTGGCCTCCTGCCTCACCTTCTTCCTGCCCTCCGCCGCCATCTGCTTCACCTACTGCCGGATCCTGTTGGCGGCGCGGAGGCAGGCAAGGCGGGTGGCGGCGCTCGCTCACCCCCCGCACCCGCACCACTCGCCCGGGGAGCCGTCGCGCGCCCCCTCGCACGGGATGGCCGCCAGACACGCGCCCGCCGACGGGGAGTACTGCAGCCACCAGGATCCGCCCGCGCCTCGCCATGCCCAGGTGAGAGAGAGAGAGCGCTGAGGAGAGACAAAGAGAGGGAAGGAAGATCCAGTGGAAGGGGTGGGGGAGGGAGGAAATGGATCATCTTCACCTACCGTCTTGATGTTTTTCAAAGGTGCTCTGTGTTGTTAGGTTTGCACGGTTGTGCGCTGGTGAGACGATTGGTTAGAAAATGTGTGTGCTAGTGTGTGTGTTTAGACTGTCCTTGTTGCTTTGCTGCTTCGCTCCCGTCTATCAAGAGCAAAGTGGCTTGCAGATTTAGGCGCTGAATATGCTTCTGTCCGTCAGCGGATGAAAGATGAGGCAGAGCTGCGGAACGTTATGAAATATTCAAATGCCTCCGTGGAGACGGGGAAAGAAGGGTAGCATGTAGAGGAGTACGTTAAGATGTCAAAGTAAAGGAAGAAAGGGATTGAAGAAACTCGTGTGGGCGTTCCACAAACGGAAATTAAGAAGAGGGAGAGTAGCCTGAAGACATACGAGGCTGAGACCTTGTGAGATTACTTCCGCAAATCTCTGATTCTTTTACCCATTTTCTTTTCTATTGAGACTGTGAAAGAGTAAATTATTATTTTATTTTTTTAAACGATAATAAGCCAATAAGCTAACGAGGACAGACTGTGCCTGCAAAAGGAACATTATGCCATAAAAACGTTCCCTTACATCAGTTGTTCCCAAACTTTGAGCACACAACCCACTGCACAAGCAAACACACTTTCTATTCAAATGTAACCTGGCGTGTGCTCAAATGTGGAATTAAAACGTCGAACAAATCTCAAAACGACTGTGTTCACCGTTAACTAGTGCATTGCGAGAAGCGAGCGCAGTGTTTGATTTGATCGGTGCGAAGTGTAGAATGTTGTTTTCGATGTGTATCATGTGACCCACTTGAACCCCCCCTCCCAACCACTGGCGTACGCGATTGGTGCACGTGGAGGGAGGGGGTCTGTGGTGACGGCCCCTCCTGTTGGCTCTGCTCCCCCAGTCGTCGGTGAGCAGCGAGCGCAGGCTGGCCCACAGGCAGGGCAGGAGGGCTGTGAAGGCCAGTCTGACCCTGGGCGTCCTGCTCGGCCTCTTCTTCAGCGCCTGGCTGCCCTTCTTCATCACCAACATGGCGCAGGTCAGTATGTGTGCGAGCGTCCGTGTGTGCGTGTGCGTCTCTTTCAAGCACCGGGCTGTTGTCAGTGTGTGTCCTCGTCATTCAGCAAAAAGCAGCCAGAGGCCATGGTGAAACACTCGTCTTTTTACAAGTGGAAGGCGAATGCGAATGTCACTGTGTAGCAATTTACAGTGAAGAGCTCTCCCCTCTCCGTTCCATCTCTCATCTCATGGCTAAACAAAGATATTCTTCCCCCACATGTACTAGACAAGGCACAGCGTACGAGGATCAATTTAGAATAAAGTCAATGTATTCTCGCAGTTATTTTGTTGTTATCCTGTGTCGTGAACGCTCTGCTCTCTCCTCTTATGGCCCGAGCCGGTACTTGGTAGCGCTCCCATTTGTATTGCCCTACTTTTTCCTTTCCTCCTTCATTCTATTGCATTAGTTTTTACGCTCCTCTAGCTGCCAAACAGAAAGGGCAAATGGGCCACACCAAAGTGGCTGAAATGAAAGGCCTCGGTCTCCCCTCACTCAGTAATTGCGCCCGTCCTCCTCTCCCTCTTTCAGTAATCCAGTCATTTCTCTCTCCATCTGCGTCCCTCGCTCTTCTCCCACGGGGCACGGCGGCGTAGTTGAGCGCGGCGCTTAGCTCCCTTGTCTGCGCGCCATCATTCGCTGTCAACGGCACTTTCTCGCTCCCTCTCCGTTCCATCTCGCATCCTTCTCACTTCCCCCCTCCCGCCTCGTGGAAATGAGAAATCTGCCTCTCTCCCCCCCTCCTCCGGTCCCAACACAAATGCCGTAATTTCCCAATCCTCCTTGTTTGCAATATTTTGCTGCACGACAGTAAGTCAGTTTCCTTCCCTCTCTCAGTCGATGAGTGACCTCCATCTCACCTGCCCCCCACCCCCAAACTACACACCCAGCCCTCTCAGTCTGACAGTGTCCTCTTTCCCTCTCTCCTCCCCTCCTCCCCCCCAACCCAAGGCAGTGTGTGAGTGTGTGCCCCCCGCCCTCTTCGACGCCCTCACTTGGCTCGGCTACTGCAACAGCACCATGAACCCCATCATCTACCCGCTCTTCATGCGAGACTTCAAGCGCGCCCTCGGGAGGCTCCTGCCCTGCTGTTCCAGCTCCCGCTCGCCCCGCCGGCCCTCGCCCCCGCTCTCCCTCTCCCTGCGCAACTCCGGGGAGCCCCAGCTGCCCTCCGACCCCCCCTCCGACCCCCCCTCCCCGTCGTCCGACGCGCCCCAGCCCCCCGCCACGGCCACGGACGCCGTCAACCTATTCGACGCCGAGCATGCTGGGAACGAGCTGCCGCTGCTCCTGCCCAATCAGGTCGATACCCTGGACTGAGGGAGGGAGGGAGGGAGGGAGGGAGGGATGGATGGGAGGAATGGGGTCAGAGGACTGAACATGTGTGTACATATGCCTGTGGACGTGTGCCATTGGGACATTTCAAATGGACTCATACATAAACCTGTGAGGAGAGAAATAGAGAGGGAAGGCAAAATGGAGGGTGCCGATGTGGAATGAAACAAAGAAAGAAAGACAATTATTCTGTTTTGTAGCCATCTCACATTAAACCATTGTCAACAAAACTGTAGAGCAGGGATGGCGTTGAAAAAACAACCAGTTGTCGAAATGATTGAATCACAGCATTATCAATATTAAAAGGACAATTTATTAAGGGTTACATTTCAATGATCAATGATGTTGAGTGCCGTGGGCAGTTGGTAGGTTTAATTTTCTTTCATTTCAATGGAAACAGCCAATGAGGGGGTGGTGGTGGTGGTTAACAAACAAACAACAGCACTCAGGCCCTACCATTTTCAAAGATGAAGAGGGGGGGGGGTGTTAAGTCTAGGGAACAGTAACAGGGACAAAAAAGCGAGAACTGCTGTGGTGTCATCAGCGGCTGACAAAATCCAGGCTGTGGCACTCTGCCTGAAGAGGAAATTAATTTAATTTCCGCACTCACTCTCACATCTCAGAGAGGCACGAAGAAAGAGATCCACAGAAGATCATGACGGAGGTAAAGAAACAGAGACAAAAATCCTCTCTCGCTTCATGAACACTGACATCCAAGAACAACGATGGCACGTTCCGTTGATGTCCAGGAACAGCCAAAACACTCGACCAACTTTCCCCTTCGGCTGTAGAGTGCGGCTCAGGCTGGGTTCACAATGGGCAAAATTGGCGGATAGGTCTGCCTTGTTGGGTGGATGTAGGCGTGCTCGCGGTTCGCTAGTACGCTAATGCTACCAAGTTAGGTTTCACGTGCAAAACAAGTAAACAACTTTTTTTACATGGTAAAATTTGTATTTTCATGAAAACATGACATTATAGTATATAGCTAAGATCACAATGAAGCACAGAAATGACATAAAACAATATCTCCGTACCTGAGTAATTCTCTGGCTGGAATAAACACATTGATGCACATAATGTACCTGCCATTAGTATCTGATAATACTGAACTCTTCTAATACTTTTAAGACATAAATCACACAAACTTCAGATATCAAAGGATTCACAGGATTATGTTTGTTGTTATTTTCATTTCAAGTTCACAAGGCGGGTTGGTCACAAGGGGAGAGTCTATTATTAACCTTAAACCGATGTTAAAAAAACCACTCCACACCCAAATCTCTTTATCTTTTATTTTACTCTTGAAAGTTACTGTTTGAGTCCACGGACCTCCTTTTAACCCTATTTTCCGCTGGCCTGTTGTGGTGGGAGCTTGAGAGCGCAGGTCCAGAGTCTGTCTCCTTAACCAGCAGTGACACTACTGCTCCCTGCAGGGCTGGGGTGGGACTGCAGCTGGGCCGCTGGTCCTGTGGCGTATGCCCACGTCCAGTGCAATAGTCTGAGTGCTCAGCGGTCCAGTGCGTTGTGTCCCAGTCCCAGTGCGTGTGCTCAGAGTCCCCGCCTGTCCTCTCTGCCCCCCCTGCTGCACGATGGGGCTCCAGGGCCGACCCCTCGGCAGGGCAAATGGGTTCCCAGTTAGGGCCATCCACTGAACTACCCAGAAGGCAGTGCTGCGAGGGAATGTCTGCGTCACTCAGAGAATCCAACAGATCGGAAATGTCCGGGATATCCCATCCATCTGTGCACTCCTCTTTTGCCCCTCCCTCTTGCCCCTCCACTCCCCCTCTCCTTAGCTCCTCCCCAGCGTAGGTGACGCCAATCACACCCAGGCCACACGCCGGCTTCGCGTCGGCCGCACAGGCCACCCCTCCTCCTTTGTCTCCGGGCTCCACCCTGTCATTCCCAGAAGCGCCACCCTCTTCCCCCGATTGGTCCGGTCCAGGGTCCGGTCCAGGGTCCGGCCCATCCTCTGCACATTTTGGCAACAGACCAGGCATAGCTCCTGCGCTCTCTCGAGTTGGTACTCCCACCGCCACAAGGATTGTGTCCATCTGACGCATGTAATCAAGATGACCTTTGACCTGTGAAGGAAATGGGATTCCAGCGTGCTTACACATGCCAAGTAGCAGGGAGAGCACTTAAGCGGAGACCACACTGCATGCGTCGCAGCAGCAGCAGCGCAGCAACACCACCGCAGCAAGCCACCGCTGTGCCTACACCGGCTCCGTCAGGGGCGCATCAAGGCTTGGCTTTAAATAAATCATTTATTTGAAATCTCTGGTTTAAAGCTGTGTTCCAGTAGCCCCAGCAGTGGGCACAGGAGTGCGCTGCTATTTTTGTCTGTTAAAAATCATAATCTGATCTAAGTTACACCATTGATAGGCCTCACCAAAAAATAATTGCTTCTACTTTCATATGGGTTTCGTTTTGGGTAACTGAGAACCTGTTAGAGGTTAAAATCACCATTTGGGATTATGAATTTTAACAGACAAAAATAGTGCATTCATTCATTTCAAGCGCATTTTTGACACCAACTCCCACAACGAGTCATTGACGAATAGGTTGGAATCACCACTGAAAGGCCTCAGAACAGTCTGTGTGCTGCGTTGGGTGCCACACAGGACCATATGAATGGGGTGATTGACACGACAACGTGCTCCATTTAATGGGGTGGTTCTTTTTTATTGGGACAGTAGTCCTGTAGACAGACATGTTTCTGGTGTCTAAACCTTTTCTTGAAAAACACATTTGTCTAATGGTATACATTACATTTGTCAAAATCCCTTGACATGATCACATTTAGCCAACTGGCTTCTTTTCTGACAATAAAACTAGGGAGGATAGGTTTATGTTGTGTTGTATCATTTAGATATTATTTTGCCCATAAAATTCACAGCGGCACCATTTTCAATGGCGCGTGTAACATTTCTACATCAGTCTAGGAACAAGCAATGGGGGCTCTCATAAAACCGTATGTGTGTAATGTTTGTCATCTAGGATGAGTTTATTGGAGAAAATACCCGTTTTATTCCACATGGAAAAATCAGGTGGTAAAGTTTTACAATTTAATTTATGTATTTGATTGAGACATCTGTTATCTTTTAACAGCCAACATTGAGCTTATATTATTAATGTGAGTGAATTCATTTGGATTAATTTTCATTTTCCCCTTCCCCTTCCCCCGAGGCCAATTGCCGCCCCCAAGCAGGACTCCCGGCCAGAGCCAGGCTGGCTCAGCCTGGGCTCGAACTAAGGCTGCAGTGGGCAACCCGCTCTTAGAACAAGTGCCTTCACCGGTTGTGCCACCTGGGGTCCCACACTCTTGATATTAAGGTGGGGACTGACACATATTGAAGTGTAATATTGAAATTTTATCACAAATTAATAATACATTCGCTTTGGCAAATAACCCATGCCCTAGAGCCCTGGAGAAGTTGAGACTCATAATGGCGGATATTTCGAGGAGGTACATTATCTAATGTTGGTGCAATGCAGTACGACACCAATAAGGTACAATATTGTATAGCGTGGTTCATGCGTGAATATGTGTGATGCACTACTGTAAATTGTCAGTGGAGTCTATAGGGTTTTTTCATTCACTCACCACAGAGGACAGATCCACATTGATCATGTGCCGATTGTCCAAGCTGATTGGCTGAAGCCCAGCCACACAGAACTGGGCTGACGAACCACGGTAGAGGAATCCCAGAAGCCAGTCCCCCCTTACCAGCGCATGGACAAATAATTACACAACTTTGTGAAAACCACATGGTTACATAACACACTCACGTGTCACTGAATTACTATTTACTTCTCTGGTAGACAATTTTGTCCAAAGTAACTTACTTAGACCATTACTATGGCTAGAGATAATTGCTAGAGCTATCAAACAGTAAGTTACAGTCTAATCATTGACATCATTACTATGGCTAGAGATAATTCAGAGCTATCAAACAAAACCTGTCATACAAAGGGAGGAGAAAGGTTATTATACTTAAAACATTTCTTTAATTGAGGTGAAGTCTGAAGAGGGGAGTTTTCAGTCTTTTTTGGAAGATAGCTAGAGATTCTACTGTCCTGACCGAATGGGGAAGGTCGTTCCACCATCGAGGGACGAGGGCAGAGAAAAGGTGGGTCCTAAAGAGCGGCTACCAGGCGTGCGGAGAGACGCTCACTTCTCTACTGACCTGCAGTATCCATTGACAATCTTTCCTGCAACAACTTTGGACATTCTTTCCCACTGCTTGGCTGACCCATCGACTGGCGCCCCCAACAGGATGGCATCCTCCACGACACCCTCACTGCCTGGTAGGGGAGATTTATCCATTTTCACCAACAGAAAATAATAAAACTCAAAACAGGAAGACTCTGTCCGCAACTGTCTGAGGTGTTTGTGTGCCTAAAGCAGCACTCATCTTGCAAAGGAGAAATATTTTTAAAGACTTTGGAGATTTCTGAACACTACCTGAGCTCAGGTAAGTACACAAGTATTTTGACCAAATTCATCAGCTCTTTGAGCACTTTGTATTTTTTCCAAAACTTGGTGCTCATATCTGTCTCACATGCATATTTATTTACCCCAGAGTTACAATTATGTTTGTCTAAGAGTGTATGCACGGATGTGTGTGTGCATATATGTGTGTGTGTGTGTACGTACGTACATATGTGCCTGCGTATATGTGTGCGTTCTATGTGAGGGGTGTAGATGCCTGCGTATATGTGTGTGTTCTGTGTGAGGGGTGTCCATGACTGCGTATATGTGTGTGTTCTATGTGAGGGGTGTCCAGGCCTGTGTATATGTGTGTGTTCTGTGTGAGGGGTGTCCATGCCTGCGTATATGTGTGTGTTCTATGTGAGGGGTGTCCATGCCTGCGTATGTGTGTGTGTTCTATGTGAGGGGTGTCCAGGCCTGCGTATATGTGTGTGTTCTATGTGAGGGGTGTCCAGGCCTGTGTATATGTGTGTGTTCTGTGTGAGGGGTGTCCAGGCCTGCGTATATGTGTGTGTTCTATGTGAGGGGTGTCCATGCCTGTGTATATGTGTGTGTTCTGTGTGAGGGGTGTCCATGCCTGCGTCGTTGGCCAGCTCCTGCAGGCAGAAATAGATCACACGTGCTCCGAGACTGAAACCGATCAGGCTGACAGGACGCTTCCCCTGTATGCAGGCAGACAGACAGACAGACGGAGGACCGAAGCACAAAGAGAAACTGCTGTTCAACGGGTTCCCATTTAATCACACCGTCGACAAGTTTGAACATGCGTATGTGTTTTATAAAGGTTGAGTTTCATGCAAGTATGTTCTCGGTTGTTTCCGTTTGTACACTTGCACGCACTTTCTGGACCTCACAGGGAATGAGAGCAGAACAAGCCTCCAGGGTTGCCCTTCGACTGTTGTAAAATTTTCGAGCAGCTATTTCTTTTGAGTATGCCGCGTAGGCATAATGGTTAGGGAACTGGGCTTGTAACTCAGAGGTTGCAGGTTCGATTCCCAGGTGGGGACACTGCCGTTGTACCCTTGAGCAAGGTACTTAACCTGAATTGCTTCAGTAAAATATCCGGCTGTATAAATGGATTGTATGTAAAATAAATGTAAACTGTGAAAGTCGCTCTGGATAAGAGCGTCTGCTAAATGGATTAGTGACAGGTGTTCACTGTGTGCGCTTGTCGCATAGGGGCGCAAACTCACCTGATGGCGGCTCCTCAGCACCTGAGCCAGGTGCTTCCCCACCTCGGCCGAGCGGCTCAAACACACCCCCCAGGGGTTATCAATCACACTGGCCACCGCCAGGATGGAGGCGGGCCACGTCAGTGCTGTCACGATGCCTGGCCAATCACAACACATGGCATGCAAGAGTTGCCCAATAGCAGTGAAGGCAGGCATCAAGCACACAAAAGACAAAAGTTAAATTACTGAATAAAACTTTAATTCATTCAGAAATATAAATGATGAAGCTATATGCTGTGAATAGGTTTTCTGTAACGTTGAATGTAACAAGTTAAATGCTCAGTGGGGAAAAATGTTAAATTGAGAAGTAGCCACAAGGTGGGTTACTTAGTACAAAATGACATATTTATAGAATAAACAAAATGTTAAGGCCTCAGCCTTCTCACACATTGTGACACCTTTCTAATTTTGTGTTCCTATAATCCCGACCTCACACAGCCAAATACCAAGAAGTGGCATTACCACAAAACATGGTGTTAAATGGTTAAAAAAAACCTACTAATGTTTGAAGAAATGTCTGCCTTAAAAGAAAAAAAAGAAAAAAATACAAACCAACAAATAGGCTAATACAACCACTCCATAAGAAGATCAACATAAATATAATGTTTGCTTATTCAGAAAACCCTTCCATGTTTTCATTGCATAAAGGAGACATAATTGGACATACTGTTTTTTCTTTTTTTTTAAATCACAAACCATGAAGGCTAAAGAACAGGGTTGGTCTGTGCTCTGTTCACAAGAGAGGACAAAAGCACTGTTTCATAAACAATAATTTGCTGAAGTGATTTAAGCTTTTCAAGGGTGTTGGACAGTGGCCAGCGTTCACGACCAATCAGGCCTGGGCGAGACGTACGAGTGACTGGACTAACTAGGGTGGGGTGAGAGGAAGACAGACAGTGATTGGCCATGGTTCATGAACACTTTCCAGCACTCGTGTTTACCATGATCGATCTGTTCTGTGTGTGTGTGTGTGCGTGCAGAGTGAGCGCCCCCTACCTGACAGCACGGTGTACTTCAGGGCCTCCTGCGCCACCATGCTGACTAACCCGTCCAGCAGGGAGTTCAGAGCCGAACCCAGATCTCGCAGGAAACGGGACTCCCATACCAGGCAGTACTGCTCCCCACACGAAACAAGACTGCTCCAGGGAGACTGGAACGAACCTACACATGGGGGGGTTGGTGGGGGTAAACTTTTGCCCTTCAAAAAACTGGCAGAATTTACTACAGGGTGTCCCTTTCAGTTTGGTCTCAGGGGGAAATCACAAAACAATAATGGCTAATAAAAGAAAATGGCTAGGAACAACGATGCTAAATCTCAGGAAAAGGACATCAGTCTAAACGGCATACATTTGAATATATTACACTGGTGAATTCTGCTTCAAAATAAACGCATCTTTGTTCCGGACTCCAGACGCCATACTTTTCACGTGAAATATTAGCGCCATTACAATTTACTGTTATCCATCTGTCTGTGGCAATAAATGTCTGTGGGTTTCCGTGTGATGGAGAGTTTTATACAACCCGTAAAACACTGTTTTACGAGTTCTGAGTTATGGAATTAAATCATTTCGACTGCATGAAAAAAATCTGATGGAAAACAATACCCTTCAAAGCAGACTCCAGTTGACCCACAGCCTAGCCACATAGGATCATATGGCCAAATACGCTAAGTAGGGGGGTTCCATTTGAGAAATCTTAAGTATGATTCAGCTGGGCGTGGAAACCCTGTAATATGTCAGGATGGACGGACGGACAGACAGACGGGACCTGCAGTGTGTGTGGGAACTCACTGTATTTCCCAGTGCACAGCCAACCCGTCACAACCACAGTCACGTGGAGTCGTTTCCCCGAGCTCAGCGGCAGGAACTCAAACTCCTCGATCGCCCCAACCCGCTTCTTCATCTTATACCCTGGGAGGTTTAAGAGAAACAATATTAATTTCGCAATTAAATGTGTGTGCGCCTTTTACATTTTTAATTATCCTCAATTAAGATTGTGAAATGGAAGAAGCAGAGTGCAATTCTTCAGTGCCCTGTGAGATGATTAGCCCAGGGTGTGAGGCTGATTAACTCACCCGCCAGCCCGGCCCCGGCTGCCCCAAAGAGGGAGGCCATGATGGCGATGCCGGCGGCTGAACCCAGTGCGGCCGCCCCCCCCGCTCCCAGCACCGCCCCCGCTCCCGCGGCAACAAGAGGAGCTGCCAGCCCCCCCGTCACTCCTGGGGGAGAGGGACAGAGAGAGAGCAGAGAGAGAGCAGAGAGACATGTACATCCATATCTGTGCACAGACTCAGAGAACTTCTGCACACACACACACACACATGCACACACACACACACACACACACACACACACACACACACACACACACACACACACACACACACACACACACACATCCACCCACCCATTACACGCACATGCACATGCACATGCACATGCACATGCACACGCACACACACACACACACACACGCACACACGCACATCACACACACACACACATCCACCCACCCATTACACGCACATGCACATGCACATGCACACACACACACACACACACACACACACGCACACACACGCACACGCACACACGCACATCACACACAGCACACGCGCGCACACACACACACACACACACACACACACACACGCACATCACACACACGCACACGCACACACACACACACACACGCACGCACGCACACACACACACACACACACCACACACACACACACACACACACATCGCATGCACGCACACAAACACATCACACGCACACGCACACGCGCACACACGCAGATTCTAAATGAAATGCAGAAGTGCATGGAGGCATCAGTGCACATCGTCTATTCAAAGACTCACACAAAAGCAAACCAACACATTTGTAGAGTGAAGAACCCCCAAAGTTGACACCAAATGTAAACACATACAGACAATTACTCCTCTCAGCTAGAAAGAGGCTCACCACACAGAAAGGACGGTAGACACACGGACCTACTGTATACACATGCAGTGCATGCCTACAGCAGTGGGGTGTGGACATCGGTACACTGCCTCTCCAACGCATTAGTGATCTCTTCACCGTGACACCGCGCACACACCTATAAACAAGTGCAGCAACATCTGTACTAACCAATCACGGTGCCCCCACCGACAGTGGCCAGACCAATCAGCAGGTAGCGACGCAATTTCCTTCCTCTCTCCTTCTTGCGTCGGCGAGATGACTCCTCTCTTGACAAAGAGAGAAGGAACGAAGAGACAATGTGTCATAAACACGGCAGGTGCCATTACGTTTAATACGCCCTACAAAAAAACGTCCAACGGGACATGTCCCTTTAGTCTTTAGCTCCTGACACGAACGTGTCCCACAGGGCATTTTTCACAAGGCTGATTGGCTAAGCTCTCATGCAGAAACACAGCACATGAAACATACTTACTCTCCCGGTCAATCCTTAGTGAGAGCAGTAGAACACAGACAAAGCAAAGTGAGACGCTACGACATACAGACCCAGATATTGAGAGAGACACTGCATAGGCAGGACGACGGTGCGCATTTAACGCGGTCTGACTGTGCGCTTGCCCGCTATTCTGTATACATCGCCCGTATATCTCCGTCACTTACTCGCTCTCCTCTCCTCCCTCTCTCAGCCTCTCCCCCAGCGTCTCCTCGAACTCCTCCAGCTGCTGAGGCGAGACGCGGAGCAGGCAGCCGACATGGCGGATCAGAACCCGGGCCCGGGCGTCGTACTGGCCTGAGAGAGAAAGCGTGGGGGAAAGAGAGGGGCTCAAAGGATGCGCACAAACACTTTACTGCCTTTATCCCCCATTTTTCTCAATTATCGTGGAAATAAACATAGCAATGAATACTTACCGTCTTTGACAGAGAAGGACACCAGGTCCTGGAGTGGGGGAGATGGAAAGGTAGTGTCACACGGATAAGTAACACATCAAACAAATGCACGACTGAAATTAAGTGAAATCACTTTCTATTATGCAGAAATACGCCTTTATTATGCAAACCTGGACCCTTAAAAGGGGTCTTAATCAATTCATTCTTGACGTCATGATGTTTTTTAGCGGAACATCAGTCATGCGTGCGCTAACACGTGGGGCCCTAACCCAACCTGTTCTATGAGAGTTAATGGTGCCGCTGCTTCTCGAACTAAAGTGAAGATGAATTATTCTAACATTAATGCTGATATAAATATGTATTTGTTTTAATGCCACCCGCATGTTGTGCTGTTCAATTGTTAAAATCGGCAAAGGAGTCACTCTGAGGGTTTTATTTTATTTATGAACTGCCGAAGGACAAAATTCAAAGGAAGAACTGTCTCTCTGCCATTAGGAGAAACTAGTGCATTTCCACTGAAGTGCCAGTGAACCCTTAAGTGCTGAAGATTTCATATCAGCTTCGTAGCAGCTTGTTCTGAAAGAATATGCTGTGGCTAAACAGTACACCTTACAAGGGAAGTAAAATGTGGATGGACTGTGAACCATAATGGTACGTGCTATAAACACGGGACCCATGCAGCAAGCTAGTTCGTGAAAGGTTTTCACTTTTCACATTGTTGGCGACAGACAGAACAAAAGCTTAGGCAGCAGATAAGAGACACCACTTGTCTTGTATTTGCACTTTTTCAGAAAAGCTTTTTATTTCCTGGAGCATTTAAATGTTTCATATTTCAGCCATATAATCAATTTACTTTAACTTGGACCCGGGTTAGGTAGACCTACTCTAAGAGGACTCCATTGCGGCAGGCATGCTTGAAGAGTCACGTGTGTGAGGCCTATACACGGTTTGGACACAGTGGCAGAACACAGCAGAACGTCCTGCAGCTCACCTGTATGATGGGTGTGGATCCTGCGCTCAGCAGTGGCTCCCCCTGCAGGATGGAGAGGAAAGTGTCACTGCCCTCGCGCCCCAGTCCCGCCAGGAACGCTCCCATGACCGGCATCACCGACTCGTCCAGACCCAGCCAATGCACAAGCCCCTCCAGATACTGCTCCCGAAAGCACCTGCCCAGAAATAGTTTCACGGTGACAAAGTCATTGCTCTAGTTGCAATGATAGATAGTTGCATTGCGCCACTACCAATCCAATCCTTCTTTACCCATTTTCCCTCAACGAGTCCCCAATCTCCCCTCACCATCACTTTCAGACAGATTTATTTGTCATGCTGTGGAAACAGTGCTCCTGTTGAATCGTCAACAAAGGTGCAGTTTTGACAGCGTGACTGATATGCCGCAGTTAATTAACTGCAGTCCAACTGCACACCCCACCTCTCCCCCTTCACTGTACCTCTGCTCGGGCCCTGGAAACAGCTGGCCCAATGACACTCCGCATAATCCAGCATAGGCAAAGCGGCCAGGTTCACCGAGCCGCCGCCCAATCACTGCCTCGGAACCAGATAAGTCCTGCCCATCTGGTGTTGGCTCCTCCCCATCCGGATCTAAAGAGAGAGATTGACAGTCTTCTAATTAGTACGGTGTTACGCTGTCACCTTCAGTTGGGACCAGTGTTGCGGCGGGAGACTGCAAGTCTCACTTCACGTCAATCATACAGATTTTAACGGACCCAAAGGAAGTCAGTTACCGACAGAAGAGCGGATACTAATGCGTGTGACAAATAAAATCCAGACTGGAGAGCACAAAGTAGAGAATGCTGAGAAAGAAAGCCAAGAGATCAAAGCCAGCCAGAAATCGGCAAGGGACGTAAAGGCGGGAAGTTCAGTAGTTAGATTAATTTTAAAATACTGCGCAGGCACTGGGAAAAATTATTACTCGCATAAATTATTCAAGGAAGTTAATAAAAACGCAGCTCAGCCCTTAGATTTAATGCACCTCAAACTTGCTTGCTTTCTTTCTCAACACACATCATTAACAGTAGCAGTGAGCATGTAGGAAACCAACAGAGCAAAACGCGTCTGTTTTTGGCATAAAAGGAAAACTGCAGACATGGGTCATTAATCATTTTCAAGTCGTCTGTTGGCATGCATGTGTAACATTACAACACTTTTAAGCACTGTATGTATACAAAGCTTGACAGAAAATATTGTAGACGCTAACAAATGAAGGAAGCAAGAGTACAGGGTGAAAATACATGCTTACTGCACATGCTTTCAATAATAACACTGCCGTTTAGTTATTAACAGAAGAGGACAGCACAGCATACATAACAACAGCTGTACTGCGAGACGGAGAAGTGATGTCTGAATGTCTGTGGTTCTGTTCAACACACCACATTTGGGTAGAACGAACTCCACTAGCATCATAATAGGATGCAGTCATATGTTGCCCTTGAGCAGAGCATGCACAAAACAGGATTAACTTCATTCAATGGGAGAACACTGCACTTTAAATAGACCGTGTTCGTTTACACTGCACACAAGCGCATAGAGCGTTGAAAGATTTAGTAGACTAGTTATCTGATCCAAAAAAAAAGTTTATATACCGTACATAACCGTTATATGCCCTTAAATGATATGTTATGTATTTAATAAAAGCATTATTTTATAGAGAACGTAGCATTTAAAACGTAAGGGAGCAGTTTACAGCAGATAGGTCCTCAGTATAGTGAGTGACAGCCAGAGTGCGGAAGGCTGCGGGGAAGCGTGTCCCTAAACCCAGTCGTGACACGTACGGGTTCAGAGACCGACCGCTGTCCTGTCTCAGTTTATACACATATAAAGATAATAACGAAAGTTACAGCTATCGAATTCCACAGCCAAGCGACATAGCGGATCAACGGAAAGCAAAGCGCTTCCGTCCCATACGGTGCGGGGAATAATAGAACGCAGCCAGCTCACTAGCTAGTGCTATGTAGCAGGTTATTTTTTGTTTATAGATCAAATGTGCTGAATACAATTATGATGTACCTGTGCTTGACCCTGGGCCCGTATCGGTTCCTCCGGTCGTGTTCATGTTATTTGCAACGATGAGACGGCGACGACCGATAAATAACTGCAAGCTAGCTAACGTTACGTGCACATACGCTGTGGTCGGGAGAAAGTTCAACACAAACTTTTGCAGTCCCACCCGCTCCCGTTACGTTCTGATAGGGGACTTGCAGTGACGTCACTTCCATGCGCCTGTCAGTCAACAGACTGCACAAAAGGCCGTTAGTTTACAAGACGATCCCCTAACGGTTTGCCCCCGTGTTTAATTTCGTCGATGGTGCCAAACAAGTTATTACGTAAGAGCATAACCCCACTCTTTTATGGGTAGCGTCGTAATAAAAAACGGTACTCAAACCTGTATGGTCTTTTTACACTGAGAGCAACTTGAAGTGTGTGAAGTATGTGTCATGTGGTCAGTTCTACGAACACACTAATTAATTAAATAAAGATTATTTTAAAATGGAGTAATTAAATTGTTTTAAGTTTAGTTGTATCTTCAGATCCATCAAAGTTGGTGGAGGTTGCCACTGTTTCCACTGCAATATAGGTTATCGTACAGTGTTATCTATTCAACAGCACTTTTGCTTGACAATATTTAATATTGAATTTAATATAACTGAAATTTATGTGTATCAATTTAAACCAATATATATCGAGGGAGTATGCTAGAAATACAAAACTTCAATACATTGCATATAATCTGAGGTGTAAAAGTCATTTCTTTCTGCGTTATTCATTTTTATTTTCACATTATTTTGTGCGCAGTGATTTCTGGGTGAAAATGTATTGAAAAATTACAACAAAAAGAAAATCTCAATAGTATGCACTGCTTTACCCTTTCTGAAAGACTTGAATGAGACACTGGAATTTTGGAATGTAGCCTTGATCGTAGCTAACAGTAATACACGTCATGGGGGAAAAAAGCCTTTTAATTCCAGCAGCACATACTCTGATATTTAGAGTAGAGTACATTAACAATATTCTTCAATTACATTTTTATTACATTTCTTTCTGCCTTTCAACCGTTGTAAATAATTTCAACGGTGTCCAGCTGTCTGTAATACATAAGAATAGTGATACAAAAACAGTAAAAATGGCAGTCATTTACAAAAGGGAAAAACATCCAAAATAATTAAATGAACAAATCATTGATCCACAGATTTATGGATTAGACACCGCAGTAGTGTTTCACTACATCAGCATAAGAGTACATATCAACAGTATGGCTGGTTACAACATCAGCATATGCAGTTCCAGTGTCCCTTGCAGTATGAGTCTCAATGTGTCTCAGGGTGCTTGCCACATTGGCTGTAACGGCAGACGGCTGCAGTGTTGATGGCGACCAGCAGGGCGGTGACAGCTGTGAGACTCAGTATCACTGGGGAGTGGTGGAGAGGGAGGAGAGAGAGCAAGAGGAGGAGCAAGAGAGAGAGAAGCACCAGCAGCCTCCGCGCTGCCAGGACATTCAAACTGGTCTCGCTATCCCTCATCCCCCCCTCCATCCCTCCCTCCATCCCTGCCTCCAGCCCTCCCTCCAGCCCTCGCTCCCCCACTGTCCGCTCAATAAAAGCAGGCAGGCTCCAGTTCAGTCCGTCCTCTCCCTTATGTGCTCCCACTCCTCCATGTTTCTCAAAGCTATTCTCCGTTGCTGTCTCTGTGGCTTTGGAAGGGGGGTGATAGTCAGGAAGCAGAGTGATAATACCCCCAGGGATAGGGGTAAATCTGCGGCAGAGGGGGCAACATACCCCCGGCGCATTGCTTTTACCAGACTGCCCTTGTGCCCCCGTCGTCGTGGCGACCCTACATAGCATAGATCTCAAACACAAGGTGCAAAAAACATGTTTGCAGGGGAGGAGTTTGAGACGCCTACATTCTCCCTGCTCAAAACTACACAGACAAACAGGGCAGTCCATTATGCCTGAGATGCTACGAGAGACACAAATTCCAGAGGAAATGTCAGGGGTAATCTGTGCATTGTCTATAATCAAGATATGCAGGACAGACCATAACAGTTATCTTGGGTCCAGAAAGCAGGATTCCAGCTGAAGAGAACTCTATAGAGTGCAACCTAATCCAAGACTGCTCAAAACTGAAGCAAAGCATTGGCATAACTCACGGATTTCCTCCGACGTTCAGTTGATTAAATGAAGAGGACCATGGTACAGACAATGGAGCACAGCCCAATGTGTAGCCAAGTGCAATGACACTTGATTAAAATTAAAACAATGCTGTCCAAAGACCGTTCTGAAAAGAAACAAACCACAGGCCAGTTCATACGAATGCAGACCCTTTGAGAATATTCTTTTATCTCCCACAGGTGTGTGCACGCTCTGCTAGTGCACCTTATCGTCTTTCCTCTTCCACGTGAAGTCCAAATCCCTTCTTCAAGTACCTCTGTCTGATCATTGGCAAACGCCAGTCAAGCTTTCCCTTTTTTTCTGCCCCAGCTTTGGACTAAACAATTAGTCATAAACTCCTCCTATACGGTCAGATGAGTAAATCCAGTCCATCTGAGTGCGCCCAGCGATGTTGCTCTCTTCATGTCCTTGTATCCTTCCTTTTTTAACCCTGCCTTTCCACACTTCTCTCTGTCACTCCATCTCTCTCTCTCTGCGTCAGACCCGACCCTTGCTCAACACGAAGCCGTCTGCATCTGCATACACGTAATGAAGAGGTGGAGGGGAAAGACTTGCCAAGCATGTTCATTTCTCATTTGAGTAAATATTGCCAAACTGTCAACAGAAATGTCAGCGCGCCAACGATTCAATTCACGTTGCTGCATGAGCCGTCTGTTACTGGGAATTACAGGAGTGACAGGATGTGCCAGAGAGGATAGAGAAAGCGAGTAAATGGATAACGCGCTGTGGCAGGTTGTTATCAGTGCTGTGTTGACACAGTGCATGGCGGAGGGAAGAGAGGGAGAGACCGGCCTGCAATTACTGTGATAAAGTAGTTCATTAACTAAGGACCATAAAAAAGGGAGACAGGGGAGAGGCTGGGCCCAGAAAGACAGACAGACATACATACATACATACATACAAACAATCAGTCAGGTAGACTGTCAAAGACATTGAGCAAGGTTATTATGCAGTGAACAGGGGTTTGGCAAAAAAATGGGGGTTTGGCAAAAACAAAACCCATACATACATGGGTACATACACCAGGCACAAAACGTATGAGTCATGGGTACAATGAAAAATGAACGGAAGTCATGACCAGTCAACAGGTTTTTTGGGGGTTTTTTCAGACTTTTCTCCCATTTTCCCCCAATTTAGTAGCCAATTACACCCGTTATTTTTTTCATGTTAATCGCCCCCTAGTAATGTGAGTTCGCTGCCGTAGTCCTGCGACTGGTAGTGACGAAGGTGAAGTGACGCCTCCTCCGAGACGGCACTCACCAGGCCGTCGACCGTAACCCGGTACTACAGGGCCACTCTTATGCACAGCAAACGTCATGTCGGCTTCCCTCCCCCCCTCCCTGGGGCGGACAGCCAATCGCCGCCCCTGGTGGCACTCCCAGCCAGGAGTCAACGGGTTTTTAATGCCCTCTTACACTGAAATACCTTTCTGTTAAATTGGTTAGCACACATATGACAACAATATCTATATTTTTACAATAATACAATATTTTTATGCTCATTGAATTGAAAAACTTGTGTTCCCTAACCTTTTTTCACTCTGTAAATAATCAAATATAATATGATGTATTTTAAATGTATGCCCTTTTAAATATTACATTCAATTAATTCAGACACACATTCATATACTTAAAATAACATTACTACTAATAAAATAATACATTACTGACCTACTCATACACACAAATACACTCCAAAAGCCATTTTGAGCTCTTGAGGTTGGCCAGTGTTTCCATATTTGTTGTTGATTTTGAGTGAATTTTGAGTGTTGACCTGAGGCAAAATATTGAGTTAGTTGCTACCTTTGTATAGTTGCCATTGCACATAATGTTTTTCTTCAAGGGCCATCACTCTATTGCTCCTGACTTCCTGAATATCACCCCCGTTACAAAGCCATAGAGACAACAACAGAGAATATTTTTAAGAAATATGGAGGAGTAGGAGGACATAAGGGAGAAGATGGATTGAACTGGAGCTTGCCTGCTTTTATTGAGTGGACAGTGGTGGAGGCAGGGATGGAGGGAGGGATGAGGGATAGCGAGAGCAATTTTAATATCCTGGCAGCCCAAAGGCTGCTGGTGCTTCTCTCTCTCTCTCTTGCTCCTCATCTTGCTCTCTCTCCACCACTCCCCAGTGGTACTGAGTCTCACAGCTGTCACCGCCCTGCTGGTCGCCATCAACACTGCAGCCGTCTGCCATTACAGCCAATGTGGCAAGCACCCTGAGACACACTGAGACTCATACTGCAAGGGACACTGGAACTGCATATGCTGATGTTGTAACCAGCCATACTGTTGATATGTACTCTTATGCTGATGTAGTGAAACACTACTGCGGTGAAAATAATAGATTGTATATATTGTCACACAGTGGGTTTCCTTAGCGAGGTATACCACCTGGTTACCTAGACGATTCTCTAATAACTCCAGAAAAAAGGCAGCTATCTTACAAGAGCAACTGATGCAGCCAATGTGGCACAGTGGCTGTGGATTTGTGTTTCTAATGCTAGGGTTGCAGGTTAAATCGCTAGATGGGGCACTGTCCCTTGTTATGGTACCATTGTGAAAGGCCTTTGGGTACCCAGCTGTATAAAGAGAGAACATGAACAGACAATCAAGTCATGAAAATCATCGTTATAAGTGTATCTGCCAATGAAGTAAGCAATAATGATGGAAACAATATAGATCATAATTGCAAATTAGCTCAGTACGGAAGTGCTGAGTTCTCAGTGCTATATTTAGCCAGTAAGTGTCACTATTGCTTTGTGTCAACTCCGGTGCTCGATGTTATTACGCTCCATCGGAATAATTGACCGGAGTCGGATCCGTATTCTCTCCAATTCCCGTCTTACCTCCGAGTAGATAAGAGACATTGTCAGTCCTGCTGAATTGCACATTTAATTATAATCATCCCCAGATCCGCGTTCGTCCTTAATGAGCCTCTCGCGCCATCTGCTCTTTCTTCATCTGCGTCCCATTTGTTTTTCTCTCTGCCTTTCGCCTCCTTGGCAATATTTAAAAAACGGACATGTTTCGAGAGAGGAAGCAGGAGTTAAGCTGCCTTATCTCACAAGCCCAGAATGTTCAGAGGGAAATGAGGGAAGGACAGTGAAGGGGCGAAAGGGAGAAAAAAGAGATGGGAAAAGTGAACAGTAAAATTAAGAAGTAGCTAAAGAAAGAGGCATTTCCCCTCTTTGCATTCTCCATAATTGATTTCATACTTCATGCTACCCTTATCCCTCTCTTGTTTCTTGTTTCTCCGCTGTCTAACTCCACTCTTTGTCTGTGAGTTATGCTATTTAGTTTATCCATACATTTACATTTAGGCTATATGAGCCAATACTTTTCCAAACATTGCTGACGCATGCTGAAGCACTTGTACACAGAGACACACTTTTTTGTTTAAGTTTGTTTCCACTTTAATCCGTCTGGGAGTTTTTCCAGCGGTAGTCCGGGCCCTACTACAGTAATGAGTTCCTCTTCCAGACGAATGTTTACAGTGCGATGTCTGTGAACCCGTCTGATTGATGTGCCAATGGACAGAACACTGATTACATTTTCAAACGTTCCCCAACACCTGTTCCGCTCTCTCCTCATCTGTCTCGCCACACCCCCCTGCGGACAGGATAAATGAGTGCGCCTTTGCAAATTTATCGCTGTGTATTTTTGATGTCTTTATTGATGTGCCTTCGCTGCGATGATTAAAAGTTTGCCTGGAAGATTTTTTTCTCCATTTTTTCAGATCGTAATAAGTCTTCGCGGACGAAAACGGGAAAAAGGTCGCGAGCAACGTGACGTATTGAACGGGAGCGGTTGCACGGGTCGCAAGCGAAGTTCAGCGCGACGGGATAAGAGTGGAATGGCGAGAGCGAAAGAAGATGGGACAATTGGCAAGGAGGGAGATGCCATTATTAAGGAATATGATGTCTAAAATTAAGTAATGACCAATAATATGAATAAAGATAGTTAAACGTTTTAAATGAACCGGTCAATTAATTTTCTTTAAATATCTCCCACTATTTTTGTATTACATTTTATTACCTTTAATAAAAGAATACCCCCTCCCGCCCGCCCGCTCCCCGACCCGTGCCCCTCTATTTCCCATCCCTCTATAGCTCTCTAATCTCACCCTCATCGCCCCGGTCTACATCGCACTATGACAAGTACTAAATCTTCCTGCGCGAGCGTGCCTACCACCTGTCCCACAGTGTCGAATGATGCTACAGCTCTGCACCGCATCCAGGATTTGTCGTCCGACGACTCCTGTGGATCAAATGTCGCGAAGACAGAACATTCTGCATCCATAAACACACCCACACGCGATCACCGCACCATACCTGCTGTGGCCATTAGACACTTGGGGTGTTATCACCACACTCTGACTGGATTTGGGCTATTTTCACATCCTGGGAATTGTACAGAACACACACTGTCACGGTATAGAGTCTATGAGGGCAAGTCTATTTCACAATAAAAAATATTAAATACAAAAGACATCGCCTGGGACAGTAGCTACGAGGAGGTAAGCATGTCTTAATCAGGACTGGCGCTCCGTTTGATTGTTGTGGATTTTGCGATAACTTTAAGAACGTAGCTATGTGTTGTTATTGGCTACATCGATGCTATTCTAAACATCATTGATTGATTAGGTCATTATTAGCCTATAATAATAACAATAAAAATAATAATCATTGATAATTACTATTATCATTGCTATTATTATTTTCTAACAATTATATAAGTGATATAATGAATGAATGAATATTCAGTTCACTCAGCATTCAGTCATTCAACATTTATCCTACAATATAGAGCGCTAGTTTGTAGGTTACTCTAGCATACATCTCAAAAATATGAATAACACAACTCCATCTACATTAAGGTAAATGTTTGGGCAAGTGGGAAACGTTTGTCTTCTAATTGCCTTGTGTTATAGTTGGTGCAAGGAGAGCATGAGACGGAAATGAGACGGAGAATAACTAATTGAACTTGAAATGGCTGGTAAATCGGGCATTAGGTGGAACGGACAGATTGTCACTGTTTTAGCGCGAGAGCAGGACAGATAGACAGTGTGAGAAAAATGCGATACAAATATGATTCGCGAGATAAAATGTATTATTTTTGGTGTCGCCTGATAACGGAGGTATACAATTAATGATACAGAAAATGGTCTATTCAGGCGTGCAGTGAATGTGTACGAGTGTAATGAGTAGCCTACTTTTTTGCAGAAGTGTTTTTTACTCAGTTCATGCAAAAAAAAGACAATATGCGTGCCTCCCCATCCCTTCCACTTTTGTCCCCCAAAGAGCAACATAGTCGTCCATGCAGTAGGCAATTATTCATGTTCATATGTGTACAAAACTGCTTACTTCTACCCAAAAGCATTAGGTTAATAGTAGTGTTGCCTGTGCAACTGTACCAGCTCAAAGAAAATGCACTTTGTAAGTAAACAGTCCTTACAAGAGGCTTCCCACCAATGAGGCAGAATTACAGACCATTTATTACGTTATCGTTCGTTTTATTGCTTTCCCTGTATAACTGTTCACTGTATTGGTAGGATACATGTTGACACTGCTGGCAGCCACTTTATTGTTCTATTCCTGTTCTATTCAATTTGCCAAATAACCCCCAAGAAAAGAATCACAAACGGATTCTATAATGCATGTTTTATTTGTTTATTATTCCATAGCAACACTCTTTGTTTGGCTACCATTTGCCAGCACCACAAAAAGAAACACAAAAATGTGATAAAACTTTGAAAGAAAAATACATTGTTACTAACACAGCACTGCAGACGGTACCAAATGCACGTAAAACGATTATTCTTTCATTAGCATCACAATTCCGGCTAGCAGTTAGCAGGGAAACTAAAAGGAGGCCTCTATGGTGGCCTTAATAATGTGCATGGGCGTGCATGCCGACAGGTGAGAAACTAGAGCTCGATGGAAACGGGACAAGAGCAGGGACTCAGAGACCTTGAGTCAGGCCCCATCAAGCTATCAGTAGTTCAGCAATAACCCCACAAGGACCATGCCCTGGAGGCCTTTAGGACCGCGGGCAGCAGTGGCCTTACCTGCAGGCACACATCAGCCCAGGTGTTGCTCCTTAAAGTCGTCATGCCTTGTATACAGGCACAGCCTACTCCCTCCTATTCTGACCGTTTGAAGGTTCTCCAGTCCTCTCTTAAGTTCTTCTGGTTGTGTTTGATTGGCTTTTTCCGATTGCCCAAAGGAGAGAACTATGATTGTTCCTACCGTGTATTAATGCACATCTTGTAAGTCGCTCTGGATAAGAGCGTCCGCTAAATGCTTACAATGTAAATGTAATGTAATGTAAAATGTTGAATAAGTTGGCCTTGGCCTAGTATTAACACCTCTCTGCAACCTTCTCTAATCCGCTCAACCCTGGCACACATCACCACGGCACATTTCCTGAATATGTGATACGTCGCCTTGCCTATTAATAATCTTAAATAGCACACGAGAATTCATCGTTAGTGAAATATTAATTGTCTGTTCCTTAACACGTCTTAAAAGGGGTATTAATAATTAACATATGAATGTGGGTATTGATGCAAAAAAAATCCATAATGTATTCAAATGTCTAAATAAGGCATGTTAAGGTGGAAGGAACATTTCTAGGTGTAATTTGTCTTGTAATTAGTGATTAATAGGATCCTAATTAGAGCCTTACACGTTAGCCCTAAAACAAAATGTTATCGAATATGATGTACAAAAGTTATTCGACAACTTACAGTAGTTTAAACTAATTAAGCAACTAAGAAACAAATACTCATATCACAACTGCTCATTATTAGTGATGACATGACCAATAATAAACTTGAATAACTGTAGTTAGATAATGTTTTGTTTGCCTTTTTCTCTCTCTCTCTGTCTGTCTCCCTCTCTCTCCCCTCTCTACTCAGTATGTGTGGCATAGACGTAGACCTAGATGATGGAGGAGGAGAAGAAGGGAAGGAGCAGGAGGAGGAGTGTGGAATGGGCGAGCGTGTTCAGATGCTGCCCCCTCCCCCAGCGCACAGCGACGCAGGGGTGTGGGGTGGGAGGCGGGGTCGCGGCAGCTGCATAGCCTGGGGGGCAGGGCTGGTGCTGTGGAACGTTGGGGTGGCCATGGTGTGCATACTGATCATGGCTGCGGTGTTTGTCCTGGTGCTGCTGCCCACCATAGTGCTACTGTACGCCGGCTTCCTCTGTCACTCGCGGGTGAGGCCGATCGCAGCGCACGCACGCACACACACCTCCGACACTCAACCGGCAGCACAACACAACACACAACAAGCTATTCATCGTACGCGAATCGCAAGACCCCCCCCCACCACCACACACACACACCCAAAGCATATTGTACGCGTGTAGAATGTTGAGGCGATGCAAGTGAGGTCAGTCTCTCCCTCATTTTCCTACCTGCTCTCTTTCTTTCTCTCCATCACATCCATCACTGGACCGTGTCAAAGATAAAGGGAGGGGTGAATAAATGAAAGGAAGAGAAGGATGAAATGCGGGAGAGAGAGAACTCCCAGCCTTCACGTTGCAGTTAATGTTCAAGCGTGATTTAAACAAAAGACTGCTCTGTATCGTGGTAGGACACAATCCGTGATTTCCACAATGCGTTTCACAGTGCAGGTCAGCGTGTGTGCATTGCATTGTGTCGGTGTGTGTGTTTGCCAGAGTCAGCAAATGTCAGAGACTCAGGGGGAGAGTATAATATGTAGAGAATGAAAGGGTCACGAAAAAGGTCAGTGACTCTTACAAAACACATTCTGCAACGGTCAGAGAGCTCCCTTGTGAGATGGACACAGCAGTGTTTCCTGTTTCACACACACACACACACACACGCACACACACGCACACACGCACACACGCACGAACGCACACACACACTTCTCCCCCTCTCATAGCCAAGTTTTAACCCTCTCTCTTTCCCGCTAGGTTCTGAACTCTCCTGCCCCTGTCTGCCATTACCTTGACGACAACAGTTGCTCCGCCCTCATAATCCTGGGCTTTGTGATGATGTCACCGCTTGTCGTAGTCGCCGCGGCCACCTTCTGTGGCCTGGCACACAGACTCCGCCTCTTCCTGCTATTTCAGCCAATGGCACGCGCTCGGCACCGTGGAGGGGGTTTGGTCTGGGCCTGGGATGGAGATGTACGAGCCTGGGTCTAACCGACCACTGCAGTCCAACGCTGGGGGGCCATACCTGCTCCCGAGGAGGCAATGCCTTCAGCTGTATGTTTTACCATAACTAACAGTAATTATTTCAGTGGTCAAATCTGTGTTTTTAATGTGCCAAAAAATACACTAAATTTGAAAATGTACAGTGACTTTACAGCATGATTTGTCCTGCACTCAAACCACACGAAACAAATGCTAAGGACTTTTGGGAGCTGGCCATTTCAACAGTGTGTGTTCTCTGTGTACTTGATAAGCACATGGTGAAAATGAAAAGGTGTTTTAATCATCAGCTGAATAGTCACGAGTCCTTGATGACGAGAGTGCCTAGCTAGTAAGTTGAGTGTCAGTTGACTGATGACTGAATGTCCTAGTGATTTAGGGCCTGCAGTGATATAGGATCGATTCTCTCCAGGAGCAAAGTGGGGTTTCTGCATCCTTCCACATGCTTCCTGCGCACACATGCAACATCCACATACAAACGTACACACATTTGCCTTTATGCATGAACACACACATGCAAGTATGCGCACACACGGGCACA
Organism: Aldrovandia affinis; assembly: GCA_029706075.1. Classification (NCBI taxonomy): domain Eukaryota; kingdom Metazoa; phylum Chordata; class Actinopteri; order Notacanthiformes; family Halosauridae; genus Aldrovandia; species Aldrovandia affinis. The sequence goes on from JAINUG010000119.1 coordinate 1,816,871, forward strand.
CACATACTGCACATATGTGTACACATACCTATTTGCACAGACACACACACACACACACACACTCTGTTATATAAAAATATATATACTTTAGATATGGTGTGCATAATGTATGAACATTTATTTGTGTATTTGTTGAATTGTGCGTAGATGGTTGTAAACAGTTTTTCATTCAATCAAATGTGAATAAAAACATTTTATTGATAACATACTGGCTATTGATGACACTCAATATGCTCACATGCACAAACACATGCCTATACACCTAATCACTTGTTTACACTTGTTAAATCACGCAAACACATACAAAAGCAAATAACAAAGCTGATATTATGTGCGTGTGTGTGTGTGTGTGTGTTCGTGTGTGTGTGTGCGCGCACGTGTGCCTTTGTGTTGCATGAGTATGTGTAGGTGCATACATTTTAAATGCAATACACACAAGTGCTGTTAAATGAACAAGACACAAGTGCCCCAAACAATTACAAAAATACCCCTACTTTAACTACTGGAACCTTTCCGCAGATGTGTTACCACGGCAACATGGCAAGGGGATTTGTCATGGCAACTGGATGAAAAGGGAAAAAAACCATAATGTTACAGTTACAGTAATAATGATAACCATGATTTAGGAGCCAATGATGGGTAGGGTCTCAGGGAGACAGAAGGCTGAGAAGTACGAGGAAACAGACTTTGCAGAGGCAGGCAACAGGGAGGCACTTCACAAGTTCACCACGATACAGTCAAACTAATTGAAAGGCAATTTCACAGATGATCACACTAGATAACGGACAAGCCGAAGACAGGTACAGAGAGAATATGTGTTTCTCTCGATCTGTCTGTCTCCCTCCCTATATTTATAAAACCCAATGGATGCTGGCACACTGAAACATCAGCATTAAAGTACAGACGCACACACACACACACACACACACACACACACGCACACACACACACACAAGCACAATACAAACAATAGCCATAGAAAATGTCATAAAAAGCAGAGTGCAATGTATTTGTGTGCCTGTGTATGGAACCTGTCAGAAAGAGGGAGAGCTGATTGTATATCTAATGGAGGGAGAAGAGTGGGAGACGGAGGGGGTGGAACAGGAGCGGAGCGTGGACACACAGTCCTGCCCTTGTGTCCTGCTCACAGGCAGAAAGACCTGGCCGCTGAAAGACGGACACTTTGAGGCCAAACAAGGTGGCGCAACACAGAAAGGCTCAGACACAGCTGTGTCTGACGCCACCAAATTTAGCACAATGCTGCACTACATGGCGCGGAACCATGAAGTTTACCACAGCAGCATAGGTCTGACATACATATACATACATACATACAGAGGCTCATTGCCGAATTTCCTGTGGTGTAAAATATTCCCTCACTGCACAGTGCAACACACTTACTATGGCACATATAGAACCAAATAGGCCAGTCTTGCCCAGCAGACTTCAGTGCAACACAGGGGAGGTCAGGACTCTTTCTCCCACTAATTCTACAGTCTATGTCCACCCCTGTGTGAACAGTTATAACAGGACGAAAGGAGGCAAAATTAACAGGGTTAGCTTCAGGTGATGAGCAACTTTTTGTTTGAAGAAGAAGAAGAAGAAGAAAGAGAAGAGTCGGTTTCATCGCATTCAAGTGGCTCTCGGGTGGCGCATCCGCCCAAAGCGCCTCTTCTCAGTGCAGTGATGTGCCCCCCACAGCGTGGAATCGTTTCTGAAAGAAGCGCCCGATGTGCCAAAATAAGTGGCGGCCGATTACACGCGTCACAGAGGACATCTGCGGTTCTGAACTCGTCTGCACTCTCCCAAATTGACGAAGGACGTTATAGCAAGGACGTAACCACATATTAAATATCGGGGGGGTAATGAAAGGGAATGTAATATATCTACAACTTATTGGGGGGACAGATATGACTTGGAATATGGGTTTGGGGGCATGTCCCCTCTGTCCCACCCACTCGTTACACTTATGTGTTGGCGATGGTGATGGGACAGGTTTATAATGGCAGTGAGGCGATTTGAAATTGGGCAGTAAAGGAGAATCATCTGTATATAAACCGTCTCGAGACCTCAGTCACCTCCCTGAAGCCCCCACTTTGAGACAAAGTCAAATAAACTCACCGTCACACAAATTAACCTGGGAAATGCGGCAATTAAAAAAATTAACTCATGAGTTCAATTGACTGACACTCCCAGGTGTACTTACCGCTTTCAAAAAATTAAATGATTTAATGACATGGCAATCTCAACATAATGAGAGCGTTCACTTTACTGTAAGATAAAGCAAATCATTTTTGTGAAATCGGCACACGGTCACAGTTTTCGTTAATTGCTTCGCTTTAAAGCCTGCGCTCATTGACATTGATGAGCTGTTATACAGTTTAGATAGTCTTCCGCACTACTCTGTACAATAGTGTGGCCTGTGCCTGGCAATGTGCATGACTGTGTGTGTGTGTGTGTGTGTGTGTGTGTGTGTGTGTGTGTGTGTGTGTGTGTGTGTGTGTGTGTGTGTGATTATGCAAGTATGTAAACCTCATGTCTGCACATCTCAAATCTGTCTGCAACCTCTTCACCAGTTACTGCTCAGCTCTTTTACTATACACCCAAACTATGTATATATGCACAGTGATAGCTTTAATGAGAGGGGGGTTGGAGAAGATTGAGACACAGAGAGAGAGAGACAGACAGACAGACAGACAGACAAAGGGGTAGTAATACAGTTTAAATAATTAAATGAAAGTCATGGAAAGAATTATCAACAGCGAGTGCAGAATGGGGATGGGAGGAAAAGAAAGAGAGGAGCAGTGAAAGAGAAAGATAAATAAATGAGCGGCAATAAGGGGCCCAAGGGAGGTGCGTGATTCGAAGAGAGAGAGAGAGAGAGAGAGAGAGAGAGAGAGAGAGAGAGAGAGAGGGGATATACTATACATAGGTTCTAGTCTTTATAGCCCCTGCTGCTGGTATAATGTGAATGATTCATCAAAATAATTTCCTGCAGTGTCGGTAGAGAATCCCCAGCCTGCGTGCTGTCTGCTTCCACAGAATGTCCTGTTTACACGCCGATCGCTTCCTTGCCTCTTCCTCCTGTCGCTGTCTGCTTCTCCCAAACCCGTCTGTGCGTTTGTCTCGATGTGCATCTGCGGCACGTACACATTTCTTTGGGTAAAGCACAGTCGTGCATCTAAAATGGCAGAAAATGTACACATGCAAATACGCCTCAGCTAGCATTCTGGGGCATCCAGATGTACACGCACGCACGCACGCACGCACACACACACACACACACACACACACACACACACAATACCATAATTTAGGTCTGCATTAAGCAAGGCAATATTGAAAGCATATTGCGAGCCACAGAACCTTGGCGAGTGGCCACACCCAAGCCTGGTGGCGCACAGCAGAAAACATCTCAAGGCAGATTATTGGCTGGTGCCCTAAAGAAGAGCTGAAGGCCCTGCGAGGACTGCACCACTGCCTTGGATAGGCATCTGCGCTTTTCTCTCTCTAAAAATGTTGGATTTATAATGCCACGGTGCTGTCATACCTGTGTGTCTACCATTCGGATGAAACCCAGTTATCGTTCAAAATGTAGGTAGGAGAGAGAGAGAGAGATTGAGAGAGGGGGGAGAGGGAGTGTGTGATAGAGAGAGGGAGGGAGGGAGGGAGAGAGGGAGAGAAAGAGAAATGAGAGAGACTGAGAGCTGAAAGCAGGAGGCTGAGATGAGGCGAGTAACATCTAGCTGGGATAAAAATATAGCTGACACACTCAAAGTCCTTCACCTTCCTGACTCCATCTCTCCCTTTCCCGCTCTAAAAACCTGCTTCACAGCTCGTAGAGGCTAGACTACCCCTCAGCTCCGGTACTAAAAGTACATTTTCACTGTCCATTTTGCTCGCTCTGTGATTCCAGCAGCCTATTTTCCATCACAGTAAATTACTGTCATTGTGGCACTAATGTGCCCTTGTTCTCTCTCTCTCTCAACACCATTCACTCCTTCACCCTCACCTTGATTGTGAAAAAGGGGTGAGATGTCTCTACTTGTTTTGCGCTTTTTTGCATTTCTTTTCACTTTTTTCTCTGTCTGATATTGGCGTGGTGTGGCGTGGAGTGGTCATTCCCACTCTTGTGCCCATTCCCTCTCCCACAGATCCAGTCGCGTCCATGATTTTAGGCCACGCGGTTACCAGGCACACGTCTGAATCCCTTCCCTCACACTCCCACTCATTTCAACCGAACTGTTCCAATTTGTTGCCTGCACATGACCGTGCACCTTCCTCCTCTGCCAGTCCTGCACTGCTTCCCATCTATTCCTCTTTTCCTCTGCTGATCATTAACCTCCCCTCTCTTTCTGTCATCCCTTTTCACCACTCTATTTACTCCTCATTTTCCCTGACTTTCATTTAATTTTCAAAGAATATTACTTCTTCTTTTTTCCCCCTTTCTCTCTCCATCTGGTTACAAAAGAGAATATGCGATCATCCTCCCGGACTCTCTCTCTCTCTCTCTCTCAGTTTCACATGCACGTTATATATACTCCCACGTGCATGAACCTCCAACAGGGTGCATCTGGATTTTGGAGGATTCTGCCTCCCGACAGTCAGACCCTGCTCGGACATTTTGCCATGCCTTTGATACGTTTCACTGCCACAATCAGCCAACAGAGGGAGACAAACATAGTCTGTTTGAGGATTACATAGTGTGTGCCTGTGTACCACTTTTTGCAGCTTTTCTCAACCTAGACATAATCGTCATTGACCCCACACACACACAATCCAGAAGGACAGACAGACATAAGCACTGAAAAAGAGATGCAGATCCAGACTTGTGCAGTAGTTTGTGAATAATTGTGTGCAGTATTCCAGCACGGTGCGGTTAGGGGTGTGGCCAGTAAACTCTGAGTAAGCCTGATTTAGTCAGTGAGGCAAGATTCTCTGCTTCTCTCCTGTCTTTGATCACACATCAAAGAGGGCGGTTTCCACGGAAAAAGACACAAGGCACCACAGTCTTGACATTTAAAATGTCCTCTATATCTCTTTGTTTCTCCATTTTCTACTTTCCCACTCTCTTGCTCCATCACAACAGCAAATTATATTTCTGCTTCTCTCTCTCGGTTGTTCCTTGTTTCTCCATACGGTGTTTCATCCAAATTTCTTCCAACAGTTTAGGAGGCACACCGAGTGAATGTTTAACAAAGGGTGCAGGCGCCGTACAAAGGGATCGAGGTTACTGTGTGAGGGCAGGTGAGAGCAGTGACACACACACACACACACACACACACACACACACACACACACACACACACACACACACACACACACACACACACACACACACACACACACACACACACACACACACACACACACACAGACTCCTGTCTGCTCCAGCACTGCCAGGGCTGTTAAAACAAGACTTCATTCAATGACCTGCCTAGTAACAAAACCTCACCATACTTAGAAAGGGGGCAAAGAGAGGAGGGAGAAAGTAAGCACAGCAGGTTATTTTAATCTTTGCTATTTACGTATTCACTGTTAGAATTTAAAGCAAATTAAAATGTGTAAGTCGAATCTGATCCATTACTTAAACACCAAGCTATATATATATATATATATATATATAAATATATATGTATATTGTGGCATCCCAAGGAGCAGCATGGGGAAATGGCTGCCTGCCCCTTTAACTCTTGGGAGCCACAAGAGCCCTGAGGACTACAGCTCCCAGCAGCCTGCAGTCCCACACCTGGCCACCAGCTGAGTTCAGTGAAGCAGTTGGGACTGCTTAGCAGCTGATATCAATTTGGGACTGTATAGAGATGATTGTTTTGTGTCACATTGTGTGGTGGAGTAGGGCGGAGTATAGAGAGTGGCTTGGTGGTTAGTGGTTAGTATTTGATGGTTGGAGTTTGCTGGTGGTTTTGGAAAGATTCTTTTTGAAAGATAGTTTTTGTAAATAAGTTAATAAAATCATCATTTTGTTTTGGAATCCTGCCTCTGGAGTTCTTCCATCACCTACTCCCTCTAAAAAGGCCCTTGTGCTTCACCCCACCCCTGGGGGCGCTACAACATGGTGGAGAATGCGGGCAGAGAGCATCAACTGTAGGCTGCAGGAGGTAGTGAAAACTGGAAAATTGAAACTGAGCTTTTGGACCAGGAGTGGATGTCTGATCCAAAGACCATCTCATGAGCCCAATTGTTGAAAATGTTTAATCTGGATCAGAATGATCCCGATTTGGAAATCCCATGTTTTGCTATCCAGGATCAGGTAATTCAGCTTGCCTTTGTGCTGGTTTTTCAAAAAAACATTGGATTGGATCACCCTGATCCAGATACAAACTTTTCAAGATTACCAAATGGAACCAAATGCTTTAAATGGAACTACATATCACCATTTACTGGCCGTGTAAAGAACAACACAAGTAGAACAGGCAGCATGGGATCACTGTAGGTGCTTTTATTTATGCATAACTGAATAATGAATCTTTTTAAGTGCAGCATTTGAAATCATAAATAGCCTAAATGTCCAATAGGCAAAAAATAAAACATCTCTTTGTTTTTGAGAGCCCAGCATTTTGAAGCTGTGCTTTTAGGAGCCAGATCTCAAGTCTGGCTTTGGTTTGCTGCAGTTGGGTAAGTGTTTGTTCCTCTGCCAGATGAATTTGTACTTCTGCTCTTTCTATTTCACGTTTAAGAAGTGATCCATAGGCATCTTTTTTTTATTTTTTTTTGCGAAGAACGCCTCAGGCCTCTTTTCTGAGCTCCAGTGGCAATTACCACTGGCTCTTCCAGTGAGGATCCAGCCTCTTCCTCAGTGACAGGGGTGAGATGCAGAATAAATGATTCATCTGCATTAGGGCAGGGGGAACTGGCTCACTTCCCTCTGCAACCTTGGACTCACCTCCCCCTACAACACCTGGAATCCTGTGGTGAGCTTGGGAGTTTTCACCTCCAATGATGTCCAGAACCACATCTGTATAGTCACCCCTCTTAATGGGCGTATATTCAGGGCCTTAAAGGGCGTATTGCCTGTCTGGGTTTTTTTTGCTTCAGCATGGTCATTTGTTGCCTTGGCCTTCAGATTCTTCCATCTCAACTTCACTTGTTCTACAGTCCTCATCTGGCCAGACCCCGTGCCATTCACATTCTGGGTGTTTTCAGTCCAAATATCATTTTTCATCTTGTTGGTCACTGCTCCACCCTGAGTAGATGTAATCTTAAAACTACAAACTATTGAGGCATAATGGCACCTTACACCATGATTCCACCTCTTTGGTGTAGTCAACATAGTCTTTATAGGCCTTGGGCATGAATGATTTAATTGACCACAAGTCCGAGCACATCAACTAATAGATGCTTCTGCACTGCAATAATACCATAACAGGTGTGTATTCAAAACGACCAATTACACAGACTCCTTATTCAGTCTCTCTCAGGAGACTTACAGAGAGACACTGACATGGCAGGTATTGTCCATCACCACCACCATTTTGGAAGGAGAGGATACCGCCAAAGGGTGTACGTTGAGCGTGCCAAACCACTTGAGCAATACACCTCTGAAGAACTGTATGCATAGTTTTCGCTTTGGCCTTGATATTAAGTACATTGCAAATCTTGTCAGGCAACAACTGCAACACAGAACCCTAAGGAGTCATGCTCTGGCTGTGGAGGAACAGGTCCTCATTGCTCTGTGCTTCTATGCATTTGGAACTTTCTATCAAGTTGTTGGTGACAATATAGGAGTCCACAAATCAAGTGTGAGTGATGTGGTAAAAGCTGTGTCTATCGCATTAGCCAGCCTTTTCAATCAATTTGTTTCATTCCCAAATGATGGCCAGATTGCCCAGACCAAGCTCAAGTTTTTTCTATTGGGGAACATGCCCAATACTATTGGGGTGATAGACTGCACTCATGTGCATACACAAGTACCTCATGAGAGGGAGTGGGAGTTTGTTAACAGAAAGGGGAGGCTCAACATAAACATTCAACTTGTGGGCGATGCTGACCTCGTCATCACCAACTGTGTTGTGAAATGGCCTGGGTCTGTCCATGATGCACGCATCCTAAGGGACAGCACACTATGTCTTCAACTCCAAACAAACAGACCGGATGTCATAATATTAGGAGATCGTGCCTACCCACTCCTAGCATGGTTGATGATCCCTTTTCCCGCAGCATACACACCCGAGCAGGCATGCTTCAACACTTCACATTGCAGAACAAGGTGTGCTATTGAGCGTCTAAATGGGGTTCTGAAGAGGCGCTTTGCATGCCTTAACTACCTGCGTGTGGAGCCACAGGGAGCGTGCCACATAATACTGGCTTGTATTTCCCTCAACACCATCGCTGCCAGGCGCAATGTCCCTCTCTGTGGTGACATTGATGATCCTCCAGAGCCTGTTGATGACCCAGGCCAACCTGTGGTGTTCTCTCTGAATGAGAGACTGACTGGTCATGCAACAAGGGACGCCATTGTCAACAACTACTTTTGACAGGTTTATCACTGGTGATTGCCTACCAATGCCTACTGCCTAGTGATACCCTAGTGTCTGTGTCGTTGTAATTTGTATACAGTGATAAATTAATGATACAATGAATGAAATATCTGATTTCTGTTTGATATTGACAGCTGTTCATTTTGGGATTATTTTATGAGGACAAATTCATTATTTGGTGGACTGCGCTGTCCTGAGAGGCTTAATAGGGTAATGTCTACTTTATCACTGTAAATGTTAAACAAAAAAAGAAATATATTTACCAACCACTATATGCTACAAATGTATTAATTGACCAATTTTAAAGTTCTGCTGGGATCAAGATAATCCGCTCAGCCCTCCCTAGGTCAGGGCTGAAGAGGAGGGTATCTGGCATCCCAAGGAGCAGCATGGGGAAATGGCTGCCTGCCCCTTTAACTCTTGGGAGCCACAAGAGCCCTGAGGACTACAGCTCCCAGCAGCCTGCAGTCCCACACCTGGCCACCGGCTGAGTTCAGTGAAGCAGTTGGGACTGCTTAGCAGCTGATATCAATTTGGGACTGTATAATAGAGACGACTGTTTTGTGTCACATTGTGTGGTGCAGTAGGGCGGAGTATAGAGAGTGGTTTGGTGGTTAATGGTTAGTATTTGATGGTTGGAGTTTGCTGGTGGTTTTGGAAAGATTCTTTATTTTGTGCTTTTGTAAATAAGTTAATAAAATCATCGTTTTCTTTTGGAATCCTGCCTCCGCTACAATATAAATATATAGTAAAATATGACAAAATATTTTTCTCTAAACAATTGTATCAGTATAAACAAATATAATTAAATTTTTTTGGAGCATGCAATATAACTCATTATCTGTACGCTTTCATTTATACAACCTTTTTCGGTCATCTCTATCAAGTGTGTGAATATTTTTGGAGTTCACTGTATATATATGACTTGTTTATATATGTTTGTTTTTTTACAAATAAAGTTCTTTATTTTCCCCCCATTTTGGAATCAGCAATTATGTCTTTACAGACATTGCTGCGCCACCCGCAAATGGGCCAAGCAGATCCGGCAGCTGCAGTGAGTGCATTCCTCTGATGCTCTCACCCGTGAGCCAGTGACTGGCTATTTTACACTCTACGAGCCACGCGTTACTTTCGGAGAGCAAACTCCGTCCGAAGGAGAGGGATATTTCTCCCCGATGACAACTGGTAGCCTGTAGGGGAAGCCGTAGTCAGCGCATGACATGCCCCAGGCTTGAGCCTGTAATAACAAGGCCCGACCTGTGCTCGCGGCATGTACCTTTACTGACTAAGTCACTCGGAAGACCCCTGGTTATATGATTTAGGAAAAATAATTCCTCACTGTAACACCACTGTAAATCATTTTTCAGATGCCCATCTTTACACATTTTACACTTACATTTTAGGCATTTAGCAGACGCTCTTATCCAGAGCGACTTACACAGTTTACATTTCTTTACATAAAATCAATTTATACAGCTGGATATTTTATTGAAGCAATTCAGGTTAAGTACCTTGCTCAAGGGTACAACGGCAGTGTCCCCACCTGGGAATTGAACCTGCAACCTCCTCTGAGTTAAAAGCCCAGCTCCCTAACCATTACACTACACTGCCAGCCCTGATCGCTTGTGTGAACTGCCTCTGCCCCCGTGGATTTATTGCAGATCTAGGGGGAGACTGGGAGCTGAGAGGTCAGGAGGAAGCCGCAAGGGCAGCCTTCGGGACAGAGCCCAATTTTCTGAACTTGAACTAGGTGACGTGTGGCGTATTGCTATGTACTTAGCTTTAGGACAAAATGGTGATTAACTGCAGACAGGTAGATGTATATGGAGGGGGGGGCACTGATAAAGGCAAACTCAAACTCAGCCACAGGGGTTTCTTTCACTGACAGATGGCTATTTTCTTCTCTTTCCCCCCAATTTTCTCTCTCATTCCTGACACATTTCAAAAGGGGAAAACCTGACGAACGAGTGTCAAGCCCCACAGAGCCTGGGGCCCTGAGAAATGGAGAAAGAGAGGGAGAGTAGGGAGGGACGAGGGAGGCATATTAATGACAGGCGTGTTTTTTGACACCCGTGGCTGGTATATAATGTCATTGTGCTGCCATCAAGTGCACGGCACACACCCAGAGAGTGATCGTGTGAACAGGTGTGCGCTGCTCTCTGGCTCGACGCACAAGCACATGAACACCCTCAGAAGCCTTTGTTGTCGCTACTGTTCACCTGAACCACAGAGCATGGGAGGAAAGGATTAGGCATCCAATCACACATCAGCCTATTTGTCTCAAGTGCCTGCACTGGGTGTAATCTTTAAAATGCACAGATTCATAAAGATCACAAAATACACTGATCACATTCACACAGACACACATATACGCTATAAACAACTTCTTCATCACACAAACACGTAGACGCCTCCAGCCTATTGGCGTGTCTACTCAATGCTGCCATTTCCTATTTGTCTACGGGACATACACCCACACCCAGGAATTGGGCAGTAGTGCAGAACAGACACAGGCAGCTCTGCGGTGCGCACAGACAGAGAGTGAAATCAATGGCAGGCAGGAGGCACTGGCTCCACGGCTAAACGTTTCACTCAAAAGAGGAGAGCTAGAGGCCGTGACTGACTGGTCACTAGCAGACCGTGGAGAGCTCTTAATGAAGCTGTGGGGTTGGGGTTGGCTGTGTTTCCAGTGCGTAAAACTCCAGCTGTAAATGGGAGGCTGCATGAGTGCACGTGTGTGTGTCTGTGCGTGTGTGTGCGTGTGTGTGTGTGTGCATGAGTGCACGTGTGTGTGCATGAGTGCACGTGTGTGCATGACCATTTGAGTTGGGGGGTGTGTGTGTGTGTGTGTATGTACATGAGTGCACGTGTGTGTGTGTGTGTGTGTGTGTGTGTGTGACTATGTTTTGAGTTGGGGTGCGTGTGTGCAGCTGCAACACAGAGGGGAATAGGTCCGTGGATGACAGTGTGATCACCATGAGAGGAGAGGAGAGAGACGTGAGCACAGCTGTAGAGAGCCTGTGGCCAAATCGTGCTGAGAGAACAGCTGAGGCAGAGCGGAAAGAGGGGAGCAGAGATCCAGGCGAGGACCATAAAGGCAAGAGGGAAGGAGGGAAACATACAGACAGGGCTGCCCTTTGAGCTCCTCAGTCTATTACCCCCCTACAAGCACAAACACACACACACACACACACACACACACACACACACACACACACACAATATAATATACGCCATTTAGCAGACGCTTTTATCCAAAACTTGGACTTACAGTCATGAATGCATACATTTTGCAGTATATGTGGTCCCAGTGGGAATTGAACCCACAACCTCAGCGTTGCCAACGCTGTGCTCTACCTACTGAGCCACAGAGAGCCACAGAGAACACCCCCACACCCACACACACACACACACACACACACACACACACACACACACACACACACACACACACACACACACACACACACACACACACCCCATTACAGCTGGACCTTACACACACACACACACACACACACACACACACACACACACCCCATTACAGCTGGACCTTTGCACACATCCGCAACCCCACCCAAAACCGCATCTACAGATTAGGGTAATGGAGAACGATGGGCAAAAATTAAAACGCTCCAAAGAAAAAAGAGCGGAGGAGTGGAACGGGGGGAGGGGAGGGGGGGAGGAGAGAGGGAGAGAGGGGAGGTGAAGAGGGATCTGGTTTGTTAGCCTCATAGGAATCCTGGCAACACACAGGCTATTATAAACACCATTACGAGGAAGCGTAGAGAGGGAAAGCATTCTGTTTTATTGCATTCGACTCCTTTTGGCATCCAGGTCTTTCCCTTCAGCTTCTCAGAGAGGAGGGGAGGCGGAGGCGGTGACATCATGCCATCGGCGCAGCTCTCTAATGCATTTCACACTCCCATGGTCCTGCGCTCGCCGGACAGGCCTGAACAATGGCCGAGCCACATGATGCCTCTTTTGATCAAATGTACCTTCAACTTTAGGACACATTTTCTTTCTTTTTTCAATGTATCCTAACGGTTATTTACAAATAGTGAGACCATAAAGACTTGAATTATAGTTCATGAGTTGTGTGGTATTTCTCCGTGGGTTTACATTAAGTGGCCCAGAGACCTTTTCATCTTATCTTATGAAGTCTTATAAAGTCTATATGGATGCTTTCAGATGAAGACGGATGCAGACATGTCCCGGGTTCTTCTGTGTGTGCTGTTTTCTTTTTTTTTTAACTCTGAATGAATGTGCTTCTCTTTCAGGTATGACTATTTCTCTTGCAAACATGTTACAACACAGTGGCAAAACACACTTTATGACTGCACAAAGAAAAGGAGGGGAAACCGGGAAACCGGGAGAGACAATGAGGAGAAGGATGTTTTGGTGACGCAGGTGAAGGAGGAGTACAGAGGGACAGGAAAGCACTGGGGCATTTGGGGCAATTAATTACTCCCCGACCCTCGCTCACGGGAATCCCCTGACTCTTCCCGCAGTATTTTTAGTTTAGTTTCATGGTCAAGCCCAAATGCAAGTGCCAAAGGGTGTTCCTGTATCTGCCTGTGAATTTGTGTCCTTTGGTCCGCCCATGATATAATAACTGCACAGCACAATTGTCGCGGGCAAATGTCTCTTTCTCGGACCTAACCTCTTGATGTGTGTCTGCGTTTCCATCCACGTCTAGTCATTTTTGACATTCTTTACAATCGGATTGAAATCCGATCCATCGGCCTATCTCTCGCTCCCCGTCTCGCCATCTCTACCCACTGGTTTAGGTTTCAGGTGGACCAGGCTCACCGAATATATCATACTGAGAGCAAACCCACAGCAAACAAAATCCCACATCTTGGCCCAGAACACACAGTTTTTAATCAAACTCAGAATGCAACAAACACATTAATTATCGCAATCTCGCAACGTGACAAACGCGTGACCCCCACAGCCACACAAGCACAGATGAGCAAGTCGTTATCTGGCACCAAAGTCAAATATTCTGTTTCACTATTCTGATGTGCTTTCCATTTTACTGGAATGCCAAGGCCACTGGAGCCAAGGAAGAAGAAGAAAAAACTCCCCTGAATCAAATTACAGAGAACAGCAGTGACACTTACATAAAGCAGAATGACAGCAGAAGCACATTAAAACACGGGCAACAATGATGTGCGATGGTATACGCTGTACGCAGCAAGCGGCCCTCTGAAGGCTTGTGCAAAGGGCACGGGGAGTGGGCGTGATGATCAAACGCAAACGTGCAGCAAAGGGACACAATGTTCTTCCTTTTGGGCTTTCTTTTAGCCTCCGGCCATGTTCCTTTCCGGCACTTTCAAGTTTCCATACAGTCACACCGACCATACTGAGCCAGACTTCGTCAGAGTGGCCTTCTCCCTCTCTCCCTCCCTCCCTCCCTCTCTCTCTCCATGCTTCCATCTCCCCCGCCTTAATCTTTTCACCAACCCTGCCGGTTCGCAAGCTAATCAACGCCCTTACACCAACTCTCACTTCCTTTTCAACAGCCTAGATTTTGAAATTCAAGGCTGAAATAAGCTTTACTGCCATGGTGAAATGCCTCGGGCATTGCACCAGCGTTTCGTAATGAATTAAACTGCGGAGCACTCAGGGAAACAGGAACCCAAGGTCTCTGCGTGATAATCCTTCGTGAAGACTCTACAGATCTCTCTCTGCCTTTGTATAAAGTCACAAGCATTTACTGGAGCCATGGTCAAATTATAGTGGAAATGTATGTGCCTGGCGTATGTATTATTCCAGCTGAGACTGCTGAGGAGATGAAACACAATGTTGCCGTCCGCTGAACTCCAAATGAGAACATTATTTCGGCCAATTACAGGGCCTACATTGACTTGAGGTGCTCAGGTAGAGGAACTCGTGTGTTTGTGTAATAATGCCCTGGAATTATGGCACTTTGAAGATGATTTTATAATTAGGTTTAATGTGCTTGTTATGTGTTTTTTTCTGATATAGGATCTGTAATATTTCAAAGCCTTCTCCAATTTCTCAATAATTTCCCTCACCAATTTGTAACATTCCAATTCCGCGACAACAAAAAAACAGAATACAATGACATGAGTGCTTTAAAGGCGTGAAAGACAGCTCTCTCGCTCTCTCTCTCTCCCCTTTCTCTCTCTTCTCACACTCCCCTGTGGCTTTTCTCTCTGGTGTGAGGCATAAAAAGAGACAGAGGAACATCATTTTTCAGACGGATTTCCATTAGGAGTGTTTAAAGTCATGCCGTGAAATCTCAGGCCATGCTTAATAAATAAATGATATTACGTGTGCATCCTATAGCCCTCTTTAGACAATGCATAAATCATAAAACACAGATGCCATGGGGTCTTCTCCTCATTAACATATAAATAAGCTCGTTTACAAGAGAAACCTGGCCAACTCCACATTCCAGATAATATAACATAAACAAGTGGGTTTCTCAATCCAGGTCCTGGAGAACCGTTGGTTTTTGTTTTCACCTTAAAATTTCAGTTTATGCACAAGAAACCAGCTGAGGTGTGTTAGTTATGTAATCAACTTACAATGAGTGAATTTAAAATGGCAAGAATATCACAGCTAGAGCAAGAACTGCAAATACAGTTACAATAAAGGAGATGCCATCTGGGAGATGTGCCCCACAACACCTACAAAACGGGGAGGTAAAATGTGTACATTTAGTTTTTGATCAGAAGACATTAAACATATGCAATCGTCTACAAAAACGATACAGTATATGACTAACTTATATACTGTATACTGTAAAATGTTGTACTTAATTAACTACAATAATGCTATTCATAACAAATTTGCTATTCATAAAAAAACACTATTCATAATAAAATTCATGCAATAAGATATTTTATTTCTGGTCTTCTTTTAGCACATCCCATGAAAATGGAACAATAGCTGAAAGCTCTCAAATTCAGAACAAATATTTCAGCACAAATATTTGGAGTGAAATGTGGCCATGAAGGTGGCATTTGTTATCACACCGAGTGAGAAGGGCTCACAGATAGGAAGGGCTGTGCTCCTTAAAGGGCTTTATCATAGAAAATAACCGAATGACTCAGTCCACAAGCAGTCAAAGATGTCTGACACACCTTGTGATACAGTGTACGCCGACTGGAAAGCAACTTTGCATCCCATCTAACATTCGTGATTTTGAGGTGGAAGCTTGCGTACTACATCATCAAATTCAGGCACTAGAACAAATCAGCATTCTTTTAGCCTAAAATGAGCATAGAAATCACGTGCTACAGAATCTACATTACGCAGTGATACACCCATTCCCTTAATGCTGTAATTGTAATACTGTGCAATAATCAAATACCACACAGTATCAATATTATGCAGTATTGGATGATTAATGTCTTTAGGTGTCGTTTCTTTTTATTCGTTATTTCAAAACGCCTAATAGATTAAGTGAATGGAAAAGTGAAATGAATTGATTTGTGCCTGCCTGACCACACTACCACTTCACTGGATCTTGGACTTGTAGCCATTCAGCATATGGAAAAGCTACAGTGCAATTCATCACATTTTCATTAGATATCTATAGATATAACCTCCAGAAAGCGTTGCGTGTTTTCAGCGCAATTAATTCCCATGAAGCAAGCCAATTAAATGATCCGTTCTCATCCGTTGTTCAAAAAAAATCATGTTTCATTATGTGTAGAACTACCGTTTTTATGATTTCGTCTCAGCTGTCTCTCTCAATAGAGTTTCAAGAAATGTTTTAAATCATCTCCAGAAAATAAGCTCCCAGAGAAAACACACAAAAAAATTGATATCACAGTCTGTAACCTTGGTGTTTGGTGTTTTTTTCCTACTTTATTCTATTATTTCATGACAGTTGTTCTCTTATGAAAGACGGGAAACTTGTATTAGAGAATTGACTTTTCTTTCATAATCCTTACCTTCTGTAACATCTCTCCTAATAGTATAACGTATGCTCCTGCAAGTTTGTGAACCTGTGAAGGTGAAGCTGTCACAAGCATACATCTTGTTATGCTCTGTCACCAACAGGAATATACCACTGCGCTCCGATTGTTGTCATTGTAATCATCACTTCACTTTCGTTATAAACTGCTGCCTCAGTTGAAGTTCATTTCTATACGTTACGATAAGGATGCATGAGGGAAACTGGAAAGACAACCCAGCACATACAACTGGCATTGTTGATCATGTGTAGGTACTGACAGAACATTAACAGACAGGTGAATCACAGCACAAAGATTTTGGGAATTATTAACCACTTGTTTCAGATGTTCATTGTCACAGGACCCAGGGCTCTGGGTGTTTGTGAGAGTGCTCTCTCTCTCTCTCTCTCTGTCTCTCTCACTCTCTCACTCTCTCTCTCTCTCTCTCTCTCACTCTCTCACTCTCTCACTCTCTCTCTCTCTCTCTCTCTCTCTGTCTCTCCCTCTCTCTCTCTCTCTCTCCATCTCTCCGTCGTGCACATGCGCAACACTCCCACACATATAAACTCTTGATGAGCTATTCCTGGAATCTGCCGTTGTGGCTGTGCTAGTCCCATTAGTTTGATCATTACATGATGGATAATGGCATTCAGAGAAAATCTCCCCCCAACAAATGCCCCCAATCCCCCGCCCCAAACACACACACACACACACACACATACGGCTGACAGTCACGAACAACAGGAAAAGGAAGACATGGATTCCCTGCCCCATGTCACAGTGTGAGCACTCGCACTCCCTCAGCATCCTGTTTGTCCCCTGTCACTCACACTGCTTAAAGTGGCCTCTGATTCATCAAGCACTCTGGCCATATAGGCTACACCCATCCAGTGTATATATTTACACTATTAAACACACGCGCACGCACGCGCAGATGCAACATATACACTCACGTAGAGGTATGCTCAGATTTCCAGTGCTGCGTGCGCACAAGACATCCTAATTTATAGGCCTCCAGAGACAGAGACCAAGAAAATTCGCGCTGACTGTCAGCAGCCCCCAAGCCAGTAAAGTCATAAAAGTAAGGTTATTAGGGGATTATTTGAGGGAGTGAAGTGTGCTGTCACTCAGACTGTCTGCGGCTCCTGTTGACTAAAACCGAGAAACGTGTTCAGACATTAACGAACATTCGCTCACGGCTTAATGGCAACGCACTGACCTTTCGAAATAGTAAAATGGTCTAAAGGCGGCGAGGTGATTAAAGATATTTCGTGAACGTTGGAATGTATTTAAATAACCTGTACGATATGAATCTTACAAATGAAGCCACACAGAAAAATAAATCTACTGGGGGAAAAAAAAGTCTGGCTTCGTTCCAGAAAGCGTGACGCCCAGACCCGTGGAAAACTGAGACACTCCAGGCGAGAGAGGGAGGAGAGAGGAGGGAGTGCGGACGAGAAAGGGTGGGAACGATACGACCAGGGTGGCAGAGAACCGAACTTTATCGTATTCGTTCATTTATATGGTAATTGACATATTCGAGAGGGACAGGCTGGTCTGCCCGACGGGGCTTTAAAGTTAGACGGAGAGAGAAAGAGTGCCCGAAGGCAAAGCGAGCGTAGGCTACAGGTGCTTTTGGAGCCGGGTGACCGAGTGAAAGGTGAGAAGAGGGGCATGAAGTGGCCAAAAGAGTGAAAGGAAAACCCCGGAGGAAACAAGAGGCTCGAGTAAAGCGAAGGCATTTTAACCAGAAGATTTAACGATTTGACTTTTGACGTTGAATAAATTGTGCGAAAGGGAGGCGAGGATCCCGGGGAATGTGACGGGGAACAGCTTCGCCGAAGCGAACTTTCGGGCAATGCGAGGAAGCAGAGCGCTCTCTTTATGGTCGCCCTCCGTTTAATCGACTAGTTAAGATAAGTACTGTGACTAACATGGAGCGCCGGATTTCACTCACCTGTGCGCTGGTCCTTGTCCTCCTACGGCTGATCGACACCCAACAGACCGTGTCAGACTCAGGTGAGCCGCGACCCGTGGTGGGGAGGGCTGGTGACTGGGGGTTAGGGGTTAAACCGCGCAGAATACATTACTACAGTGTGCTGTCCGCTCAGTATAGTTAGCATTAAACGCAAGCCAACACACCCACGAAATCCATAACAGTCCATAAAACGCAGGCCAATACACCCACGTCCATGACATCTCAGAGATGAAAAATAAAGCAATATTATTATTATTGTTATTATTATTATTATTATTATTAACATTATTATTATTGTTGTTGTTATTATTGTTATTATTGGTGTTATTATTATTGTTGTTATTATTAGTGTTGTTGTTATGATTTTTATTATTGAATATAATTTGTATTATTGAATATAATTATATTATATTAATTAATGCAATTATGACTGAATTGAGAAAAGGTGAGATTGTGTGCGTGCGTGTGCGCGCGCATGTGTGTGTTTACACATGATGTTCTGAAGTGTGAGGATGATAAGAGGATGGTTGAAGTGCTGTATAGTTGCCACTTTCCACATGTCTCACGGCACTGACGCTCAGTTGACACTTCCACCCACACTTCATCGCTGAGCCCTTTGACTCAGACCATCTGTGTCATCAAGACACGGCCGGTCCTGCGTTCTCCCGGAAAGCCATAGTGGCCGTTCTGCGTACAGCGTTAGCAACTGAGCGTACTCTGAAAGTCCGTTGAGACACTAATTGAGCGTCGCCTATTAAACTGAATATCCATTTTGGCGTATCTACACATTTCTTTCATGATCTAAACCGACAGCGTGGTCAGTGTTTATCAGCAATGTCGAATTAAAGTGAATTACAAGTACAATCATTTCAGTACATTCCCGAGTCAACACCGAGATACGAGACAGCGCAAAGCCCCCCTGGGACCAGCCTCGCGAATGTGAATGGCCGTTACAGTTATGAACAGCTTGGAACTTTCCATGTTATTAGGTTTAAATAAGGGTCAGCATCGACTGACAGGATGTTGAATCTCTGGCACAGAATCAAGTGAGGGATAAGCCCAGAGCCCCGGGGCCTCATCCTCTCCGGAAGTGGCTTGACTTGAAAAATGGTCACAAACACTGCCTGGGGTTTCCACCTGGGGGTAAGATTTCCTAGGTAGGTTTTGCACATTGGTGGTGGTTGAGGTGAGGTCACCAGTCCTCCCTTGTATCATAAAGAGCTTTGAGATGGTATGAAAGATGCTATATAAGTACAATTTATGGTAATCGTCATAATCATTTTTAATATTATTACTATTATAAGATTCCAGGTTTGTACCTTAAATAATTTCTGAGATAATTGCGGTAGGCCGGTGATCACCAGACATTTTGTGCCAATCCGACATTTTCTTGTTGTCATATTCAAACTATGTCCCGATATATTAGTGGCTCATAATTCAATGTTTGTTGAAATTATACACATACATTTTCAGTTTTCTGAAATATGAAAATTCATATTTTTCCCAAACTATTATATCATAACATCGGTGGTCTGTCTCTGGCAGGATTTATTTGGCTCCTGCCATAGAATTGGAAAGTATAATCAAACTAGTTTCCTATTGCTCAGTAGTATTGCTTTTTTATGTACACACAAAAACTTTGAATGGCTGGTGCCATGTAAGGAAGGTAGGTATTCTTCGGGGCGTGTCCATAGTTTAGCTGCTATGGGGGGGAGAGGGGTGGTTGGCCTTGCAGATAATGCTGCCACGTGACAGCTAGCCTTGGGCTCAGGTCACCCCAAGCAGGCCCCAGTGTGATACGATCACATGCTTTCTGTTTTGTGAACAGAATAGAAATATAGAGCACGGCTAATTTTAAAGCAGGATCTCCAGTTTTTTTGGGGGGGTGTAGTTGACGTGACAGGTCAAGTGACCTCACGCAAAAAATGTCTCTGCGCAGACGCAAGAGCGAACGGCGGGATTTGAGAGCCGTGCCTGCCTGCCTGCCTGCCTGCATGGCATGTTTTATCACACCAGGGGCATTGCTGAACCTGACCTGAGATGAGTCAGACATGTTGTTCGCATTATAGCGGCATCTCTGGAGCTCTGGAACCCATCTGGGCTGATGAGGCCCACCTGCTGATCAGCGGCTGATCCCTCACACAGCATCGGCAGGGCGTGTGCGTGTGCGTGTGCGTGTGCGTGCGGCACCGGCTCACACCACCACATATGGTCGGTTCAAGAAGGGAGCTCGCGTGAGCCACCGATACGGATCTGGAGACGTATTCTGGCCGTCTCCTCTCCTCCCTACCTCGGACCGCTACTCTAAACCCGACTTCCCCGCCCCTTGGACGGGAGCCAAGGGTGACACCAGTGCCACAGAGCTCCACCTAGGCCCTGTCAAAATGTTTTCCTTGGAGTTTTTAATGTTTCGCCTTGGCTGGGTGCCAGCCAACAGCCCACGTGTTTTATCTCCGGGTGCTTGGCGTTGGCGGCGCTGTAACGGAGCTTATGCGGGCGGACAGACAGACAGACAGACAGACAGACAGCGGGGTTGACATACTGACAGACATAAATCTGCGTTCGGCGGGAGAGGGAACGACAGACAGCGAGGCGGACATACCGACAGACAGAAATGTATTTTTAGAAGGAGACAGAGACATACAGCGCGCAGAACACAGGGGAACAAACATCTCCAGCTCCAGCTCTGCAAAAGAGGGATGCCCACTCCCATCTGGACTGGAGTCCAGAGTCCAGAGAGGCAGACAAAGGGAAGGAAGTCGTCTCAGATTGGTGATGCTATGAATGTGTGTGTGTGTGTGTGTGTGTGTGCGAAAGAAATATATTGAAAAGAGATTTGCTTTTCTCTGCTGTGCTAGCAGACCGGTAATAACAGGACAGCCAGAATAGTGGACTAAAGTGAGTCTGGCAGTGATTCAGGGAAATGATATGCGCTTTTCATTGAGCTGCATAGAGAAGTTTCAACGAGTTTCATATTTATAGGTATAAATGTAAACGGCTTTATCAATTATTATTTTTTTTAAACCCTATCTGAATAATAACTCCAAAAATAGATGTTATCTTTGCCGTTTCGCCCTGTGTTGACATTGTGGGCACAAAGTCCTGGCTTTTGTGAGAGGGTGATAGCGCTGTAGTTTGTGCACGGGCGCACGAGCACAAACGCCTCTCGCGCACAGCACACATGCATGCGTGCGTTCTCTCTTTCGCCCTCCGGAATGCCGAGGGGGAACACGTTTACATTCCTCCCCTTCTCTCACATGGAACTGCCAGCACATACCTCCCCCACTTTACTCTTTTTCTCCCCCCTCCTCTCTTACTCTCCCCCCCCAGGATGACCAGTAGCACTCATTGTTTTCTCTCTCTCTTTCTCTCTCTTTCTCTCCCTCTGTTATGTACTGCCTCTCCTCTCCTGTCATTTATTTTCAAATCCACTTCGAGGGTCCTCTGTGCCAGGAGCGTTGCGACAGTGCCAAATCAATGTTTAATAACACTTCGTTCCGTTTGGATAAATATTATGGAAGCTTCTGTCTCGCTCAGTCTGTCTGTATCGCGCCCCCGCCCCGCCCCGTTCATCTCATGCATTCATCATTTTGGCTCTCTTTCTGATTGCCTCTTTCTCCCTCATTTCCTCTTCTTCAGTGTCTACTCCTGCTCTCCATTTCTCCCACTCTCAAATTCACTGGCCCTGCCTATATAAAAAAAACGTTTAATGACTGTGTGACTGTGTTGTTCCAGGGAGGCTGAGAGTAAGAGAGAGAGAGAGAAAAAGTGTGTGTGTGTGTGTGTGTGTATGTGTGTGAGCGAGGGAGGGAGGGAAAGAGAGAGAGAGAGAGACCTTCTGGAAAAGATGAGAGCAAGGGAGCAGGAATTGGAGAGAGATTGGAGGAAAGCATGCAAGCCAGTGCTGTTGGATGGTGCGTGGATGGTGGTATGTGTGTACTTGTAGGTGTTTGCCCTTTGTGTGTTTGTCCCTCTCGCCATTGCCACAGCATTCCCCTTACAAAAGACAGTAGAACCCCTTACTGTCCCTCACTAACAGGGGCAACAACTCACAGGTGCTGTGCTATTCGAGCAACAACAAAAGCATAACGTGTATGGAATAGACCAATGTCTTGAAAGTATGCACTACATGTCGTGTATCAGGTTCCCTGAGTTCCCAAGTTCCCAAGTTCAAGCTTGTTAAGGTCTACAACCCTTCTTCCTGTTTATTCTCTGTTCTCTGTCTCTCTCCTTTCCTCTACATCCCTCTCTCTTCCTTCTATTCCTATCTCTTCCTCACTCTCTGTCTTCCTCTCTCTCTCTCTCTCTCTCTGTCTTCCTCTCTCTCTCTCCCTCCCTATCCCCCTCTCTATTCTCTCTCTTCTCTCTCTCTCTCTCCCTCTCTCTCTCTCTCTCTCTCTATTCTCCTCTCTCTCTCTCTCTCTCTCTCTCTCTCTCTCTCCTCCTCAGCGCTGAACTGCTGTGAGGGGGACGTCCTGTTCCTGCTGGATTCCTCGGGCAGCATCTCCTCGTACGAGTTCACGCGCATGCTGAGCTTCCTGTCCGAGCTGGTGCAGCCCTTCTCCCTGGGGCCCGGCCAGGTGAGGGTGGGCCTGCTGCAGATCGGCACCAAGCCTTACCTGGAGTTCGGCTTTGAGGCGCACGGCACTCAGCAGAGCCTGCAGGGGGCGCTGGCGAGGACCAAGCAGATCCAGGGAGACACCAACACGGAGGCGGCTCTGAGGGTGGCCCAGGAGCGGGTGCTGAAGCAGGGCGTGCCGGGCGGGGCCAGGGCGGGGCTCCCCAGGGTCCTGGTGTGGCTGACGGACGGCCTGCAGCCCGGCGCCGTGGAGGGACCAATGGCGGAGCTGCGACAGGAGGGCGTGGCCGTGCTGGCGGTCTCCACGGGACACGGGAACTACCAGGTGCTGCGCAGGGTGGTGAGCCCGCCCACCGACAACCACCTGTACTTTGTGGACATCGACGACATGAACATCATCACCAAGGACCTCAGGGACGCCATCATTGGTGAGCGCGCCGGGGACGAGATATCGAGGGAGGTGGAGGAGGAAGAGGAGGAGGAGGAGGAGGAGCGAAGGGAGGGAGAAATATGTAATAGAAGCTTTGTGAGAGAGCGCAGCGAGGAAGAGAGCGATATAGAGAGTGCGCTCACGGAGGAAGGGGAGCAGGGGAGATAGCGGTTCCAGGCGATATTAATAGTGTATTTTTGAGACGGCTACCCTATACTCCCGGAGCCATGCTGCGCTAAGACACTGCTATATGTTACGTATCCGACCTCAGACAGACCAGAGACAGGCCAGAGACTGGGTGATGCAGGGCGACACGGAGAGACAGGTTTGGAGAGACTGTAATTAGAGAGAGGCGGCTATTAATAAGGAAATTACCCCCCATCTGCGGCCCCATGCCAGAAGGGGGTATTTATAGGGGGCATTTCTCTGGCCAAGGATTGGGTAACACCCTGATGCGGACACACATACGCACTAGTTCTTATATGTACAGTCTTGTAACACAACATAAAATGGCTGGCACACTGACACACGCACGCACGCAGGCACACACACGTACAAGCACATGCGTTGGCACGTGCACGCACACGCACACAATTTTACAGCTTCACAGCTGACACTTAAATGTGAGGCATATAAAGTGATCAAACCAAAGTAGAGAAAAAAAAAAACACTTTTTTCAGAGTTTATGAAATCTTGTGAGAAAAGGACAGCGTTCACCCCTTACTTGCCGTTTTTTCCCCCCGTTATGTAATGCATATCTTATTATGAGCGATATAAAATAAAAATTCGAAAACAACAGGACCACTTAAGAGTAGGAGCCCTGGCGAGGCTGACATTTGTCGCAGCAGCATCTTGACTGCCGTTTCTATTCTGAGCCATTTTACTGCATGTGTTGTTAATGTACTCGTCCCATGTGTCTATCCCATAACTCGGTCTCCCCCCCTCCTCCCTGTCACCATCCGTCTCCCCTTACTCCCCTCTTTCCGTATCCTGTCCATCCCTCTCCCTCTCTCCCTCCCTCCTGGTCAGAGATTATCCGAGCGGAGCGTCTGCAGGTTCGAGACGTGGCCGCCCGCAGCGCGCTCCTGGAGTGGCGGCCGGTGCTGAGCTCCGGCACCGGCTACTACGACATCCGGTTCGGCCCGGTTCCGACAGGCAGCAGAGGGGGTGGCCGATCTCGGAGGGGCCGGCACCAGCACCAGCACCAGCGGCGGCCAGTGGCGCAAAATTAGCCGCCCCGGAGACTCCAACTCTGCCAAGCTGACCAACCTGGAGCCGGACACCACGTACCAA
This sequence comes from Aldrovandia affinis, assembly GCA_029706075.1. NCBI lineage: Eukaryota > Metazoa > Chordata > Actinopteri > Notacanthiformes > Halosauridae > Aldrovandia > Aldrovandia affinis. Next base: position 1,841,586 of record JAINUG010000119.1, read on the forward strand.
GCCACGGTGACGCCGGAGTCCAACCTGGACTTCCTGAAGCCCCTCTCCGTCACCTTCACCACACAGTCCGGTGAGAGAGGGGAGGCAGGGGGGGCGATACGGGGGCAAACGGAGGAAGGAGTGTGGGAAACATAAGAAATAGATTAGTGGGTTTTTTTTTACAGGATATTGCGGCATTATAATGTCTTTCTCTCTCTCTCTCCTTCATCCTCTTTCCTGACCTCACATCTGTTCCTTTTCCATTCCTCCTTCATTTCCCATTACTCTCCCCCCGCCCTCTTTCCTAATTCACTCCCAATATCGTCTGTCCTCCATCCCTTCCTTAACCCCTCAGAGGTGCTGAGTCCGGCTGTGGTCACCGTTTCGGAGTCGGGTTTGAACAGCGTGAAGGTCAGCTGGGGTCCGCTGCAGCCGCACCTGGTGCAGAGGTACCAGGTTGAGTACGGCGCCCTGCCGTCGGGGAAGGTCCGAGTCGCCACCGTCGGCCGGGACAGGAACTCGACCGTGCTGACGCAGCTGCAGCCCGACACGCAGTACCTCGTCACCGTGAGTGCGTTTCACTCGTCTGGCCAGGAGAGGGCGATGTCCGTCCGCGCCTGCACTCAGGAGGGTGAGGATCGTTTTCCGTACGGTGTAAAGTCTCAAACCACTCTTTGCCTCGAGAGCCCACAGACTCTCTAGGTCAGTGGTTCTTAATCTTCTCCTCGGGGAACCCCAGCCAGTCCATGTATTTGTTCAGTTCCACCACCAGCACACCTGATTCAACTAATTTCTACTTAACGAGCGTTGATTAGTTGAATCAGGTGTGCTGGTGGTGGAATTTAACAAATACATGGACTGGCTGGGGTTCCCCGAGGAGAGGATTGAGAACCACTGCTCTAGGTAAACCAGATGGTCAGCTCTGCATTCTTAGCATTGAAAGTTCTGTACCTTTACCATTGAAGCTGTAACATTCCGATGTTGTGCATCTTGTGAATGTTCATTACGGGGCGTGGCCAAAGACAATACCATGACAATCGTTACCCTGCCCTTGACCACGCCTCCTCATGAATATTCACGCACTTTAATATAGCACAGGTAACTCCTGTCACCAAACGGAACCTCCTACAATTAGGAGGTAGAAAGGACAGACCAAACACAGGAGCTGACCATCTCGTTACTGTAGAGACAGTAACTGTAGTAACATCCTCCCCTCTGTCTCTGTCTCTCTCAGAGCGGCCTGCCCTGGCAGACCTGCAGCTGACCACGGTGGGGAGCGACTCCGTCCGGGTCCAGTGGAAGGGGGAGGCGGACGGCCTGCGGGGTTACTGGGTGACCTGGGAGGGGGAGAGCGGCCCCTCCGGCCACTCGTCGTCCCTCTACCTGCCCCCCAGCTCCCTCTCTACCCTGCTGGACCACCTGCCGTCCCCCACGCGCGTCTGCGTCTCCCCCGTGTACAGGACGGCGCGCGGAGAGGGCCTCTGCTGCACGGCTCGCTTCGACTCGGGTGAGAAGCGCACAGACCCAGGCGAGGTCGCCATGCGCCCGCGGTCCATAAATTCAGATGTACGGCCGCTGTGGGCGTTTGGGCGGCAGCGCGTCGTAAAACAGCGTCGGCCACATAACTGAAAGGCTGTAGGTTAGATTCCTAAGTGGCACGTGGGGCACTGCTATTGTACCCTTGAGCAAGGTATTTGCTTCGGTAAGTATCCAGTTGTATAAATGAGTGAACGCTCGCTGTTGCAGTTAACCGGGGGACGACCGGTATGCAAATAAATAACGCAACATTCACGTCTACCCGGGGAATGTATAAACAGGCGCGCACAGCTGGACTGACTTGCAGGCACGCCGCGCGCGCTGTGAGGGCATGTAGGTGTCACGTGTGTGCGTATTTGCATATTTCACCCTGCCTCTCTCTCTCTCTCCCCGCCCTGCAGAGGCACAGTCCCGGGGGGACAGATTTCACAGGCCTGCATGACCACACAGGAGCCTGAGCGGGCCTTGAAGGGACAGACAGACAGACTGGGGGGAGGGGAGACGGGGGGAGATCGGAGACACTGCAATTGGACCGTCACCTTATCCTCCTCTCCTCAAAGAATCCTCCCCCCTTCCACGCCACCATTCGACACCGGGGCCCGGGACGGTCGCAGCACCCGTCTCCACAAAGGAAAGGGTGCTGCCCCCGAGCGCGCTCACACACTCACACTCACTCACACTCACTCACACACACTCACACTCACTCACACACACTCACATCACACTCACACACACACACACACACACACACACACACTCACTCACTCACACACACTCACACACACTCACACTCACACTCACACTCACACACACACACACACACACACACACACTCACACTCACACACACTCACACTCACACTCACACACACACTCACTCACACACACACACACACACACACACTCACACTCACACTCACACACACACACACACTCACACACACTCACACTCACACTCACACACACACTCACTCACACTCACACTCACACACACTCACTCACACTCACACACGGACAGAACACAACCGCAAGGCAAGGTGCCAAAGCCACTAAGCTGCCGGGTGCTCTCTTTGCGGCTTATCGCCCTCCTGCCACACGTACACGTAGACACACGGGTGCACACACACATGAACGCGTGCACACAGACACCCAACCGCTCGCTAAAGTTAGAAGTATTGGCTCGTTAGAATATGAGGGATAAGGTAGAAGGGAGATGTGTTTTTAGTCCAGCGCAGTGGTAAATACTGGTGCTTATGCATTGGGGTTCGTGCAATAGAGTTTCACTAGACGAGTTAACGTGGCAGAGTAGTTAAAAGCGTAAAGTCAATGTAATGCAAATATTTTTCATGTTTTTCAGTATAAGCCCATGTGATATTAAGGGAACACTTACTCTCGGGCGCTCCCCTCAAGGCTAGCCCTTTGTTCCTACAGGTGCGGGGGGGCAGGTGAATTCGGTCGCTCCTGGCGAGTGACGGAAGGGTGACAGGGTACAGCAGGTACCCGCGTGACTCAGAGGAGCCCATAGAGGGCGCCGTTCTCTCACAAAATCCTTTGAACCGAAGAAAAACTGAACGACAGATCTTTCCCGTGTGTCTGCACTGAGAGAAATTGGCTGCGCTTGCAGGTTTTCCATACAAAATGGTGTTGAATCACTTTGAAGACAAAAACACAGTTAGTTAGTTAGTTTTTTTACACAGGTTTTAGCTTAAGCTACTGCTCACATACGTGCATGCATCATGAATATCGTATTCATGGAATCTGCCAAAAAGTTTTTTTTGATTGGACCTCAGTCCATTTCATAATAACCAATGGAAACCCTGAGACAGGTCATTTTGAAAGACTCCCTACTGCCCCCCTTGTTGTATTTTATACTGTGGATTCACTCCATATTGCCCTACTTTCAAAAGCAGAATTTAAATATAAATCTAACTTTCAAATACTAATAAAGAAAGATAAATACATATGAGTATGACAAAAATGTTTAAAATGTATTTTTTCTTTTTGTATTCTGAACGCTAATCTTATTGTTATGTTTTCCTGTGAGAAAGCAATAAAGCGTAGGCCAGGATGTCCTACTGATATTAAATAATGTCCGTTAATTATGATTATTTCAATTTCATTGCTCAAACTTCGCACTGTCTCCTCCTCTTCATCAACCTCCCCCCTCTCTCGATTGTGGTCTTTTGCACAAGTTTTTGAGTAAAAGTTCAAGAGAAGCGACTGCTGTGTATAGGCTCACCTGGGTCTTCTGTACATCTTGCCATCTCTCAGGGGGAACCTGCCTGCCTGACACGTGCTGGGAAAGTCCAGTGCTTCCTGTATAACGCTAGCGCTGTTGCCTTTGTCCCAGGAAATTGGAGTCACATTCTCAGTGTGGCTTTTGTCACTGTGGGGGCCACTCCCTGGTCCCCACCAAACAACTAGTGGCTTCACCTGCTGACAGCCCGGGAGAGCATTCAAGACCCCGTGCATTGTTGTGTAGCAGAGGGAGCCAAGAGAACGTTGACCATGACCCTGAACCAAGCTATGCGGCGCTCCTTCCAAAGCACTTCGTGCGTCCCGGATTTTTGTCTTCGGATTCTGGCGCCGCTATATATTCAACATCCGTTGAGGCGAGCACTTTAAAATAGTGCTTCACCAGCTGGCTTCATGCAAATCCTGTGAGATGACAGCACGGTGTGAACGTGTCTAGCTAGCGCTAGAGCGGAAAAGATAAATAATCTATCCAAACCGTCTAGCACTCTGCTGTGCAGATGGCCACCTCTCTCCACATTTCACTCCACGAAGGGTGAAGAGTGTTTTTCCAAAACTCACTCACTCAACTTTGAAAAATCTATTTTTGATTTTGAATTTAAGAAATGTTTTAATACTTAAATCCCTAAGAATAATAGCGTAAAAGTAAAACTGTAAATATCTAACCATTCATCAGAAAAACAATGAAAAATATGGTTTATCAAAACCCACTCAGTCCACTGAGTGAGTTTTGGAAAAACACTCTTCAACTTCAATTCAAACTAATCTAAAACTGGCGCAGCGTGGTCTTAAGAAAACTGTTCCAGCATACCTCCTCTCAAATCCACAGCCCTCTCATACAGCCATGTCTCTCCCTTGCCCCCACAACCATGGACTGAGGCACCCATCACTGTCACACTTGTTTCCTTCCATTGTCTTTTTTTTTTTTTTTCTTTCTGTTTATGCTTTTATTCCCCATTTTTAGTTATCAATTATACCCTCTCTTTTTCATGTCAATTATCCCCACCCTCTATGAGGTCGCTGCCATAGTCCTGAGACCGGTAGCGGGCGCTGTACCACCTCCTCCGAGCCGCCACCCGCCACGGTCACCGTAACACACAGGACCACTCATATATGCAGCGAGCTCATATCGGCTTACCTCCCCCCTCCCTGGGGCGGACAGCCAATCACCACCCTCTAGTGGCACTCCAGGCCACAGCCGAACTGGCACGACCTGGTTGGAACCGAACCCTGGACGCAGTGGGCAGCGTCGAACATTCTTACTGCTACGTCCACCCGGGAGGCGCTTCCTTCCATTGTCTTCTAAAAGCGTATCACTTTAGACTGGCTGGGTCCTCTTGTACGCCTGTTAAACCTGTACGTTTGGACTGAGGCTGTGAAACCGAATTAGCACTTTCCTGTAAGAGGAAGAATGTCTGACTGGGATGCTGTTTGCTTGGCTTTAAGACATTGCAGGCGGCCTTCCTTCCAACTTACCTAGGCTTTGCTTTTCAACACAGCCGGCCTTGCTGCAGTTACCTCATTTTCATTACGTGAAAGTCATTATCAGACTGGAAATTCAACAGTATCAATCAGTCACAGAGCTGTTTAAAACAGCGACATCTTTCAAATGAAATGGATGAAGCAGATTTTTTCTTCTTCAACGGTACGTTCTCAGAACAACCAGAGGAACAGATTTACATGGAAAAAAAACTAACTGAATTTTTCATTTTGCAGTCACAATCATAATTTACAGTGAGCATTCGCTGCAAGCTACAGGAAAGGTTTATAGCTCATTAAATTGTGCTCTACAATTTAAACACTGTTTGCTGTAATCATTTGTATTATATACTGCAATGTGCACTGGCATCTACAACAGACCCGTAAGTCACAAGGACATCTACCAAGAAAAGATGATGGTGAACAAACAAACAAAACCGTTCACACAAACCACAATACTTACATAATCGACACAAGGACTGCAATGGTTGACTAGTTTATTTTTTTTTTACATTCCACCTCATTCCAGAAAGAATAGAACACCTTTCTCCAAACCTCATATAATCATATTACACCAGACTGGCTGCTACCACCTCTGAAGACCAAGCTGTGTGATCACTTTTAAAGTGGGTACAATGCAACACAGTTCCGGATATAAATAAAATAAAAATGAGCACAGCAGGAATTTACTTCGAAAATTGACAGTACATATTGACGTTGCGTCAATGTCAATTAAACTGCCAAGAGTTTCCACTTCTGGCCTTATTTTTATGGCTCTGCACTCCTTGCGTTGCAAGGGTCAGACAGAGAGTGTAAGCAATCAAATGAATGGCTAATCCCCACACGGCACGCGGGGCTGAGTGTGTCTGGGTATGAAGGAGACTGCCTACACTGACCATCCACAACCTCTCCAGAGCGGAGAGCGTTCGTTTACACACCTCAGCATCACGCACCCTCTAAACAACCTCAGCCGCAGATGCACACCCATTCAGTCAAACGTAGACATTTGGTACACTGCAGAAACAAAAGAGATGAATGAAACTTGGCGGTTCCTTGTGATTGGGTACCCAGAAACGTGGCAATGCCACTCCTGATATTGTGGGTTAGGCCTCTGAGCAAAGTCTGGTCAAGTCCCGCGAAGTTTACGCTAGATGCTCAGTGTGCTGAGAGCTGGTACCAGCGTCACGGGTTCTGATGGGTTCTGGTTCTGATCCTGCGGAGCCCGGCTCTGCAGAACCTTCTGTCTGTGCCGCTCTTCCTGCCTCTTCTTCTTTTCCAAGCGCTGATGTTCTTTCCTCTGTTTGTTTGACATCTTAGGAAGAAAGAGAGGGACAGCATTTGTGGAAAATGTCCTTTTACATAAGTCATAATGTGCATAATAACCAATTAAAGTGAAAGTGGAGTGAATTTTACCTTGGCTTTTTGGGAGGTGCTGCCCTCTTTTGGCGATTTTAGGTCACTGCACTCTGCCGGTGCGACTGGGTTTGAGGGGTGTGTCATTGTTTCAGACTCCTCCCACTGGGCAGGGCACACTAGGGCTAACAGATCAGGTTCCAGCCTCTCAGCAGCAGAATGGGGGACGGCACCACTGAGCTGACAGCAACCTGAGGGACAGACCTCGGGACCATGAGCAAAGGGGCACAAACGGCGGCCGAGGGCCAGATCCTGGACACTGACAGGCAGACTCACCGGGAGGACTATGGGTCTCGAGGCAGCTCAGGATCAGATCGTCCTCCTCAGGCAGTGTGGACGAGGGCACATTGTGTCTGTCCCCCGGGCGCCCTGGCTCTCCCAGCCCTTTCGCTCGATTCAGATTCTGCAGAAACGAAAGGGCGGAGAAGGGACTGTAAGAAAAAAAACACACACTTCATCACTAATGACAGATTTTCAGCAAAAGCGACACTGGACAGTAGGAGGTCCCCATGCAGACAGACAGTAATACCAGATACCGATCTCAGTCGACTACAATGACTACAATTTTCCTCAACGAACAAACGGAAAGCAATTTCCGAACTGCACTTTGGTAAAGAAGCGGGTTCGAGACCTCGATACGCAGCTGGGTGGGGTTCTCAGAGTTGTCCCCGATCGGCCGCACGCTGTCGTAATGATCACCGTACCGATAGGCGATGTGAAGCTCTCGACACACCGGCTTCTCCGAGCCATTTATCTGAGACGGAGAAAGAGGAAGAGAAAGGACGAGAGAGTCAAGATGAACAGGGAAGGAAATGCAAACGACCTACGCCATTTGTGTCATTAATTCATGAAGTCTCTGCCGATCTATAAAAGTACACTGCTTTGACATAAGGTCTGACGCTTTTCTAAATCGTTTACATTTGCCAATTAGGAAAGAGAATAAAATAGGCATATCAGGACTGGACTCTGTTGAATTATTGCACTAGATATTTGTGTTGAGAAGAAATGACTAATAAACGATTTGTCAGACAATATAACCAGGAGTAAAACCGATGAAAATAATGAGCTGCACAATGACTGCACAAAAACACTGGAACGGTTTATCACCTCCCACAGAGGAGCGTTGAGCTGGTGGATGACAACGCGCAGCTGCTGGCTGCGAGCAAACGACACGATTGCATCATTCCCGGCGAACGTGCCGGGCTGAGAGAGGTTCGACACTGACGGGAGAAGAAGAAACCAAACAGAACAAATTGAGTAACCAGCCGTGTCTTCGCCCATCTCAATTCCCAGGCAATTTTCCTGCTCGCCGTATCCCTCAACGTCCCCCTACAGTCTCCCTCTCCCTCTATCGTCCTCTCCTAAATCACTCAAAATGTCCGCCCCCGCCGCCTCCGTCCTTCTTTCCCCATTTTCCGCCCGTCCCTCTCCTCCCTCCTCGCTCACGGTGCTGTGCGAAGGGCACGTCGTCCTCCACGAAGGGCTCAAAGTCGTGCCGGTGCGCCTGCATGTACTGCACGGTCTCCTGCCGCAGGCGCAGGTGTCCCCGGGGGTGACCCTCCAGCTGGTCCCCGAGGGAACGGAACAAGCAGTTCCTGGAGAGGGCAGAATTATGCACAATTCACATTTCATAAATACTATTCATTGGAATTGTTATTTACATTTTTACGACTCGCTCGATGTTGATGCCTTAAAAATAAGTGTTTAATGAGTCTGGGAAAGTCTGTTATGCCAATCCATAATAAGTTTTGTCATAAAACTGCAGGGCGTTTAAACACCCCCCCCCATTACATATTACACCCAAATTCACAAGTGAAATTTTACTTTTGTATAAACTCTCCTTTCACAGAAAGTTGTAAATATTTGCTTTAAAAAAAATTATGTTCCATTTCAGCCAAAACAAAATAGCATTCAAATGTCTCAGGGAATGCGTACAATAATTTACAGAATTTGTTTTTGTCATACCTTCTCACAGTGTTTATGTTCAAATCACTTCCTCGCCGTGTTTGAGACAGTTTCCTCAGGGCAGAGACATGTGTATCAACTCATTTCGCTTAGCGAATGAGAGTAAAGGTTGTTTTGCTCGTAGGAGGAAAAAAAAGTCTGTATACAGTACCAGTCAAAAGTTTGGGTACACCTTCCATCTGGATTACGGCTAATCGGGTACTTCTTCATTCTTTAGAAAGATAACAACTCGAAACACACCTTGAAGTTGTGCCAGAACTATCTGGTGAAGGAGGAACATGAAGGACAACTCAAACTAATGACCTGGTCTGCCCAGTGTCCAGAACTCAATCCCATAGAACTTGTATGGGAATAACTGGACAGAAGAGTCAAAGCAAAGCAACACACAAGTGTCTCTGGGAATTGCTGCAGGAGAGCTGGGTGTCGGGTGATTTCCTGCTGAAACGTAATAACCAAATGGCCTGTGTTTGTGAGGCTGTTATCACGGCAAAGGGTGGCTATTTTGAGGAATCCAAGATTACATTTTCTTTGTTTTGATGTTCCTTTTTCGTACTGGTACATGTATTTTTTGTCATTTTCATGTATTTACAGAAACCTATACGGTGTCAAACATTGTCAATTATGAGATAAACCTAGTTTCCAGCAGGTGTACTCAAACTTTTGAATGGTACTGTATTTCATGAGATTTCGACTGACGCACCGAAGCACCAATCATGCGCTTGTATCCAGCCACAATGTGGCCTCTGGGTTTTATCACCTGAATAGCTATTGGTTGGCTGTACATGGAAGCCATGTAAATCAGGGTTAGATTGTCCAGGTTCTAAGCTTACTGGCTTCTCGCTTCTCTCGGATGACAAATATGACAATGCTGCCCATGTTGTTACCATGACGTTTTGTTTGGATCCACCTGGAAAGCATTCTGGCTAACGGTAGCGGACAGTGGACACGCACAACAACGACTGAGGTTTAGGACGTGAAAGGTATTCCGGAAAAGCACCACGGTTCGGCAGAATTTTAAGAGTATGAAACCAAACTAGCGAAGATTTATTTTTAAAAAAAAATATATAAATAAAAATTAAAAAAAGACGCCGGCGGATGGCGTAGCGGTCTAACACGCCACACTTTGGTGTGGTGTGCGCTGCCTGTCAGGGACGCGGTTCGAAACCCGCGTCTCTACCAGATCGGCCCTGGTCGTCAGCCCCGATCGGAGGCGGCATTTTTGGCTGCCTCGGCAGGAGTCCGTCGAGGAGAAGGTTTAAAGGCGTCCGTGGAAGAATTTCCATCTCGGAAGAGGCGGGAGCAATCGGCCAGGAATGTGTGTCTCGCTCCCGGAGGACGGGTGGCGGACTCGTGGGGGTGGAGAATTGAAATAAATAGAGGGTATAATTGGCAACCAAATTGGGAAATAAAATAAAAACATTGCCAAACTATGGTTCGTACTGAAACAAACGATCCAAGTGTTAGACCCATGTCTTACCCATCTCCGGGCACCTCTCTCAGTTTGAGTCCGAGAGCTTGCAGCTGATTGGTGAAGCTGATAAACTCTGCCTCCTCGTCCTCCCCCTGCGGCCGGTTCTTTCGGTCCTTGGCAATCGCCCTGCGTGCCGCCCGCTCATCGCGCTTCCTCTCCACATCGCTCTTCCGGTTCCCTCTCACCAGCTTTCCCGACTGCTTCCTGGACATGGGGGACACTCCGGCTGCCAGTCTCACGACCAAGCTATTTTACGAGGGGATCCAGAACACGCCGTCACACTAAAACAAAATCATGATGCAGGTGGTATACAGACTTGATGCGAATTAAAGATAGAGAGGGAAAACGGGAAAGGAGGAATATGTATCTAAATGAATACTGAACGACTAATGAAGCTACTCTCCAGAACATTCCACTGGGGAAAATCAGGGTAAATATTACCAAAAGGATACTCAATGGTCCATCATGCAGTTCAATTACACCCTGCTGTCACTTACAATTCATACATTTCAATGCTATATGCCAAAGTGACAAATTCCAGAACAAAAACGAAGTAAAATTGAAGAACAGACCAATCCTCCCCATTTTTGACTGTCATTTCCCACCAATATCAATACTGAATTAATCACTGTGTACAATTGGTCTTGAAGAATCTTTGAGTGATGGACTCTATACCCCAGCAAGTTAGTCCATGTATTAACAGCCCTTTATTAACAAAATACATTTCTGTGTCAGTGTAAATTCTGCTTTAAACAGTCTAAATTCTGCTTTTAGACTATGTAATTGTTGTCATTTGCTTTAAAGTACACGATATAGAGCCCTTCACTGTAGTTCCTCTAATACTTATGTGTAATATGTTTTTATAATTTGGAGATCAGTGAAGAACAGTCTTCCAAATATTGTCTAGCAGACATTATATGACTTTATAAAACCTCATTTTCTTTGTACTTGCTCTTGCTCTTCTCTCCTCGTTCATATATTTTACTGCTTCAGCACACCGTATAATCACTGAAAAAAAGAATGCGCAGCACCACCTAATCTTGACAAAGAATCTGACGTGTTCAACATAATCTCCCCCTGTACAGGCGAAAGTTCATGCAATCTCATCGAATAACGTTAACTCATCTAGCGAAGGCTACTGTAGCCCTAATGTGGGAGTCAATGTATTTTTTATGGAGGCATGATATTCATCTAGCTTTAGCAAACAACGACCTGGTCAGTGACCCCCCCTTTCTCTTACACTGAAACGGCCTTGTCATGTTTTTCTGTGATTTCTTGGGCTTCTTTATAGAATGACCAAATATTTCTGGTTGAAGTAACGTTAACGTTTTAGAGCTAGCTAGAACTCGCTCATGCTGGCAATAAAGCTAGCTAGCTATTACCCAAGTTACCTTCTGGCAAGCAACATTAGCAAGGTAGTCAGCGAATGTAGTCGTTAACAAAGTTTGATGACCACTAAAGTTAGCATAATAACATGGACTAGCCGACTACGACCTATCGACAAACGTAATGTTATGATAGTTAGCATGCCAATCAAATAGCAAGACTTGTCTTGAAAAGCATTGTCATCTCAACCAGAACTGTTTTCACTTTAGAAACTTTCTCGCTAAGGTTATCTAGAAAGTTAGTCAGTTAACAATAACAGTGATTAGCTTGTCAGATGGCTAGGTCGTGAAATTACAGCCAGCTAACTAACTAACGTTATTTAGCATAGCTATAACGAGCAACTGAGTAGCATCACAAATCCACCATCGTATACTTACATCCCTTCTCTTGATGTTGGCGATTGTTCAGTTGTGTAAAAAAAATCCTGAGGAAATATTCCATTTGCCAAATAGACCAAACGTGTCTTGAACCGTGAGTTTGTTTATCTCACTTTTTAATTCCTGTCCCGTGGCACTGCTTCCGGATCTCTGCATACGGTGGCCTCAACGTGACTTAAATGTGTTATGCTATTTTCGTTTACTTTGTCCTTGAAAGCATCTACCGTATTTTTATTTGTGCCTCATAAAAACTGTGTGGTATTCATCTTAATAGACAAGGATGTTTTTGTTCAATGAATGTATATATTCAAATGTAAACAATTGATAAAGCAATATGACTATTTCAATGTGTATTGATTTTTGAATCTGTACTACTAATTCATGGGACACAAATGAACAATGAACAATATATACCTGAAAAAATAACCATACTTTTAGTAAGTCAAGCATGTCTCCACAAGTAAACACTCAGCATCTCCAGTCTGACTCCAGTAAGATTTTTTTTTACACTTCTATACGCTTTACTAGGAATGATATGCGTGCCGTTGTTTATAATCTTAGTCGACGTTATTACACTACATCAAACTTTGTTAACGGCGACATTAGCTGGCTACCTTGCTAATGTTACCTGCTCCAACGAGCTAGTTTTCTTGCGAGCATGAGCTAGTTCTACCTGGAGCCAGCTAATAGTGCGTTAATGTTAGTTAATTTCTAAATAACTTTTCACCGTGTCATTTCACACATTGCCAGGCCAGTTAGGATGTAACAGACATCAATACGACTGACATCATTGCATGTTCAGACTCTTCTACATCATTAGTTCTGCTACAGCTAAACATGCCACAATGCAAAGTTCTAGGCTATGACCTCATTAATATTGATTCCTCATTAATATTGTTCATTCAGGGCATGCGGTTTTTCCAAAGACATTAGGCTAAAGACTGAGTGAATGCGGGTGAAATGGCGTGAAAAATAATTTATCAAAAATCAAGACATTAAGTTCATTATAATTTAAGGGACTATCTCTGCAGTGCCTCTTAAAATGTATTTTACACTTTTGACAAGAAAGGACACAGCATCGGCATTGAGATTCCTAATGGTCCTAATTTATTTTGAAAATATAGAAGTGTAAAAGAAGGCCCACCTAATTAATAAAATTAAATTTTATGTCATCAGCCACACCTGATCACATCAAGTAGCAGAAACTATATTATTCCCTCTGATGGAATAAGAAAGCTTGAGTAGCCTATTGGTTGTGAGCCAGTTAGCTAACCAGTGTTGACAGTATAGCCAGCTGGAAATGACAGCTAGCTTGCTGGCAAATGTATTCAGAAGGACAAATACATTTCTAAATTTAAAAATGTGTTCACGTGTATTCCATAACAATAATAAATGTAATTCTGTCTTGTGTCTGTATAATGTAATATCGTTCACATCAAAATAACTCACTATCTAAATACAACATTTCAATTTGTGACTCACACCACTTAAAAACCTCATGTCATCATGAAGTCATCACTATTTTCAACTAAACGTAGTCTGGATTTTGGCGTTTGCACTTTATAAAAAAAGAATCTGACTAATTCTGTTTAAATGGCAAAATCACGTCGGGTGAAGAAATGTACTACAAACAAAATAAATATTTTTGTGGAATTTTAACATAATCAATACACTGTCCAAATATTACAAATATTATAGCGATACAATATTATATATCGTACATGGACTTAAAAACTGACAACATGTAGACACACGAGCGGTAATTGTGTTTCAAAATTCAACTGTGCTTATTCGCTTCATGTTAAGATTTTTTTTTAATCTTTGAAAAACGACTTTCATTTTCTACCAGCTATAGCTAACTCTGTTTCATGGATTGTTTTTCACAAAACAGAAACGTTGGCATTTAATATCAGTTAAAACTATAACGTTAGCTATCTTACAGAAAAACCTTCCCATTTACTGCATTATTTAGCATGCATTACAGTAACTTTTATGAACAAACTGTTTTCTCCCCCATAGTTTTTCCTACTTTGTTGTCATATCTCCAATTTCCTGATCATTTTCCCCGCTAAACTTCCTGTGCAGGGATTGAGGGAAGGATCGAGGGAAAAAGAGGACACAGGTTGCCATATTCTTTGATTTGACTCCACATCGGAGAAAGGAAATTAAACGGCATATTTCAGGCCACACCCACCCATTCCATCTCATTTTAGCCAAAATGACTTTCTTCGCATAGTTACTAAAAGTAGCATTTCAACCTCAGGGCTATTTATAGTAATATTCATGTAAATCATATCATATGGCCTGACAGCTGTACATCTATGCGGGTGTGTCCAAATGCATAGTTTCTGTATGGGGAAAGCCACACCTCCACTCAACCATCTTTAGCCTACTGTACGTGCTTCCGCGGAGAACAGTTATGTATTAAATACATAGTTTGATCACTAAACTATGTATTTAAAAATATTACTACGGTGTTATATGCTGAAGGGGTTTGCCGATGTTTAAATTATGTTTTTGTGAAAAAATAGTGTATTGATATTTAATGGAATTTTGTATACCCCTTTGGCATATTAAATAGCCTACTATTATTGTTAAGAAAATTAAAAATGTTGATTACTCCCACAGTAACACATTTTCAAAGAAGATATAGCTACAATACTTGTGATGGCTGAATCCCTTTGTTTACTCGACATGGGTAGAGCCAGGTGACTGATTATCCATTGAGAGGACAATAGTAGTGAAACATAAATAAATGAAGCCAATAATATGTTTTCCCTCAATAAATGTGACTTTTAAAACCATCTAGATGATTTATCTCCCGAAAATGGCAAAATAAATCTGTCAAAAGTTCACAATCGAGTGTTATTTAAGTGGATGTCGGTCGGGGAATTACTTTCAATCTGGCAACCTCACAGGGCAGTTAGGGCTCCTCTCCACATTTTGACATCAACACAACAAGACGTCGAACTACGCACGAGTACGGCGCTATGGGTGTTTCGCTTTTTCAGTCAAACACACATTCACACTTACGTGTCCGGAGGGAGGTATATTGATCCGATCGACTGGCTTTGTTTGCAATTGCAGCTGGATACAAGAGTAATCATAGAAAAGAGAGAATGTGTGGAAATAAAACGGCAAGGGGATAGCTATCTAGCTACTCAACTCAACCTGGTTAGCTAGTTTCCACTTTTTGAAACCGCACAAGATATTTGGAAAAACATTTTTTTTTACACAAAACGATCCTGGAAAAGTGTAAGAGGAAGAGGAGTCCGATTCAGGGACAAACGTGGAGAAGGTGAAAAATAAATCGGAATAAAGAAATAACAAGGAAAACAAGGAGAAAACGCGGAGTGCACAACACGTCTACACATCGTGATCTCTGGCCCGTCTACACACCGTGACATATCGCCCGCTATACGGTATGATATTGATAGCCGTTCCACCTGACTAGCAATGTTTAAGCGTCAATCAGTTGTATAATCACTGCAGGTGTCGCGGTAATTGCTCCTACCAGTACCAGATTCTGTAGCTATTAGGCTAGTGGTGAAAACGTTACTGTAACTAAGTTAGCTACAACCAATATCATTATTTCCGCGTGCATGAGGTTATAGTGACAGAAGTGGCTGGCGTTATTAGTGTACACAAATTATCATTTTTAGCGTGCAACGGAACTGTATGGCGTAACCGGAATAGTGCAATGTCTGACCGCTGATCTGACACACTGACATTTAACTTTTTGCAGAAGTAGCTATATGCATACTTTTTGGTCCTGTGTGGCTCAGTAGGTAGAGCATGGCGTTGACAACGCTTAGGTTGTGGGTTCGATTCCCATTGGGACCCCATATACTGAAAAATGTATGCATTCACTACTGTAAGTCGCTTTGGATAAAAGCGTCTGCTAAATGGCATATATTATTATTTTTCAATGTAGTTTAGCATGCACTACAGTAGTATCTTTCTTTGAAAGCCAAATGCAGGGCCTATCCCACTGCTTCCTCCAATGTAGCATTCCAAGGGGGTTAGTTCACACATTTTAAGAATAGGCCTACCACCTGTTAGATAATACATGGGTTTAATGTTCCCCTAACAAGGGGACATCGAAACTGAGTGGGTTGTCCATTTTTCCTTATCAGCCTTTCAATCAATACAGTAGGCTGACCAAATAACACTCCCTGCATGTACAGTTTGAAAGTCACATAACTTTTAGCTTTAACTTTTGATCCAATAATATATACCAAGGTTTCAAATATTCTGGATGAGCGTATAGGCTAAACGCTCAAGGCATAATAACTTGTTATATATTATATAACATGTTATATATATATAATAATAATGTCATTGTCCAACCCCCCTCCCTCGCACCCCCCCTTCCACAGCACAGTGGCGCAATACTGTCGCCATGCTTGATTCAATATAACCGGGACGCCAGCAGCACTCGGGCACAGTCACCCTCACACCCCATGCTCCCACCCCCTCGACTTGCCCTTCCTCTCCCTCTCTGTCCCCTTTACATCCTTCGCCCCTGTCGTCGCCATGCTGGGACTGTGCTGGCGCAGGCAGAAGTGCAGCGGGGTGACTGCGCTCTTTGTGCTGGCTGCCTGTGCGACGTGCGCAGTGGTGCTCCTGCTGCTGTCCCGGCTGCACGAGAGCGCAGCGGAGCTGCGGACGCAGTCACAGCGGTGCAGGCAGCAACAGGAAGCTGTGTCCGCGCAGCTGCAGGGTGAGTGAAGAGTCACAGGCGAGGGGAGGGGCGGGGGGGGCCTGTAGCCACGGATATTGCCTCATTTACCAGCCTTGTGTTGTACGGGTGAAGTTTGAAGGCAATGATTCAGCATGTGCGTGAGCCATGCAATAATTTTGCACAGGAACAGCTCCAATTGAAGTTTGAATTTGTGATTGGAACAATAGCCTAATTCTAATGGTATGGCTTTAATTAGTGGCCATTCAGATAGCTGCAATACTGTTCATTTAAGGTTAAGCAAAGTCTGTAATGTTTCTTATGAATAGTACACACATACGTAGATGCATGCATACATACATATTTGTTTCCCCTTGATGCATCCTGCTCTCTCTGGAAATGTCTCCAAACAGTACGCTAAACCTGCGTTGATACACACTTGTTATTTACACCGTGGAATGTGTCAGGTTTATGGGCCAGAGTTACTTATGTTATTTGGATTGCAGTTAACGTTACTAAATCGAATTACAGCAGTAGCATTTGCATGTTTTAGATACAAAATATTTGTCACCAGTAACCATTCTGGTTCCGTCTCACCTTCCGTTTCATCTCTCTTTCTCTCAGTGGTGTATGAGCATCGGTCCCGTCTGGAGAGGTCTCTACAGAAGGAGAGAGTGGAGCATAAAAAGACCAAGGAAGGTCAGAGGTCGCTGTGTCCTATTTGCTTGACCTCCTCTGTCATTTGCCCTATGCGCTGTCACTCTCTCACTCCTGTAGGTCATACGATCTCTGCTGTTTGTGTTTGTCTCTCAACCCGACTGTAGATTTCTTGGTGTACAAGCTGGAGGCCCAGGAGTCTTTGAATAAGGAAAAGGTAAGGAACTGTTAAGGCCCGCGTAATACGCTGCGAAAGCGTAAAAAGTTGCGTAACTTCAGGGACAAAATTTCGAAGCCATTCATTTTCTTTCTTTACATTTTTTTTTTTATTATTGTGAATTTTTTCATAAACCGACAACCATAAACAATGAACAATATTTGACGTACAGTACCTAAAATAAAGAAATAATATAATAAAATACAGAATAAAGATCCTTCCATCTCAGGTTCCCCTCCTCCAGGAGTGTGGGCCAGAGAGTCAGTCAAAAAAGAAGAGAGAGGCGAAGAAAAAATACAAAATAAAACGAGTTCTTATTAGCTACAATTAATTCCCTATACTCTGAATAAGATCATCAACGCTTAGTCGGCTCCTGTTCTGCCTTGGCAGCCCTATAATTGAGCCCTGGTCAATCGACAGCCCACTACCCAATCCTACATAGAGCTGAAGGATGGGGCAATGCAACCACTCCCAAATCCACACACGGGTACCTAGCGTGACACCACAGCTCCACACAAAGTTCAGAGCATCGCATTGTCCGTCTACAAAGGCCCAAATTCCAAAAGCGACACAGACAATAGTGCAATACGGCGCTCCATTTCAGGTCGTGATAGGGCAGGTCAGCTTTATCCAGCTTATGAGGGAAACACAGGTCACAATCCCCACAAATAATGGCTGTCCTGAGCAGTACAAAGCCTTGCAGAGAGTGCCCACACAAACGTATTATCTTACTCTAATTGTGGCACTCCTGGGGGTGTTAGACAATTCTAAAGGGCGAGGTGAAGAGAAAGGATGCAATATATTTTGTAAAGAGCCTTTGCCTTCTCTTAATCTGGTGCTGAGCCTCTCGAGTGGACGAACTTTGAAAGTTTCGCAGTGCCACTTGTTTACAGTTGATGGCAGGTCTTTAATCCAATTGATTAGAATGCATTTACGGGCCACTTAGAGCAATTTTTTTGCAAGGGTTAGCTGCATATGGTTGAGGCAAACTGTCTTCCCCTCCATACCAATGAGATTGAACCAGGGGTCTCTACATTACACTTAAAAATATGATTTAGTTATGTTTTTACATTTGACCAGAAATTCTTGATCAACGGGCATGTCCAAAACAAATGTCTAAGTGCCTGATTCACTTTTACATTTACAACATATAGATTATAGAAGAAAACTGTGGGTTAATCTTATTAAGAAAAGTTGATGTAAACACGATGCATTATCTTGTATCAGGTCTCCCTAGTTTTATTACATTTAAAGATTCAACCAGTTTCCAATAATGCATTAGTCCATGATTGGATGTCTGGACTACCCCCCAAATCATTTTCCCATATTCTGAGCATAGCTCTTGAATTTCCATCAGTGTTTGAGTGCATAAGAGAGTAAAATGAAGAAATAAAATGTTTGGGTGAGAGTTTTGCAATAGAAATGTGTCCACTGTAGTTTGTATTGGACCATCAGGTTGAAACAGAATCTTTTCATTAACATAACTACACAGACATGCATTGTTTCTCCCACAATTTCCTCAATTTGGAGTCTTTGGGGAACAAAAAAACAGAACAAGTTTCCCTGTCACTACGGTTGGTTCATAGTGAGGTGAAATACCTAACAATTCTGACAGTTGTGGTTTGTGTGTCTCCAGTGTCTCCTGCTTCCAACAGTGGCATAGGCACTGTCATGGTGTATTAGTGAGAATACTATGTTTGCAATGTCTGCGTTGAGGTTTATAGTGAACGTGTTTCTCTGTCTGAGCAGCAGGACGCCATGAACAGATACAGTGCCTTGAGCTCCCAAAATAATATTCTCAAGGTAAGAATGTATGGTCTGCTGTGGGTTGTGATGAAGTGAGTATGTATGTGTGAAAATGTGTGAGTAATTGAATATCTGCAAACTGTGCAAACATGCTGCATATCTCATTCATTTCTGTTGGCATGAAGGAGACTTGAACTGGGCACTTTTAGTGTAGATTATGGGGAGATAAATGTATCGTTTATTTATGGGGACCATGGAAACGTTATGAATTTTAATACTGTAGCCAAAGCCTCTCTTTTCCTTTTCTTATTTAGGTAAGGTTTTGCCTGATAATTTAGGAGAGAATTCCATTGAAAAATATATCTTTACATGCCATTCTTCTATGAGAACAGTATGTGTATCCATGTACCATCATATGATAACTGTATGTGTGTGTGTGTGTGTGCGTGTCTTCTGCAGAACCAACTTTCAGATCTACGCAACCAGCTCCTGTCTCAGCAGAGCGAAAATGGAGAGCAACAGCTGACTCAGCGCAAAGCCTTGGACGAGTGTCAACACAAGGGGGCGCTGCAACACACCGAGAGCCAGGATCAGATCGCGTCTCTGCAGGGTCTGCCAAATATCTGTTTATGCATTCAGTAACGGAGCCTAAAGACACAGTATACACCCTGTAATCTCTTTAACGACAGGCGATGCATCACGGCGCACGCAAACGCGTCAGAACCCACGCCGCAGTCGTACAACCCGTCCGTCGCAGTTTTTCTGTTGTCATCGGCTCGTTTGGTGCCTGACGTGACTGACGCGGCGCGCCGTTCCTCTTTCTCTGCTTCTCAGACACTGTGATGAAGCTGAGGGAGGAGAGCAAGCTCTTGAGGAAGGCTCACCAGGAGGTCCATGCTCAGCTGCTGAGTGCCCAGGTGGGGGAGGTCCCAGGGTCTCTTTGCGCACACTGCCTCTGTGTGCTTTCATTACATTTACATTTACATTTTAAGCATTTAGCAGACGCTCTTATCCAGAGCGACTTACAAGATGTGCATTCATTTTCCTGTGCATTTTCCTGTGCTGATATGTGCAGGGGGGCCGGGACGGGGGGGCTGTTTCCTCCTGTTTTGATGTGCTTTGTTCTGCGTTTCAGGCGCAGGTGGAGGAATTCCGGCAGCTCAGACAGGCCCTCCAGAAAGTGTCCAGACCGAGGGGGCTCTCGATCATCCCACCACAGATAGACACCGGGAAACAGATGGGTCCTGAGCCACTTGAGCTTAAGGTTCCTACATGATTGATGGATACAGTGATTGGTTGATTGACGTTCTGTAAAAAAGGGCCAGTTATGGATCTGCTCCCTTTGTCATAGCCTTGCTGTATTTCCGTATTTCGTTTGAAGGAACTGACTAACTATTTTCATTGTTCGGGCTTCCCACACTCCTTGAAAATTCTTGAATGTCCACAAATGTATGAAAAATACAATTAATTAGTAAATAACAATAAGAATAACAATATTTTGACAGAAGTACTTTAATGTGCATTATTGTTTTATTTTTAGATGTATTTTGCCAATAGAAACTAAAACTGGACCAGAGTCCACATTCTAGTTAAAACTGTAATTGCTTTATTGATGGTCTGCAACACTGATATAGCCTACAGTGCCCATATAGCCCACATTTGTTATGGGCTTATGGAATTTTGGTGAATGGGATCTTGAAAAGACTTAAGGTCCTTGAATTGGTGGCATAGGTAAATGTGGTAACCCTGGTTGTTAAAACAGCTAGAATATACCATGTGGGCCTAAATAACAACGTGACCCAGATTAGCTCTTGAGGTGTTTCTGTTAGACCAAAAGGCTCGGCTTCATATTTGTACACTGAATTTCAACACTGCTTCAGACTGGGAAACCTTATTTGAAACATACGGCTTGGCGTTTTGTTCATTTTCCCAGGATTCAATGGGACGTCCGAACTCTGGCCGTGGAACGAGATTGGCGTCGGTTAATGCCACACAGTCTGGACACCATGTGCAGGTTGGGATTGGACAGTAAATCGTCTGTGGTTGGTCTGTTTGTTTTTTGTGCTGTTACTATTCAGATTTTGTCATCTATTTTTTCATAAATGATTTCCATATTTTTTTCCAGAATTAATTTGACATTTATATATTTATTTGTAATTAAAGTTAAACTTTTCACAATATATGAGTCAGTTTTTGATGTAATTGATTTGATATGCCACCCCTGTCATTTTGGGGAAGTTAAAATCTCAGTTAACTGTCATTAATCTTTGGGAAAGTTCATTACTTGAACTGCTCCGGCTTCTGCTAATTTCACTGTACCCCAGTTATATTTCTATAGCTAATATGCATATTCATAAAGAACTCGAAGACTGCTTCTTTGGCACATGTTGTTTCTTTTAATGTCCTACCAAATTGTTCAGTCTTCAAAATTCCACAGCAGTCACAAGTGCAGCATCCACAAGCACTTGCATTCTATTAATATGGCAGATTCTGCAGATGGCCCAGCAAGATGTTCAGCACAGACAGAGCTCGTTGCCGAACAATCTGTAAAAATACCAGGTGGCACCAATTAACCCACGCTGAAGTACATTGAAGTGGCAACCAAATAACCCAGAGAAATGTTTATGAATTAGTAATTATATCATTTATGATATCTTCTCCTGCCAAACAATGCCTATTTGCCTGCAGTAGACCAGGCCATAATATTTGAAAATGAATTGCTAAAATAATGTAAGGCGTTTCATTTTAAAAGCTGGTGATTTATGACAACAGTAGCAACACAGACATGACTCAACAAACTATTTTTCAGTGTGTCATCAACAGCTTTATTGCCTCCATAATAGCATTTATGTAGCATTGGAAAAAGATATGCCCTCTTTCTCTCAGTGCCAGTAAGGGTGGAGCTAATCCATCATAGACATGCCATTGGACTGAACTAATTCTTATTGCTCTTTATGCAGGTCACAATTCGTCCTCTCATCCAATCCAAACAGAAGACACAACAGGACGCTCTAAGCGATAGGTTGGTTGGTCTCCGCTCAGACAATCAGAAGGGCTCTGTGGTGCTTACCATGGATAAGAGGCCAGGTGAAGGAGGACAGGAACATCAGTTAGATGGGTATATTGGAGTTTCAGCCTTTCTTTAAGTTTATTTTTGCAGTTCAATTATGTCATACCTGTTACTTCATTAATGAACGATGCTCTCTGCACTCTGTGGGTTCAGCTGGAATAGCATGAACAGGAAAAACAACTTCGACCAGAGACAGGCCAAGAAATTCCTCTCAACCAATCAGAGGCCTTCTCCTAACCACTGGCGGGATCCTGCAACCAATGAGAGGAGAACTGGGCCAGAAGAGATTAATGAGGACAAAGACTTTGTAGAAACGCTGGATAATGGAGATCTTGAGATTGGTGAGACTAAGCTTAGTTAACTCCAGAATAGACTTGTTAATGATATGGTGAGCATGTTTGAAGTACAGCACCTGGTAAATGCCCCCTTATTATTTTTCTCTTTCTGTTATGTGTGCCTCCTCTGCCTGCTGTCAGACACCCTGGGGGAAGAGATACCACAAGGCCAAGGCATCATTGCCCAGGAGCCAATGGTAAGTCAGAAGTCAGCTTTGTGATTCATTCTCCATGTGCAAGAAAGGACAACAATTTACAGTGCATCAAAAGTCCACTGCATATTTCATTCCTGCCATTAGCATAAAGGCATAAAGATTACAAATATGATTCCTTTTAAAATGTTTTGGGAAATTTTGGTTTTGGGAAATGTGCACCCATTCCTGTGCTTGGTCTACTGCTCTTGTTTTAAGCAATACTTTACAAAATATGTGAATTGGAAACAAGATTGCAGACCTCTCCTTCTCCCTGCACATATTGAATTTACTTTGTACTGAGAAACGTAATTACATTTATTTAATTTGTCTGTACGTTTTTTTTAGGCCATTATGAAGGCATGTCATGCATCACCACCTATCACCATTAGTCTTTTGCGACCTCTCAAACATACTTTTTGGATCACGCAATCCAAATCGTTTGCGATTATCCACCACACACACGAAGACACAGAATCGTGATGAATTCTCATATATATATACGTAAAACAAAGTAAAGCGTGAATTTTAATTTGAAGAAGTGCTGTGTGTAATGTGAATTCGGTTTTAAATCGCTTACATTTTTTCTCCCCGTCGTAGGAGGATGGCAGATTGGGAGAGACAGATGATCAGCTGGAAGAGGAAGATGAAGAAGAGGAAGAAGGAGGGAACGAGGAAGAATACTAAAACCCTGAGCTGCCTTTCCCCCTTTCAAGAAACTGGCTCTTCCTTCTCCCTGTCACAATTCACTCATACCACTTTGTCACACTTTGTCCTCCTTTGGCTCTTTCTACCTGTCTCTTGTTCTCTACCTCCATCCCCCACATGCTTTTGCTTTCTGTGCTCGTCTCTTTGTCCTTAATCCATCACCACTTGCTCAGTATATTTCAGGAAATAAATGTCCCCTTGTATTTCCCTTTTGTCCCTTACAGGGAGATTGTGCCTTATTGGACTTGACTCAAACTTGTTTGCATGGGATGAAACCAGTTTATCAATGTGCATGCAAGTGGCCTCGCAGCTATTAATACTTTGATTGTTACATACAGGTATATTTGATTTGAAAACAAATCTCCTTTTTTTTGTACTCAGTATTATACTCAAAACCACGGTTAATAAATGTTTTGTGTACTTTTGATACTTTGATATTTGTTTTCCTTCATTAAGGAGCCATAGTGTGTTTTAACAGTCCACTTTTTAACAGACTTTTGCTGAAAATGTGTCGCTATTCCGTTTTCCATGTGTAGAGTGAACAGAGGTTTGGGCCCGGAAACACCAATTGTGAAATTTAAAGTATTACGTGCCTACAGTATGTGCCAATCTGTTTTGTTTACTCTTTCAATAAAAGCGAGTTTGGAATATATCAGCCATACCTTGGCACCACTGTGTCTGTTACCATTCTTGCAAATCTTTCACCAAGTGTGTTTGCTCTCAAGTGGAGCACCAGACTGTATCTGCGGGAGGGTGAAGGGCACGGCCTTTGGTAAAATACACCTTTTCACAGCTTCTTTTTGCAGACATTTAATCCATTACCACGTAATGTTAAATGTTAGAAATCACCAATTAATACCAATAAAACACATCATCTTAAAAATAATTGTATATACAAAATGAACGTAATGTTCACGTGTTCCCAACATGTACATCAGGGAGCTGTATGAAACATGATGCCATCGACAATTATGAGCCGGTACAAATGAAGGCAAAATGATTTCAGATGTATAGACCACACATGCATGTCATGTCATATTACATTACAGGCATTTAGCAGATGCTCTTATCCAGAGCGACTTACAGTTTACATTTCTTTACAATCCATTTATACAGCTGGATATTAACTGAAGCAATTCAGGTTAAGTACCTTGCTCAAGGGTACAACAGCAGTGTCCCACCTGGGGATTGAACCTGCAACCTTAGCGTTACAAGCCCAGTTCCCTAACCATTACACTACACTGCCTGCCTAAATAATGTACTTTAGGGGTGGTAAGCGACCTCGGCCTCACCCGTCGCACATTATTTCCCAATAACGGGACAGCCCGTCGTGGTTTATTCCTTATGCAACTGAGTATCACTATCACTAATAGCCTACCGTATTTACATTGTCATTACCGTAGTAAAATTACATTGAATGTATTCACATTAAAAAACAGTCCTTCAATCTTGTATCAGACCTGGTCAAATACATATATATTATTTTTTTTGGTAGCCAATTGTACCCTATAGCTAATTCAACTATCCCTTCCCTCGTACTACGAGCTCGCCACTGCAATTCTGGGACAGGCAGTGACAAGGGCGCCGAATCGCCTCCTCCGAGACGGAACTCGCCAAGCTGTTGACTGTAACTCTGGTACACATAGAGCCACTTTGCAATTGCCAGTGATCTGGTGTCTAAAGGGTTACATTATTTAAAATAAGCATTTCACCCAGGTTTGTCTCTGATCATGCCCAATTAATGACATTTTGAAATGATTCACAAAATGGTCATACTCTATTTCAGGTGGAAAATGACCATTTATGACAGTCACAGTAAATCCAATATGAAACACACTTTTGGATGTGTTTTCACTTGTTGAGACAGATTACCATTCAAGTGGAGTAAAACTAAGATAATTTGAAAACTGGATGTCTATTTTATGCAGGCCATTTAAAACAGTTAGTGTTTAAAAATCGCATATGGTATTACAGTAAAAATATAAGTAATAATAAATATATTATTATATTAGTATAAGTAAAATATTAGTAAGAATGGGATGTTTATATGTACTGTTACATGTACTGCTATACTAATATTTATGAATTACCTATGAACAATGGCGTGCTAAATGCAAATATTTTAATTTAAAACATTGTATGGGATATGTTGATTTCGTCAAGCCTACATACAGTACCTGCCTTGCTGTGGCCCTAATAGGTTTTAAAGAAAAAGAAAAAAACGATTTTAAACAAACTCAGCGCATTTGACTTTAATTTGTCAAGTCATGTCAAGTGATGCTTTTAAGCCAATCAAAGTAGAACGTGCTGAGCATACATATTCACATGCCGTTGATCACTAACGATTGGTCGCTCATCGTGACAAACCCCGCCCTTCGTTGTGAACGAATGTGTTGACTCGCGTGTACCGCCATTTTAAAATTATCCCTTTAGAATCATGGCGGTTTAGGGTGTAACTATGAGGAGAATCGCAAAAAAATATGATATTCGGCGAATATAGCATATAATAAGACGGCGTATATATGTATAGTTGGTTGTTAGCTATCGTTGCTTAGATTTATGCCCAACCTGAAATCCCCTCTTTTTTTTTGTTTTAATTTCAGTTGTCCGGAAGTTCGGAAGGGCAGCAATGCCAAATGACCCGCTGCGGGTGGCGGTGGTATGCTCGAGCAACCAGAACCGTAGCATGGAGGCGCATAACATTCTCAGGTAACATATACCTAGCTAGCTAATTGAGCTAGGTATTGCCAAATTGGATATATATTAGCGATCTAGTATATCCGGTTTTGCGTAGCTAGCCACATGCTACATTTGATCAAATCATACTAGCATGCTAGCTAACAACAATACAATCGCCTACAGGATACCTATCCGGAAGACAGTTGGCTCACAACTTAGCCGGTTAGCTAAATTGATCGCAGCAAAAACAGCGACGTGACGGGAAATTTAGGAAATGCTGCTGGATAAAAAATATACGTCGGAATCCGCATTCGCTGGTTAGCTAACTGACATGTATTAATTTCCATACCGGTAACGTTAGGCACCGAGCGTCGGCTATTCGTTTAGCGGACGCTCCTATTCAGATGCAAGCTAGCTAGCTAGCTACTTAGCTACGTTACAGAATAGTAGGTGATACGAAATCGCCAGGTGTTCATCAGAAGCGCTTAGTTAAAATATATTGTCTGTAGCTAGCTAGCTAACCTAATTGCACTGCCTTCATTAAACGTCATCAGTGCTACCTAACGTTCAATTGACAAATATACGTGCGCCTCTCGAGAAACCGTGCCGTGTTCGGTCATTTTGGGGTCTACATTGGGGCCTGGAGAATAAAGAAAGCCATCCAGATCATGTATAAATACAGGGACGTCTTATGCGGACGAGTAACGTAATTTAACGATAGCTAGCTATTCCGCGATTACATAATACAGATTGGCCTGGTTTGCGTTCGACATTCTTTGTTTTACTGAACTAACGTTAGTGTAATTATTTGGATAGAAGGCAATCTCGGCTGACCATTATGTGTAGTTAGATAATCAGTTGCGATATAGCGGTAGCGAGCTACAAATCATACAGAACGGGATCGTTATTTAAAAAGTGCTCACTAATAAATTCTCAATAATAACATTTTCTCTCGTCCCAATGATCTGCTTTGAAGTTCTCCAAATACTTCGGGGGGAGGTCATGTGCAACAGTGACTAAAAGCTTTGTCAGGGACTTAAAGGTGTGCTGTGCTGTGGTTCTTGGTTAGCGTGCCTGTGTGTTTATGAAAAGGGTGCAAAGATTAATAACGATGCCAGCTGTCCCATCATTATTGTTTTCAGCATCTATTTGTGACTCTTGTCTGTTAATGCACTTGTACGTTCAGACTGCTAAGGCACAGAGAGAAACAATGACAATAGGGCATGAGTGTCACTGACGTTTTCTCCCCTCTCTCCCGTTCTCATTCTTCCCTTGCTCTTCTTTCCTGTTTCTATATCCCGATTCTTTTATTCTTTTAATCCCCCCCCCCCCCCCATCTCCCCATCTCCCCATCTCCCCATCTCCCCATCTCCCCATCTCCCCATCTCCTTTTACCATGCAGCAAGCGGGGGTTCGATGTGCGGTCGTTTGGGACCGGGACCCACGTGAAGCTGCCAGGCCCAGCCCCAGACAAGCCCAACGTGTACGACTTCAAGACCACTTACGAGCAAATGTACAGTGATCTAGTCCGCAAAGACAAGGAACTGTATCCCCCCCCCTACACTACACAAATATGCTGCAAGTCCCAAAGACTTGTAACACTATTGGAACGTTATGTTTCTAGGCAATATGATTATGGGCTAGGTAACGAGGAGCAAAAAAAGGTGAGGAGTCACTGAGGAACAGGGAAATGGGGGAACAGTATTTGTTTTAATCCCACGACTTGAAAATGGAATGTATTTGCTTATTGCAGCAGGTCAGTGGAATTGCCTGTGTGTAAAGGTTTGTAACCATCTAATTCGACAATTTGTCACCGCATGGGATGAATTTAGCCTAAGCCCCATCTCCGATTCGGGGTGCGAGTGGTGTAAAGCGACCTAAAAATCTAGATCACGGCCCTTGTAGATGCAGTCTACTGTAATACAGAGATGCCCAAATTTTGATTCTTGCCAAAACGGTAGTTTGTGACACTTGTTTTTTTTTGTTAGGGTTTTTTTCCCCCTGTAATTTTACAGAATAATTTTGAGAGTTTAACGTATCTGTTCCAGTAGTATCTGAGTTCTGTCACGGTCACTTTGGAAAGGAAGAAGACGTCACCAATAATGCTTTCGAACACGTTTTGTTTTTCACAGGTCCCCCCTAGATTAACGGTATCCTCTGCACCGCCTGCTAATGCCTAAAAACATTTGAAAAATGTACAAACTAATACAACTGAGACAGACTATACATCTGTATAAATCTGTGAGCTTGGAATAGAGGCATCAGTCTTGCCTTTTAAACAGATAATTGGTCTAAACCCTAATTGTTTTGTTTTTTTGCTTGATTAACAAGCATCAATTATCTGAATAATTAATTGACAAGTAATCCCCAAACTTGGTCTTAATTGTTTCAACTTGTAGTAGTGTCTTGTGAAGTTAGAGAATCCAAGGCCTCCCGTGTGGTCTAGTGGTTTCAACGTCTGACGCTGGCCACGGCGACCAGGGTTCAATTCCCCGTTGCGCCAGAGTCGGCTCTGGCCGGGAGTGCCACCGGGGCGGCAATTGGCTGTCCGCCCCAGGGAGGGGGGAGGAAAGCCGACACACAGTTCGCTGCGTACAGGAGTGGTTCTGGGGTGCCGGAATTACAGTCGACAGCACGCCGGGTGCTGTCTTGGAGGAGGCAGCGCTTCGCCATCGTCACTGCCGGTCACAGGGCTACAGCAGCGAACTACGAGGGAGGGGTTTGACCTAAGAACAGCGGGAGTAATTGGCTACCAAATTGGGAGAAAAACGGGGAAAATCGAAAAGAAAAAAAAAGTTAGAGAATCCATCTTAAATTGTAAGGCAGAGTTCATTTCAGTCAGATCAATTTAATAATTTCAGACACGCCTAAAGATGCATCATAAAAGTACATCCATCCATTAAATGTATATTGCATGGTGTTGCACTCAAGGCTAGCAAACAGACCAGAGAGTGTGTATTCTTTGTCATGGTGCATAGATCAGATTAATGGATCGTTACGTCATCAATATTCCATGAATTCAGACATGGAAAACGAACAGTACATCCAGTTAAAGTAAACTGGATGTATGAAAATGCTGCACAATTTTGTGGTGTAAAAAAGAAAAGAAATTCTGTTATAGTGGCAGCTTGTTACTAAAATGTCAAACAAACGATGTAGCCGAGCTTAAGAAAATGTTACTGAAATAACATCCGCCTAGAGCGATGAGATCACTTCACTGCACCGTATACACTGGCCCCAACTCCGCATCATGCTTGTGTGCCTAGTGACATCCCATGAGGACTTTCTTTTCATTACTCTGGCTGAAAAGAGTACACCTAGGGGCACCTAGGAGAGGAGAAAGTGGCGACAGAGATTACAGATAAGGCTGAATATAACCTGTGTATCAGCAGCACCCCAAGTTCTCAGGTAAGGGTCTTGACCTGTGTAACATTTTCTGTTAGTGGGCTATGTTTTTGTGCATTCACGGTTTTATGAATCCCTCAGGTATAAAAAGGCAAACTCTGTGACAAAGGAATCGGGGAAATGGCCTTCCCTCGGCATACAGATTTTGCCACTGACCTGCCTGCCTCTGCAAAGTTTTAAAATACTAACATTCCTAAAACCCTTGAGTGTGTTGTGGGTTGTGAAGTCAAACCCCTACTTGAGCACTGCACCCACTAGCTTACAAAAGAATAGGGTAAACGCTGTATTGAGTATTAGATTATTAATAAATACTACTCTGGGATCAGTTTTCTGTCCTTTTTTGAGTGGCAATGAATATGTATCGAATAGTCAAGAAGGTGAAGCGTCTGTGCCATGGTTTAAACACTAGTTCAGTGTGACTTTCGCCTGAGCATGGTTACAAAAATGTGAAGAGTAAGTCAAGTCCAATAGAAAAACAATTTCCATGGGATACATAAACCCCATAGATGAGCTGGGTACTTAATTTCATAATTTTAGGAAAAGAAAATAGTGAAAATTCACCATTGGCACAAGCCTTGCCAGGTTGCGCTAGCACGGCGTAAAAGATCAAAACCTTTTCTGTTCATCTTTAAACACATCACGTTAGTCCTATGATAATGTATCTTTGTGTAAGACGATTCCTGATTGTCGTGGTTTCAGCACCACGTTTCTGACGTTCTGGAGCCTAACGTTTTAGGGACTGCTTTAGGTTGCAGCTGAAATAATCTTTTCCACTAAGTTGAGCATTGGACTAAAAAGCAAGCAAGTTTGCACTTGCTATATCCTTGTCATTAATCCTATCAAGAATAATTATGGAAATATAGCTTGGCTTGATTCAAAAGTTAAAAATATGGCAAATAATGTTATTTACAGACTTTTAAATTTCAGATTAATTCATGTCCATAACGCATCTCAGCAACACATCTACACACCTACCCTGGCAAAACCTCCACTCTGGTGATTGTGCACATGTGTTGTGAGCTTCAAAATACTTTTGATAGCTAATGAACGATAGGATAGCCACCCGCCCTTATTCCTTTATTCCGATCAGTGACTCATTGGAATCATTTTTATACACTTGGTCCAGACTAAGTTATACAACAGATTATGATATATACAGCACCAGTACGGTGTGCGTGTGTGTAATAGCCGCTGGCACCCCACGGTTAGAGTCATTTTCGTGGGGGCGTCCTGAGATTGACTCACAGCTCTGTCTGAAGTGTGAGCGTTTGTGTGACTCAGGGCAAGGTGGGCGGATGGCTACTTGTGTGAAGTTGGAACACTGCGTGTGTGTGTGTGGTCTCACCACCTTCCCTTCTTTCCCTCTTCTCTAAGTTTGGGCTCTCACCACTCCAGCTCTTCACCCCCGTTTTCATCTCTTTATATTATTCTCCCCTCCTCATTTTCCTTCAGCACAGTGTGCCTCCTTAGGCCCCAAGATCACATTTCTTGTTTATGGGGGAGGGGGGGACTTCTTTTTTGACATTATTTTTTTAAGATGGTACTTCTCAGGAGCTTATCCTTTTCATTTTAGATGAAGTAATACCAATTGATGTGAGGTTGTCTACTTTAATATTCTCTATGGAGAAAATAATTTACCCCTCGTGTCTTTCAAGCATCAGTTGAGGAGAAACCTTTTCCCTCATTGCTTAAAGGGGACTCGCACTATACTTGAAGCTGTGAATGATTTTGTTCTGTTTGGGCAATAACATTTTAAATCTAAAATATTGGAATAATACATTATAAGTCTTGTTTGTCCTCTCCTGGATGCCCTGTAGTAGTTTTTTATTTTTTTACTACATCTCCCTCATTCAAGGAAGTAGGGTTATATTGCTGATGGATGAAACTGACTAAATCTGTTTGTTATATTTAAGCTTACTGCTTCTTAAATTCGTAAGTACAGCCATTTATAAAACAGTAATGTTTTAGTTTGGTTTTGAGCTTGGTTTTCACTCCAGCCAACAAAAGGAAAAATGTGTACTTATGAAGAGTAGTTGTGATTGTACATGTCTTGTACACCAGGGGGCGCTGTAGTGTGTTTTTACCATCAGGACCACCGAAACAGTCTGACCGAATAGCATGGATCTCTACAGCAGTGTTTCTCAATCCATTACTACAGGGCACACTGCCCTGCATGTTTTCATTCCAGCCACCACTTAATCATGCCCAAGTGATCATTAACAGACGACCGATGCAGTTGATAGGTTAGGAGCGGAGGTTGAAATAAAAATGTCCAGGGCAGTGTGCCCTGTAGGAATCTATTGAGAAACACTGCTCTACAGTGTACGTCCTTCTGTTATCAGTTTGCCCTTCTGCATGTGCATGTCCATGCAATTGTTTACAATAACACCCTTTGTCACGTTATAGAGCTGCTATGTTTCCATGACGACCCCTCGCTGTTTTGATTGACTGCCAGAATGTCCTGTGCGCCGTTGTTCAGACCACTTTTGCGATCCTTGACCCGCCCGTGGCTCAGATACACGCAGAACGGAATCCTCCACATGCTTGAGCGCAACAAGCGGGTCAAGGCTCGGCCCGAGCGCTTCCAGAGCTGCAGCGACCAGTTTGACCTGGTCATCACCTGCGAGGAAAGGGTTTATGACCAAGTGCTCGAAGGTGAGCGCGACCAAAGACCGAACATTTACCGCACTGTCGCGCTTCATTGATAGTCATCTGATGCTGAGCGCCCTTAACATTGTTTTATTATTTCGGCAACAATGTCTGGCTTGTTGCATACCAATGCGATGGGCTGGCAGTGTAGTGTAATGGTTAGGGAGCTGGGCTTGTAACTCAGAGGAGGTTGCAGGTTCAATTCCCAGGTGGGGGCACTGCTGTTGTACCCTTGAGCAAGGTACTTAACCTGAATTGCTTCAGTAAAATATCCAGCTGTATAAATTGTATGTAAAGAAATGTAAACTGTAAGTCGCTCTGGATAAGAGCGTCTGCTAAAATGCCTAAAATGTCAATGTAATCCCTCCATTGTTGGTTACAAGCTCGTTGCGATCTCTGGCCCCTAGTAAACGTGAATTTCAATTGTGAGGATGAACGCCAAGCACGTGTTAAGTGAGGATTTGTGTTCCGCCTCTCTCGTCAGACCTTAACTCGCGGGAGCAGGTGACTTTCCAGACAGTTCATGTCATC
This sequence comes from Aldrovandia affinis, assembly GCA_029706075.1. Taxonomy (NCBI): domain Eukaryota; kingdom Metazoa; phylum Chordata; class Actinopteri; order Notacanthiformes; family Halosauridae; genus Aldrovandia; species Aldrovandia affinis. The sequence goes on from JAINUG010000119.1 coordinate 1,874,313, forward strand.
AACGTAGACATCCAGGACAACCACGAGGAGGCGACGCTCGGGGCCTTCCTCATCTGCGAGCTCTGCCAGTGTGTGAGTATCCGTCCGCGCGGCCGTGCGTCACCGCGTGGGTGAGTTGTGCGCGGTTGTGTGGATGACTGCGGTTCTGCTCTGCGTGTGAACTAGCCCGTGGCTTATTGTGGTGGGCGTAAGATTATGTTCGTTCGTGTGCGTGCGTGTGTGTCTAAAAAATAAGAGCATTACATCTAGCCGTGTCTAAAAAACGAAGACTCCTGATGTTCCATATCCTCGTTCCACCTCTCGCCCGCGCTCCTTTCGCCCCTCTCTCAGATTCAGCACACGGACGACATGGAGAACGAGATGGACGAACTGTTGCAGGAATTCGAGGAGAAGAGCAGCCGCCCATTCCTGCACACGGTCTGCTTCTATTGACAGACTCGAGACACCGAAGACGGACAGATGATACTTTACTATGAAGCGGAGTAAACCGTTGCATGCATGTGTCACACACATTCGCAAAACACGCACTCTGGCCCTTTCCCATCATTGTACCAGGGTGGCGACAAATACCCTGTTGCCTTATACGTAAACCTTTGGATCCGGTCCACCCCGCTTAATGTCACCGACGTGCAGAAATCGGGGCAACGCGCTCGCCTGCGTTGGCACTGTGGCCTGTCAGGTGGCACACGGAAACAGAATTGCCACTTCCCAGTGAGTCACGGTTGAATGCCTTTCTCCTCCTTCCTGGTTCGCGATTCTTTTTCTGTCAACTTCCCTCATGAGAATCCCCCATCATCATACAGTAAAAAACCGACCATTTTACGCTTACAAACTAGAAAAACCAAGGGAGATGTTTGGGAGAGCAGTTTAATTCGTTTCTTTCCCTGGCATCCTGAGCAGGTACGGTTTCAGGTTATTTGTTTGATGGGGGAGGAAAAAGGTGTTTGCACATGTTTTTTTGTTTATTTTGTTTTTAGGAAAGAGTATAATACTTTTAGCTTTGATCGGCAAGATGAGGTTTCAGGCTTTTTTTGACGGGAGAAAATAAGGTTCATTGTATGTGTACATGTTCTTTTGGGGGTAATAATTATTTTAACTGATGAGCAAGATGAGGTGTGTCTGGAATTGTGAGTTTGGAAGTGGCTGTGGGACAGTGGGAGGCTGCTGGTTTTTTTTCAATGCTGCTGCAGATTAATTGAAATGAATAATGAACAACTTCAAACAAAGCACCTCGAGATTGGAATTTAGAACGGCAAGTCATATTTAGATTATACTATTTACCACTCCTAATTTGTAAGTCTCATTCAGCTGGGATTGCCTTCTTTGCAAATTATCCATGATACATTAATTTGTAGCTGTGATGTAGGCCCCGAATCTGAGTTTATGCAAGTATTAAAAATAATGATCTAGTAATAAAAAAGCATTTGTTTGGAGAGTTCAGCTGCTCTGGCCTTGTCGTGAACTCCTGCTTGATGAAAAGGCCTAGATGTTGCGCCGTTATCTGAAAGACAGGGAAATGTTCAGTCACAAGGTGGTCTGTTTGAAGTTGGCGAACAATTAAATGACTGCACAGTGAAGAACGTTAAAAACCTGCTACCTGTCGGCACACACGAGACAAAAGATTTTAATAAAAGCCTTTAGTTGTAAAGGATTATAGTCTTAGTGTCTGAATGATGCAAATGTTATGTTAATATTTATAAAACAAGTTCAAATGTTCAAGTTTCTATGCTCGAGTAGAGGGATACACAAGAACACTTCCATTCCAGTTTTAGTCAGCTGTAAGCTATTTTCTATTCTCTCACAAACCTCCATGTGTGATTGAAAATGATCTGTGTAGCAGTGTGTAGGCTTGAGGACAAAGCGCTGTAATCGTTCCAAGAAGCACCCCCTGTACCTTCCACTCCCACTGAGAGCATGGAGAATCTGAAACACCCCTGCCCTCCCTGTAGAAGCAAACAGTCTTCTATAATACAATGTTCTGTATTTTCAGAAACCTAAGTGGGTAACAGTATTTCTCTGGCATGAATCATTGCACAGGGAATACATAAATACAGTGATACATCAAAGTGTTTATTATGGTATACATTCACATTCTGATGTCCTGAGGTTTGGTATACCCCCAACCCACACGTACACATACATACACACCTCCACACGCACCACCAACCCTGAACCCAGCCCAAATTCTGACCGTCTACTCCCAATATTACACTGATCAAGAAAAGGCTGTGATTGTGTGTGGTCGGTGTAATATATTCACCGAACCCAGACTTACAGAATGGTGCAGAATACAAATCTGAGCTGCAATATCACATATGTGTATGGGGAGGGGAGGGGGGGGTGGAGGTAGGAAGCCAGAGAAATATCAGTTGGAAATCAAGAGTCACTGGGGAAGGTTGAAGTTAATCTATCTTAGTTTTGGAGCCCATAGACTGTCTTGTTTACTGACCTTAACCCCTGATAAATAGCGTTCCAAACAATAGAATAACGCAAATGATATGACCTTTGATCTCTCACACGCACACACGCACATGTATGCACACATACAGCCGCACACACACACACACATAGGAAGAAGATGCCCCTTACCAGAGATGGCGGCGAGAATAGGAAGACGGGACACGTCTGTCTGCCTCGAGGCGCTAACACAGCTGCCGCTGCCTGATTTCAGCTGGACTGGGTAAAAGGAAGAGAGACAGTTCCGACTCGTCTTCGATTTGCCTCGGCGATGCTGTCTCCGCCACAGGACCTGGAAAGAATAACGGTAGCCCTCAACCTGGCTGCCCTACCTATTTCAAACGAGTGAGGAGGGGACGACAGTTTATTAGTTCATTAACGCATAAATAAATCCATCTCTGAATCAATTAATTAATTAAGCGGTGGTATTTCGGTCTCATACGATTTGGAACAGGGGCACACCGGGACAAAACCTGCGATTCACTCTCTTTCGCCCTTGCCAATATATTTTTTATAATTGTTTCGCAGCGCATTGAAGTAAATATTAATCGCTGTACTGTTACATCTGAAACGGCCACCTTTCTACAGCTGGGTTACTGGCGTATCGGCCGCTGACCGCAGCACTGAACCCGACACAGCGCAGCTCGGTTCGCTGGGTCCAATAGCCGCATCGCCGGGCGGGTTGAGAGCCGCAGGTGCGTTTGTGAGCACAGGGGGAGAAAGAGCGGGCCACGCCACCTTATGCCCCGCAAGATCATACTCCGAGCTGGCGAGCGCACACGGACCGGGAGTCGTATACGGTGAGGAAGCCTACATGAGCCTGTTTTGTCGGAACAAAGTGTTCGCCTTGAGCCCAACAGGATCCGTTCGCTAGACGCGGGGACAGAGGAGGAGAAGGAACGGCGAGTTTGGAAGTTTTGATGCATATGATCACAACAACCATGATCTTTATGGTTCTGGGGGCTTCTGTTGTAATGGTAAGAGGATTTTTCACACTCACATCCCCCTCGCCGTTTTAGAACATTTTCCAATGAAGCAATTAGTTTAATTTTTACCTAGCCTACTAAGATGTGAAAATGAATAACTGGACATTTTTGGCACAGAAAACCACAAGAGGATAACGATTTCAAGAATGCATGCAGACTTGTAGCAGTGCTCATACAAACATTTTTTATTTATCATGCATAAAAAACAAAGGACATTTTTCCTGGAGCCACTTTTTTCGTTTTTATTCTTTGGTGGATTTTAATATTGATATCAATGTGATGTGTCTCCAGTGAGCCGCTTTGCCAGGTCGTATAGCGGTTCCTGTTGTCGGAATACTGCTTGTTTGTCCCAGTTGACTCAAATGGTTCTTTGCAGGCGATAGCGTGTTTAATGGACATGAACGCACTACTGGATCGCTTTCACAACTATATCTTACCGCATTTACGAGGGGAGGATCGCGTCTGCCATTGCAACTGTGGAAGGTAAAAAGACACGGAGCTAAAATAAATGAATTAACGATTTAAAAAATGCTAAATTTATATCAAATGAAATGTCAGTAAGCTATCGGGAATGCTTCTATACGTGTTTTTGTTTTTTGACAAATGCAGTCCAACTATACGATAGGCCCATCGCAGGTAGATTTCTGTCGCTGAGCAAATCTTCATTGCCACCAAATCAAAACAGCGCTCTCGTTGGATTCCAACGCTCCGCTATTTCGTTGGTTTGATATCAGCTGTGAGTGTGACTGCATGCGCTGCAAGTGACCGTAATTATCGGAAGTATATAAGAACTAATCGGCAGTGGACGGCGCTTCGTGTCTTGTATTTCTTTGGTGTGTACAGCGACAGAATTCTCAATGAGGTGTTTGCATGACTCGGACGCATCCTTGCCTGTGTTTTTTGTGTGTGTGTGTGTGTGTGTGGAAGTGAGGGTATGCAGGACTAATGGCTGGTATACAGAGTTTATATTGCAGAAGGGAGCAGGCATCTTGGTGTATTTGTAGGGCAAAGTCGAGGTGCAGAGATGCATATGCTTGACTCAGAAGAATAGACCCAGAAGAGAGGTGTACTCAGTTTTTCCTATTTTGAATTAAAATGAACTTGTTTGAATTAATGGTTAAGAAGAAGAGATTAAAACATATATATAAAAAAACAAAGCCCTTCAGTAGATGTACCTGTGCATACATTGTGAACGGCTGAGCGGGAAATTAAGAGTGTGAAAGTGTGTGTACGGGTTCTGATGAGATTTTGATCACACTCATGCATGTGCGTCACTCTGCAATGATGCCTAGCCTACACACCAGTGCATGAATGTAATGTATCAAAAAATAATATGAAAAATGAAATCCGCTTGTCTGCAAATATACACATAAACTGCCCAGGTGCAGAACACTCTGTGTCACATTCTGTTCTCAGGAATTGGGAAAATTAAGTGGCCTATGTCTGGCTATTTTATGATAAATGACAGCCAAATATTTTAGGATATTTGGCTGTCACACACACACATTTTAAGATATGTTATTGCAACATGTAATAACGCCTTTACGCAAGGTGGTTACACTGTTAGTTGTAATTGTTCTTCAGAATTAGTCTTCCAAATTTTGTTTGCTCACAGGTGCAGAGACTATCACCAGGTTCTTGAAATTACAGAAGCAATTTCTCCGTACCATTGACACAGATGTGATAGAACATTTGAGCGGTACTTTCAATGAGCATTCTAAATACACACCCTGTACCTGTATTACAGTACAGCGGTACACCATTTTGTTGCACATGTTTGATGCACTAGTGGTTGTTCTGTGATTTAGGAGGAATCCCTCTGATGGTGCTTTGGTTTTCCAGTTGTGTTTGCTGTATTAGCAGTCACATTTCAGGGCGATAAATCTCCCTTTTTATTACCTTGCTGAAGAATGTCACATTTTCATGCAGTTTCTGCTATTTCCTCCCCTTTCCCAGAATAACATCTGCCGGTTGGCACTTGATTGATAGCATGCTGTTTTGCGATGGCTGGCTATCAGTTATTATGATTTTGCATTCACTTCTGTTAGCCCTTATACGCTCTGTAAAATACTGAAGTGTTTGAGAGGAAGGTGAACAGAAGTGAACAGATTATGGTTTGCACAGAGACGTAGAAAGACAAAATACCTCACACTCTGGGGTCCTATATGAGCACCCACTCGTTTCCTCCCCATCCCCCCATCCCCCACACACACTTTCACTACCTGCACTATTTTCCATCTGTGTTTCCGTCCTCTCTTTTCTGAGCATTAACCAGAGAGAGACGTGTAGCTCAGCACAGGCCCTCCTCTATGGCCATAGGCCAATGTGCCAAGCTGGGAGATTGAAGCTCACTGCTGCCCCACTTCCAACTCCAGATGTTCTGCCATCCCTGGACTAAGCACCCTGGTTAAACACACACACACACACACACTTATGGAAAACAACCAGGAGTCTCAGTGGAAGTGTGTGGAAATGTGAGATTCCTGGGCTGCTCTCATTTTGTTGGTCAATTATGAATTCCGCAAAGGTTTTGTGAGTGCTACCAAAAATATCAATTTAGACATTTTACATGACCTCACAAAACGATGCTGAAACATTCTGTATCTCATTCTTTCCCTCTTCGCCCACATCTCTTCCCTTTGTTTCCGCTCTCGTTTCCTCACATGCTCTTCTTTCCCCTTAATATTCCTCAACCCTCCCCCTCCTTTGTGTTCTTAATTTGACACCCTCTCCTCGTTCCACCTGCCCCACTCACCGCTCTCCGTCTGCCTCGTTCCCCACCTTAGGCACCATGTCCACTACGTGATCCCGTACGACGGGGACCAGTCTCTGATGGACTCCTCAGAGAACTACTTTGTGAGTGACAGCGTGACCAAGCAGGAGATGGACCTGATGTTGGGGCTGCTGCTGGGGTTCTGCATCAGCTGGCTGCTCCTGTGGCTGGACGGGGCCCTGCAGTGTGCCCTGAGGGCCTGGAGGGCCAGCCGCCAGTACGGTGAGTACACTGGGGGCCACGGTCTTGGGGCTAACAGGGTAAACCACATGGCTTACAGCATTGGCTGACACCGTTGACCGCATGACTCACAGGGTTGTCTAACAGGATAGACCACATGACTCACAGGGTTGGCTAACACCGTTGGCCACATGACTCACAGGTTTGGCTAACAGGGCAGACCATGAGGGCTCAAGGGAACTGGACAGGTAGAGGAATAAGGTGGATAATGTTAATGGCACTAAGCGGTGGGATGAGGAGATGCACAGTGCATGAGAGCGATGTGAGGAGTGAGAGAGAAGACACCTGTGTGCACACCGGAGGGACAGGGGTACAGAAGCGGAGGAGTGGCGTGTGAAGTGAGAATGAGAAACACTTAAGAGGAAAGTGTGACTAGAACCATATTTGTGATCACCTGCTCCCTGCGCAGCTTGTGTCTTTTCTTTGCAGTGTTCAGTACAAAACCTGACAAGTTCAGTCAAGTAATATCGTTTCCTGACAGCGTATCGTGTACTGAGAATCTAGAGATGCCCAGAGGCCAGGGAGTGCCATAGAACGTTAACAGGAAGTGCGCCTTCAATGATCAATTTTGAATAATTTCAGAGAAAGTTTTGATATAGACAGATGAAATGAATATGTGTATAGTTGCACATGTCTGTGGGATAGTTCACAGCATTCATGTTTAAAATTGGCCCTTTTCAGAAAATGTCCTCAAGATATGGTAGAATGATCGTTTAGGAGGAGGATAAAGAGACTGTGATGTGTCAACATCCCGTGTCCTTGAATGGACCTTTGACAAAATGAGAAATTCAGTGGTCCATTTGGCACCATGCATCTAGTTTGATTGCTTACTAACATGTGATAGCCAAGTATAACTGACATCAGTACATTCTGACTTGACTGTTAAAAAGGTTTTTTTCAAAGGTGCTGTAATATAGTTTATTGGGCTCAATGCTGATCCTAAATAATGGTAGTGCCTGCATACTCACAATGGCTGGTGAGTTTTGCTTTGCAGAACAGCAGAATACTGTCCAGCCATTGTGGTATTTGCCAGGTGAAGCGGAGCTCCAAAACACCTGCATGTGTACATACCACCCAGCCCCTCAGAGGAATCGGTCATTTACAATGTTTACATTTAAAAAAAATATGTAAACATATTTTACATCATTTACATTCAAAGTGTTAATTATTTCATATTCACATTGTACCAATAGATTTTTGCACTTAACATAGGGTGGAAGAGTAGACAGTATCGCCGAGGCAAATCAGAGTCTGTAATGGAAATCAAAAAAGGGGGCGAAAGGTCCTTTGTGTGTATTTGACATTACATTACATTACAGGCATTTAGCAGACGCTCTTATCCAGAGCGACTTACAGTTTACATTTCTTTACAATCCATTTATACAGCTGGATATTAACTGAAGCAATTCAGGTTAAGTACCTTGCTCAAGGGTACAACAGCAGTGCCCCACCTGGGGATTGAACCTGCAACCTCTTGAGTTACAAGCCCAGCTCCCTAACCATTATACCACACTGCCTGCCTATAGAGAGGATTTTAGAGAGGAGATACTGTTCAGGCCATGCGCGTGCTATGCTACATTCAAATGTATTGCCTCTGTGGGGAAACCAGGATTGTCTCAGTTAGACTGAAGTATCGACTGAAGTATTTCATTGAGAAGTATTTCTGAGAGAGTATGACTGGGAAGTATTTCTCTGTGCTGTCAATTGGGAAAAAATGCGCTCTCCGTATTGCACAAACCTCTGGCTTGTGATGAATGCCCTCAATTGCTGTTAGAGGTTGTTTCCCTGTGATATTTTAGAAGAGTCCTTCAGGGACCAATAAAAACCCAATGTCTTCAACCTATTTATGTCTCTCACCAGGGCGTGAAGAAGCTTCTGCACTTCACATCGTTAAAAAGTTAAAGTAAAAAGAAAATATCTTTTTATCCCTGTTTTGTGTATTGCCAGTCATGTATCCTCTCAATTATAGAGTCGTGTTTTGTGTTTGTCTGCTGTTGCTGTTCTCGCTCTACAGTTCAGCCTAGGTTGAGTTGACAGCATGATGTAAGCAAAGCTTGTTACGATTTAGGCGTGACTGGCAGGAGAGTAGAATAAATGCAGTGAGTGTAATACTAGCCTCGCCCTATGGGGGTTTAAAAGAACGCAAACGCAGGAGAATGGAGTTTATATGGGACTAAGTGCGGCTTTTAAAAGCCAAACGTCTCAAAAGGCACTGTAAATACAGCAGCAGGACAGCTGGAGAGCAGAGCCCTGGGGGGGGAGCTGCATGCTTGGTGGAGATTGCTATGTAGGAGGGGGGTCTTGGGGTGCGTGAGACGGACCTGGAGAAGAGACAGGCATGGTGGGGGGCAGTGGCTCCAGAGCAGACACAGATTGACTAGATGTTACGCTTGGAGAGCTACTGGTAGCAGGCCATCTGGAGCACGGTCAGGGTGTTTAAAGCGAACGGGGGCCTGAATACAAATGCGCCCTGTGCGTAATACATACTTTAATGTCAATCCAATATGGAATCTCTGTACGATTTTACACCACTGATGGAATAATTTTTTTTACAAAAACACGCACACGCATGTACACGGGCACACTCATTCGTGTGTTGCTATGTAAGCTCGGTGGGAATGCCCCCTGAAAGGTGTATCCCCTGCTGACGAGTGTGTGACGCGGCTCGCAGGTCAGCCTCGTTTAGCCCTGCAGTGATAGGGAGTGAAGGTGAGGCTGATGGAGCAGAGAGCAGAGATGCTGTCACAGCACCCCCCCTGCACCCTCACAGCACCCCCACCCACCCACCCACCAATCACGCTGCACTCTCTCTCTCTCCTGAGCAGCTATAAATAGCACAGAGGGAAAGCAGCTGGAGAGAGAAGGCGGGAGAGACATAACCGCCCCCCTCCACACACACACACACACACACACACACACACACACACTGCATAGAGAAATACGCATTGACTCCTTCTGCTTCTGTCATCCTCCAGCAAGCTCTAGCTCCCTCTTTCATTCTCTACCCTTTTCCTGCTGTTTCCCCCTTTTCAATTTTTTATTTTTTATCTGTACTCTGTGTATCGCTGCTCCTAATATTGTAGAGCCTCTCTTAATTAAATTCTAATTGAGAACAGTCAGTTCTTTTTGAAGGAACACGATGAGATAATAAAATAACGTGGCGTGGATATTTCCCATACTCATGATGGACAGCAGCCCCCTTATCCATTCACGTTGAATTGTAAAACCCCCCCTGCACACACCTCGGTCAATACTTTGCATGAAATGGCCGTTTAATGCTGGCTGCCGTTCTCCTCAGTCTCACATTCAGAAGGACTCTCCCATATTCCTCACTCATTCCCTCAAGCGTGTCCGTACCCTTCACACTGGGATGCGGATACGCTCCTCCTCCTGGATCACACATCCATTCACGGCTATAAATAACTCTCCACCCCCACCCCGAGCGAAACGTGCCTGTCCTGCACCATCGTCACCAGCCACCTCCATTTCTGAATCCGTTTCCATCAGCACCCAAAAATTAAAATGGCACTCGAAACACAGAAAAAAACATATATATAGATAGATATATAGGTAACTGCCAAAATAAAGGAAACACCAAAATTTTAATAGGCTGTTGGACCACCATGAGCTGCCAGAACAGCTTAAATGCACCTTGGCATAGATTCTAAAGGTGTCTAGAACTCTATTGGAGGGATGCAACACCATTCTTCCACAACAAAATTCCATCATTTGGTATTTTATTGATGATGGTGGAAAACGCTGTCTAAGGCACCACACTAGAATCTCCCATAAGCGTTCAAATGGGCTGAGATCTGGTGACCGAGACGGCCATGGTGTATGATTACATTGTTTTCATGCTCATAAAACCATTCAGTGACCACTCATGCCTTGTGGATGGGGGCATTGCCATCATGGAAGAGACCACTTCCATCAGAATAGAAATGTTTCACCATAGGATGTAGGCGATCACTCAGAATGGCATACCAGGAAAATGCACCCCACACCATAACAGAACCGCCAGAACCCTTTACTGTCGGAAACAAGCACTCGGGCCTGTAGGTTTCTTTTGTGTGCCACACATGCACTCATCGCCTTGTTGAGTCATCTGACCATATAACTGTTTTCCATTATATCACTACCTGTGTTCTTTGCATCACTTTACTTGCAAACATGCATTTTTAGGTGTAGTAAGGGGTTTACGCACTGCAACGTCACCATAGTAGCCCTTTCTGTGAATTTCTCAACAGACTGTTCTTGATGAAACTGCCTGCTGTAAGTCACTCTGGATAAGAGCGTCTGCTAAATGCTTAAAATGTAAATGTAACTGATTCAGAGTTGCTTGTCTGTTTTGCCTTGCATCTCAAACTAATGTATGGACATTACAGTCGAGGAGTATGTGCTTTCGACCGCAGTTGCCCCTAGCCAATGATGTCTTTTCCTCAGACATCACCTTAGCCACTGTTCCTCATGAAACACCAGTAAGTTGAGCAGTCTTTTTTTACTGACACCTGCCAAATGTTCCCCTATAATCACCCCTCTTTCAAAGTCACTGAGATATCTCCTTCTAGCCATGGGAGCAAAAATATTGTCCAACTGGGCCTGCCCAGCATGACCCTAAGCATGATGGGATGTTAATTGCTTAAATAACTCAGGAAAGGGTGCCCCTGGGTGGCATAACGGTAAAGGCACTCGCTAGTGCAAGTTTCCCACTCCGGCCACATCCAAAGTGAATCTGTGTGTACTGGAACTGCGGTCGACAGCTTGGCGAGATCCGTCTCGGAGGAGGCAGTTCAGTGGCTCTCTCACTGCCGGTCTCAGGCTTGCAGCACCGAGCTCATAGTATGAGGGAAGGGATAGTTGAATTAAAAGTAGGGAACAATTGGCTACCAAATTGGGAGAAAAATCTGAAACAAATTTAAAAAGAGTAATAAATAACTCAGGAACCACACCCATGTGGAAGCACCTGCTTTCAATATACTTTGTATATTGAGTAAATGAGGGATACAAACCACATAACACAGATTTCCTAAATGGCAAGGTCAAGTTACACGTTGGTAGTCAGAAAGGGATTCCTAAGTTCCTTTTTTCATGGAAAAAAAATAAAATCATAACTGATATATTTGAAGATTTACTACTTTAAATATGTCAAACTGCATCATTACCTACTAGCACTAATTTATATGTCAATTCTTATTTCTGTGTAGATCCTGATGGAGTGAAACAGTAACCTCCCTCATTGAAATCACAAGTCTCTCAATGTACACAATGACTTTTTTAATTATAGAGTGGGTCTAATATATTCTCCATTGCATGCTCTCAATTCATAACGTACACCAGAGGCATGCCAGGTGTCCTTCCCTTCCATCCATTTCTTTTTTTCCTCCTCCTGCCTGGTTTCATGAGGGGTTGTGAGGGTGGATGGTGATAGGCGCCACTCGCAGAACCCCAGGGGATCAATAAGTTAAACTGTACTGCCCTACAGTCTAACCACTAGCTCTGATAAACAGAGAAATAGGGAAGGGACGAACAAAAGGGAGGAACGGAAAATATCACCCAACGGGTGACTAAGTGTCACACTGACACAAACAAAAGAAATAAAGAAAACTCTGCAGAGTTAATAAGGTGAGGGTAGCAAAACACCCGACAAACAAAATACCTTATCCAATTTTTATTTCAGAAAACAAAACACACGGTGGTGGAAATACGTCCACTGGATTACCAAATGGTAATAGAAAACAATCAACAAAACCAAAGACACCGAGTGTCCGAAAACGAGAAAAGGGCTAGGAGAGCCAAAAGAACAAGAATGTAACCCAAAACACAGTCGAACCGACTGAACAAAAGAAACCAAACGGAAGCTCCTAATAGAGAGCAAGGTTCTTATTGAAGGTACAATAAAGATGTTCTTAGTTAGAGATGGTTTCGACAGAAAGAGTATATTCTAAAGTCAGTCTTTTCTAAAGTAAGTCTTTATGTTACGTCTTTAAAAAGACACAACTACCTTACCGGCTAAATCGCAAAGATGGCTTACGATTTCGCCCAGAGCAACTACAGGTGGTGGTTTAAATAGGAAGGTAATTACTAAATGAACCCCACCTGTGCACCTCCCACAAGGAAGGTGCAACACCACCTCCCAGCAGTGAGTCTGGGGAAAAACCATGACAGGGGTAGGCTCTTTGTTTTTTCTTTTCTTTGTTGTTGAGTGGTATTTTCTTTTTGTTAGCTGTGTTATATTTGTCACCGTGAATTTTTTTAGTTGTGCTTTTTTCATGATCAAATAAAGACACTGGCATTTAACAACAAACACATAATTGTGCTGCTTTGCGAGTTTTACATTTGTAATTATGTAAAGGGAAAAGGTTTTGTTCCCTATGGGTTACACAAATCCGTGGGCTGAGCACTGCTGTTTTCCCACCCTTCCTTTACCTTGGAGTCAGGTGTGAAGACTCTCTGGCCAATCAATTGCATTAATTGTCCAATTAACTACCTGAGAGAAAGGAAAACCAGGACCAAATTTGGTTTCGCGGGCCAGATATCATGGCAGAAACAGTGTTTTCCTGGCCTGTGACCAAGAGGTTTATACCTTATTATTACAACATATCACTAGTTTTTCTGTGTAATTTCATAGGTAAATTGATACCATGCCCTGTGCATGAATAAATAAGCCCAACGGAAGGAGCAGGATGAGGAGAGATAAAGACTGTAAAGATCTGAATGTAGGGCAGACAAATACACTCACACATGCTCACACACTCTCTCTCTCATACACACACACACACACACATAGCCGTGCCACAGCGGCTATATAAAGCAACAGAAAGCTCGTGGGGAAACAAACCAGCTGTGGCGATGTGTCGTGTGAGAAGAGGATAAGAAGATGGCAGGGTGCGCTGCAGGGGGAAGGGGACACTGAACGCGTTTGAGTCACAGGATGCGGAGGCAGGACGGGATCTATATTTATTTGGCCGTCAACACAGCCTGATTGTTTGATTGGTTTTTATTTCCCCCTCCTCTCTACCATTGTTCTCCTTGTCCTATCGCCCCCCCGCCTGCGCTTTTCTTTCCATTTCCGCTTCACCCGTCTTAGATACCCCGTCCTGGTCATGGCTTCCGCGGTTCTGCAACCTTCGCGATCTGCGCAGGCGCGTGCAGCTGCGTCAGCTCGAGGACTCCGGCGGGAACATGGTGCACATCAAGCAGAAGCTCTACCACAACGGTCACCCGAGCCCCCGTCACCTCTGACTCGCGGGGGGAGCCCCGGACCGCCCCGCGCCCGGCGGCCGCCTCGGGGAGCCCCTGCACCAACCGTCACGGCCCGGCACACGCCGCCTTCGAGATCAGCTGCGTGGCCTGAGAACTGCCCGCGCCAACTCCGGCGAGAAAAAGAAAACTTTAAAAAAATAACTAAGGGTCCCCCAAAAGTTACATTTGTGTCTGTGTCCGTCGTAGTTGGGGAAGATCCGTTTTTAAGAGGGCGTTCTCTCTGTACAGAGAAGCGTTGGTTGTCTGTCGTCGAAAGTTGGCATGCGCATAAGGGGCGTGGGGGTTTGGCACTACTGGGAGTGCGGCAGTGAGAGTGGGGTGCTGGGTCTTTTGAGTTTACAGTGAGGGGTCTTGTTTTGCGGGCATGAGTTTGGGGGGGGCGGGCGAGTTTCAGGGTTTTGTGTTAAGGCAGTTGGGAGACTGCCTCTTATGTAAATAGTTATAAATATGGGTTCAGGGAAAAGTAACAGGAGGAAGTTGGGGTGAGACACAGGGGTTAACTGGTGAGGTGAGGAGCAGGATGAAGGGACGGGGTGGGGGGGGTACATTTTGAAGTGGTTTCGGAAGCAAAGTGAGCCTGAGAGCCTGATAGATGTGATTGCTGTACAGTACAGATTAATTAGCTTTGTTACTTAGTGACTTTAATGATGAATGTAGTAATTTTATCTGTAAATACTGGAGCGGGGGGAAAGGATGAAGTTGGGGGTTAAGGTTTTCTGTGTGCTGTTTTTTTGGGTCAGTGATGAATCGGTACAGGGAGTCACACCACCCTGCAGAGGACAGAGAAGGAGCGATTGCCATGTGTTGCCTACAGTGTCCAGCACCTAAAATGCCGTGCTCAGCAGGTGCACATAAGCCTGCGAGAAGAGAGGGCCTTGATCCCCCCTTTCCTCCCCCCCCCCTCTCTCTGTTCAGACATTGCTGTTGTGAAGATAAAAAATGTCTGTTTTAATAAAAGTGCCACTGAACCACAACAGTGACCCCTAGTGTTTGCCTGCAACATTTGTGAGGGTTTCACCATTTGTTTTCAAATGCAAGGTAATGTGTTCACCCCACCAAACAATCACTAGAACACAAAAACAATAGACAAGGACATAGACCAGGGGTGGGCAATCTTACCCTGTGGGGGCCAGTGTGGGTGCAGGCTTTTGTTCCAACTGAACAGTGACACACCTGATTCCACTAATCAAAGCCCTGATTGAAGACTTTGATTAGCTGATTAGTCAAATCAGGTGAGCTACTGCTCGGCTGGAACAAAAGCCTGCACCCACACCGGCCCACACAGGGTAAGATTGCCCACCCCTGACATAGACCAACTTATACTCTCTCTCTCGCTCACGCTCACACACGCTCACACACACACGAGTGACGATAGATGGAAAACATGTCCAGGCTATAAAATAGTGGTGTTCAGCAGGGTAGAATATTTTCTGTACCCCTTTTTTGCAATAGTTGGGCCTAGTGACAGGATGAGTTTGATCGACAAGTCCATTTGAAAGAACATACACCAGAAAATGATCATGAACATGAATCAGTTTTTTGTGTTTTTTAAAGAGCAGGATACAGATACCACAGGTTGAAGTGGATGCTGCAGATTTACCTTCTGTAAATGCCTCCCTCAAAAAACCTGTTGAGAATTTAAGATTGTAGTTTTTAGTATGTCTGGGACACCAATAATCGGTATATTTGTGTTCTGGGAATTCTATTATAACTCCCCGACTGGGAAATAATTAGACAACAGCACTGTAAATATGCATTTATTTAATCAAGAGCTAGTTTGTCCATTTGTTTTGTGAAAAAAATGTTTTGGAGGGATGACAATGAAAAGGACCTGTCAGAGGAAAAAAGCCCCCACAATAGTTACGCAGTGACACACAATACAAAGTTAATGAAGTCCAATGCTTGAGTTGATCATTAGAAGGAAGTACCTTTGTTTTTGTCTACTATTCCAAAATGAAAGCCAATAACCTTGAACCAATTTGAAAAAACACTCCTTCTGATCCTGAGTGTTATTTCTGTCCTTGCCTGCTCTGTAAGGGGACCCTTTGTGACCGTTGGCATGTATAAACGTGTATTTAAAATATGTAGAACACTAAAATGGCAATTCATCCCAACAAACAGGCAGTTTGTCGAGTCTACATTTGTCCGCTTGGCGTTCTACTGGGAGAAAACTATGACGATGACAGCCCGGCTGAGTGACAGATTACTGGATTCAGTGCTGATCGATGTGTGTACCTTAAGCAGGAGGGAGGGGTTACATTGGATTATTGGAGACAATCCAATATAACATTGGAGATTAATCACACTCATTTTAAAAAAGAATTTTCTGACTTTATCCCATTTTCTCCCAATTTAGTAGCCAATTACACCCTCTCTTTTCACGTCAATCCCCCCCCTCGTATTGTGAGTTCGCTGCCGTAGCCCTGTGACCGGCAGTGACAAAGGCGAAGTATCGTCTCCTCCGAGATGGCACTCGCCAAGCCATCGACTGCAAGTCTGGTACTCCAGAGCCACTCATGTATGCAGCGAACTCATGTCGGCTTCCCTTCCCCCTCCCTGGGGCGGACAGCCAATTGTCGTCCCCTAGTGGCACTCCCGGCCAGAGCCAACTCTGGCGCGGCTGGTGGAATCGAACCCCAGTCACAGTGGCCAGTGTCCAACATTGTAACCACTAGACCACCCGGGAGGCCCCAATCACAGTAATTTTTGAAAGAAACTTCACATTTGTATCCTTTCCAGACTAGAGTAGATGTACAGTCAGGTACATGACAGCAATTACCGTAGTGCAACCCATTTTTTGCTGCTGGCAATTTAGTAATGTTGCCCTGTCTGTTCGCGCTGTAAGCTTACAGTCGTCTGTGTTGTTATGCGGAGGTAGTTGTGTACAACAGAGCCGGACATTTCTGACTGCCCAATTAACAACACAGTGTTTGGAAAGAGCAGACAGAAATGGTTATATAACCTGATCATCGAGAGACCCTTTCTTAGACCAGAGTACCCTGCTGTACAGTGTTGTGCTGACCATTCTTCAAACCGGTGACATAAAACCTAGAGATGTTTTATCTATCACAAAAGGCAAAAGAGAGAGAAATTAAGAACCATTCTCCTCCCCGATGGATCCCTAAACGGAATTGAGTGAGACAATAAGTAACAATAGTATATTAATCACAATATCCAAACAAGAGCCTCACCATCACCATGGTACAATTTTCTTCTACCTTCCCACCCCATCCCACCCAGCCCAGCACTCCTCTCCACCCATTAAACAGGGGTCCCATCCTTAGGGGGACTTCCCTCTTTCGGATTTTTGAGATCTCCCTCCTTAAGTGCAGGGCTCTCAGCCTTACTACCACCTTCTGCTGTCCCCTCCTGGGGTGGTGCGATGCCCTCTGAATCTTTTGTGTGGGCTTCACCTGCAGCCCCCTCTGCCTTAGGCATGGTGACATCCTCCTGGGGTGGAGTAGCCACCGTCTCAGCCTCTGACACAACAGGAGCTGCCTCAGCCTCTGACACAACGGGAGCCACTTCAGTCTCAGCCTCCTTGACAATGGGAACTGCCTCAGCTTCTGCAACACAGGGAGCTGGCTCAGCTTCTGCAACAACAGGAACTGGCTCACCTTCTGCTAAAACAGGGGCCGCTTCAGTTTCTGCAACAACGGGAACTGGCTCAGCTTCTGCTAAAACGGGAGCTGCTTCAGCTTCTGCAAAATGGGAACTGGCTCAGCTTCTGCTAAAGCGGGGCGGCCTCAGCTTCTGCTAAAACGGGGGCCGCCTCAGCTTCTGCTAAAACGGGGGCTGCCTCAGCTTCTGCTACAACAGGGGCTGCCTCACCTTCTGCTAAAACAGGGGCCGCCTCAGCTTCTGCAACAACGGGAACTGGCTCAGCTTCTGCTAAAATGGGGGCCACCTCAGCTTCTGCCACAATGGGTGTCGCTTCAGCTTCTGCTAAAACAGGGGCGGCCTCAGCTTCTGCTACAATGGGGGCTGCTTCAGCTTCTGCAACAACCTCAGCTTCTGCTAAAATGGGGGCCGCTTCAGCTTCTGCCACAATGGGTGTCGCTTCAGCTTCTGCAACAATGGGAACTGGCTCACCTGCTACAATGGCGGCTGGAGCCGCCTCAGCTTCCGCTACAACGGGGGCTGTGTCAGCTTCTGCTATAACGGGGGACGCGTCAGCTTCAGCAACAACGGAAGCTGCTTCAGCTTCAGCAACAAGAGGGGCCATCTCAGCTTCAGCAACAACAGGAGCCACCTCAGCTTCAGCAACAACAGGGGCTGCTTCAGCTTCTGCAACAACGGGAGCTGCTTCAGCTTCAGCAACAACAGGGGCCGCCTCAGCTTCTGCTAAAATGGGGGCTGCTTCAGCTTCAGCAACAACGGGAGCTGCTTCAGCAACAATGGGAACTGCTTCAGCAACAACAGGGGCTGCCTCAGCTTCTGCAACAACGGGTGCCGCCTCAGCTTCTGCTACAATGGGAACTGCCTCAGCTTCTGCAACAACGGGGGCCGCTTCAGCTTCAGCAACAACGGGGCCACCTCAGCTTCAGCAACAACAGGAGCTGCTTCAGCTTCAGCAACAACGGGAGCTGCTTCAGCAACAACGGGAGCTGCCTCAGCTTCAGCAACAACGGGAGCTGCTTCAGCTTCAGCAACAAGGGGAGCTGCCTCAGCCTCAATCTCTTTGATGAGTGGAATTGCTGACTGAACCAGAGGGATCACCACCTCCTGAGGCAGCGGAGCCACCATTTCACCCTCAAGGACCTCCTGGGCCTGTGGGAACGGCCCCCTGAGCCACTGCCAAACCCATCTTGTCCCCAGTCTCTACACCTCCCTCCTTCGGCAGTGTGATCCCAATCTTGCTCCCACTTTCTGGACCGCCTTCCCTGGCTAGCCAGTCCATCTTCTGAAGGTGCTGCAGAACAGCATCCGCGACCCGGGCGTCAATCATGGCCTCGGTCAGGACCCCGTCCTCTGAGGAGTAGGCCGCAGCCTGAGGGGGCAGAGATCAATAATGAATCAGAAACTTCAAATCAACGGAGGGTTAATGACCGCTGGAACTCTCAGTCTGCCAGCACTAGTGTGACATCATTATAAATCAGCCGTCTCGACAGACAACGTAAACAGGATGGCTCTGGTTTTTAATGCAGCGGGTTGTGTTTGAACATCCGTCTTCAAACCAGATTAAAGAAATATCCTCTCATGATAGAACACTTAACTTTCAAATCGATTCAACATTCAATTATATTCAATCAGAACACTTTAAACCACTACAGAACTAATCAAAATGCTATTTCCTAACTGATAATGAATGAAATGTAGAATATTATAGCTTTTTAAGCACTTATAACATCGTCATGAGAAATATCCAGCAGGGATATACGATGGCAGGTTTACAAAATAAATCCTTGTCTGCCTATCCAGATGACAGAAAACACCATAATCCAGTTATTTCTATGGCTTTAGTACTCATCACTTAAAGCAGGAGATATGGACTGAGATTAATATCCACGCACAAATCCAATGCTGATTGTAAAGAACTTGAAACATGAGGATTTAATCCAGTTATTTTATGGTTTTAGTACTCTTATCACTTAAAGCAGGAGATATGGTTGTTGGATTTGTTGTCAAAGTAACATACGGATACATTCTTGATAATTTGTCTGTTTCACACCAGTAATCTGTCAGTTTACCCATAGCTCATTTGCTACAGTACTAGGAACAAGCAACAACAAAAAAGCAACATTAAAAAACTCTGTTATTTGTCATTTTAGCGGCACGCCAGTCAGCATGATTAGCAGTTCATGACGTAGTTCAGAACTGTTCATCTGAAATCAGAACCACCTTTTGTGTCAGTCCTCTGGGAGGGAAGGCTGATGGAAATGGGGAAAATGCAAGCTGGCAACCAAATTACACGCAAAACAAGGGTATTGGAATGACATATGGCACATAAATAAAACAGTGATGGGGAACTTTTGTTCAATATTTATTTCTGATTTCTGACCATGTTATCGTCACTGCTTCAACACTCTTGTGCACTGAAGAGGCATTGTGCTGAAATGTATCACTTCCATAAAAATTTACTACAGAATGTTGTTTTTAATCTAACCCTATAAAGTCATTTAAATGTCATATTCTCCTCAAAGTTCAATTAGGCTCGCTTGTTCTAAGCCTCCGACCATGGCACACTTAACTCTTGAGAATATGAACAACAGATTTTGTTACAATCTATAATCCTATAATCCTATTGTTTTTACAACAATTGTAACATCTCGTTATGCCAATAAGGTCTAAGGAATGGAACTGAATTTAATTGAATTGGAATGGATCTGGAATGGAACTGGAAACACCTTACACATCGGACTGACATTGGACACAATTACACATTGTAATTAAACCTAGGTGGAATTCTTTTCAGCAGGCTAGGCTGTGAGTGCACTTCATTGGACTCCTTGTGCTTTTTGCTGCTGCCAGACCAACACTGGCAGACCAACACTGGAGGCCTGCCGCCAGGCCGGACCAGCAAGGCTCACACCTCTACTGCTTCATCTTCTCTGCCTGCCTCGACCTTTCTCAGTCTGAATCCACCATCTAAAATTAGCTAGAGTGGTGACGCGTCGGGTGAAAGCACCCAATGCAGCATTTGACACACAAAACAACGCGCACTCCAGCATTAGGACTAAGTGGATAAAAAACACAGACTGACCTGCCAGGCAACACCAAGTTTTGAGATCTCACGTCCAGACATGCCTTCAACTTGCTTTGCGATCTCCACACATTTTTCCCCGTAGTCAAACTTCGCCAGCTTCAGCCTCCTGTAGGGCGCACACGCACACGCACACAGGAGGATAAGGCACAGTAAGATCTAATTGATTCTTCACTTTATATCCCTCTGTCTGCAGCCACTTATTTATAAAATAATAATAATAATGCTAAATTCTTTGGACTTTTCCTGTATTTCTCCCAATTTAGAATGTCCAATCTTATTCTTATTAAGCCACACCTGCTGCAACCTCCACTGTCAATTCTGGAGAGCTTAATCAAGCGCATGCTCTCTCCCAAACATGTGATGACAGCGCCCCCTTGCTGCAGTTTACATGTTAGCATCGCACAGACATGAGTCGGAGGAAGACACTTCACGTGCAGCTTTATGCTTTAGACTGTGGTAAGACACAGCCACTCGGCCAACTGAATCCCTCCCTCCCTGGACGACACTACCGCCAATTATGCACTGTCCTGTGGGTCTGCCAGCCATAGTCGGCACTGGCATGGTCTGGATTTGATACCAGACCACGGGGCTGATCCATACAATAGAACAGTGCCTTAAAAAGGATGAGCCACCCAGCAGCCCGCAACCATTAAATTTGCAAGGATGACTTTAAAAATGGAACTTAAAAGTGAATTACATTATACTGTGCCTTTCAAATTCAAATTTTTTTAAATAAAAGAATAATATCACAACATGATATATTAATCTGCTACACATCAATATGAAAGCTCCAAAGTTGCATCACTGGAGACCAGCAGGGGGACCCCAAGGACCAATGGCAGTCCTCTGTCTGTCTGCTGTAAAGCTACTCCAGTTATAATGTATTCTAGTGTAAAGTGCCAGTGTAAATGTGTCCAGCCACAGCAGGGTGTACTCACTGTCGCCCCGTGGTGGCAGGCCCCAGCACGAATCTGTCAAAGTACAGCCGCACCAGTCTGTCCCTCTCCTCCGGCCCCGGTAGAGCGAAGTTGACAATCTCATCAATTCGGTCATTTATTGCCCAGTCAAACTGCTCCGGTTGGTTACTGGCCAGCACTAACATAAACCTAGGGAAATAATACACATTTGCTACATAAACAGAAGCAAGCACAGACAAGACTTATGCTCACTGCCCGGCAGACAGGCTAGCTATTACGTGGAGGGTATTTTTGGACACACTTGTTGCTCTGCTCTCCTGTTCGGTAGAGGAATGCATTCAGGGTGGCTCTTAGGTCTTCACTGATCTTCTCCTGTAAGAGATATCCGACACAGAACGTCACCACGCCATTCAAGCACACCACCATACCGCCGTTTCCTCGACACTGAACGCCGTCACTTCACTCACGGTGGCTCGTTTGCGCAGGAATGCGTCGGCTTCATCTACGAAGAGCAGAACTCTGCGGAGACAACATCAACAAAATCAAAGGAGAAGTGGGGGGGGAATAACCATGCTGTGTTCACAGTTTCTGTAAACCAAGGATTTTCTGTCATTTAGCTCAAATTCAGCTCGTGAAAACATTGCCAGACAAGACAACTCAAGTCACGGTCTGTCACACTGGGGTTTGTCAATCATGTACATTGTTTGCTGGTGTTAGCAATCTCTCTCCCATCCCTGGCTTGTAGAGAATTTTTGTACATACAGTATTCTGTGACTATGGGTAAGAGCACACAGAAAGTGTGTGTAAAAAAACATTCATGCATAAAATCATTTGATTCAATTTGAAGACAATTATTTAAGTAGCATTTTTGGAGACTAAACAGAGATGACAATGGTAGCAATTCTAAGACTATTCATTTCTGAGGTTTCAACAGTCAATAATTCTTGGAAACATCTGCACTAACAATACAGACACACTTTGACCCAATGCTTTGGAAGTGCCATACCCACGACGGCTGGTACCGGCCCAGTCGAAGACCTTGTGCATGGCAGTCACGCCATCACGGCCCATGGGCGCCACGTCTCCTCCGGTCATGATGGCGAAATCCATCCCAGAGTGCAAGGCCAGCTTCTGCTCAGCACAATGTCAACCATCAGTACCGTTAGTCCTGCATCATGTCCTTGATGTGAATTATAACAACAGTCAGGCACTGCACCTAATTTTCATTAACAGAACACAAGTGAAACTAATATTACATCTTCGAATGGGCACTTCTTTCACCGAATCATACAAAAGGGACTGTCCAGCATTATTACTGTTTAACATATTCTAAATTTCATGATATAGATTTTCATTTTTTAAAAATAATGTAGCTTTACAAATATGATGCATAGGTGCTTTAAATGAAGGGATCGTGGACGTGACGGTGAAATCAAACCCATACCCACGCCGCAGAAGACAAAGGTGCAATATCATAACCACGGTCCCAAGATGTTCTCTTCGAACAACTTCTAAACATTTTTAAAGCAGCTTAAGCCGTTCATGTCCAGCAACAACAACAAAAAACTGGCCCTTTTTACGAGATGTTCGTATTCTCCTTTGCATTTTCCATGCAAGTGTCC
This sequence comes from Aldrovandia affinis, assembly GCA_029706075.1. Classification (NCBI taxonomy): domain Eukaryota; kingdom Metazoa; phylum Chordata; class Actinopteri; order Notacanthiformes; family Halosauridae; genus Aldrovandia; species Aldrovandia affinis. Next base: position 1,897,277 of record JAINUG010000119.1, read on the forward strand.
TAAAACTGCCAATTTACTGGAGCTGATAATATTAGGGTGATCCTTTAATAATCAAACATAACGGCGATGTCACAGGCCTGCACACACAGTAATCAAAGGCCAACACCTGGCAGAATGATTTAGAAATGCTGGTATTCTGCTGTCCAACTTCCCCCTTCTCCCATGATGCATCATAAAGCGGGTTTTCATGTTAGCATGGTTTGACATTGACAGCTGTGTGCACTTCCACTAGTCTAACCGTCTCCTTAACCTTGCAGTGGTGTAGGTTACAATGCAGTCTGCACTGTAAAGCACACATAGGTGCAGTGAAACTTGACCCCGTGTTGACGGTGTACTGGTATTATAGCACCTGTCGCTATACTGTAACCATTGTACCTGTAACTATACCTCTGCGTATCAGTACCTAAAGGATGGTTATATAACAATGACTCAAGACTTGCATAAAGGGTTCTTATCCCATGCAGAGTAAACATTATGGTATGGTACGCAGATGTCTGCAATGATGTCTATTGCTGTATTACTGCACTGATCTCATGCGCTAACTATGATTGTTCCTACCATGTATTAATGCACATCTTGTAAGTCGCTCTGGATAGGAGCATCTGCTAAATGCTTAAAATGTAAAATGTAAAATGTACATTATCTCACTTATCGTACTTTTTTATTGTGCGTTATGATTGGAGTACGGTGTATGCAACAACAACAAAAAAGTTCATTGGCACTCTTGCCGAATATCTTGTATAATAGTTCAGTGATGAAAAAGTAACGTAGCACAAGCGGCGCCGTGCGTTACCTTGGCGAAGAGTGTCTTGCCGGTACCAGGTGGGCCGTACATGAGGATGTTCCGGTAGAGCCCGCGGTTCTTGCGAGTGTTCCGGGTCGCGATGGCGATGTCCCGTACGCGCTCTTCCAGAGATGGCTTCATATAGACAGTGTGGGAGGAGGAAATGTGAGGAATGAATATAAATGTGAGAGACAATTAGTATCATGTGTAGTTCTGCCACTTTATTTTATTTTTTTACTTTGTACAAATATTAACTGAGGTGTAAGGTATCTTGCGTGCTTCTACAAGGCAGAAAACTACACACCACCACTGGGATTCAAATACTTGTTTAAATAAAACTCAATTACTATTAGAATTTTATTAAATATCATTTTATTGTAATATTACATTATTATAATTATTATTTTGTGCTACAATTAGTGATGAAAATTCCACCATCAATTTCTAACAATTTTCAGAGAGTAGCCATTAAACTGACTGTGTAAGTAAAGTCAGTTACATTTTTCTAAAACTTAGTTATTTTTTAAAAAATGCCTTAAGTTGCCTTGGCCTTCTTTATTGTGAAACAGCACCATGGTGTACGGATACTCACACTGAGCACCACTCCTTCCAGAGCGTCCTGTGGTTTATTGGTCAGGCGTTTAGTCACCTGAGAGGGGGTGAGCGAGAGGGAATCAGACCTGCCATCAATACATATGTTGAACCTGCTGCCTTCCACCATATTGTCAAAAGCATCTCAGTTAGTATCTCTTAGTTAGCCGAAGGTACAGCCACAGCTATGAATGAAATAAATTGAAAACACAAACGGTCTTTAATTGCGCTCTCGTGCACTTGCACAGGGTGTACCTTGATGGGGTGTTTAATTGCCTCTCCCACGGTGATTCTGGATGTTTCTCTAACCAGCGCGGGCTTTCCCAGCCTTGCTCGATGTAGCGCCCCACCACCGCAGTGGCGTTCCGAGCGGAGTACACACCCACCGCCAGCAGGGTCAACCCTGCTACCTGTGTAGAGAAGGGAGTCACTAGTGTCATTCAGGTATCCTGGATACAAGGTGACCATAGGATTGGTGAGGGGGAAATCAATTGATAAATTAAATGAGCAGAACTATTATGTGATCTGAAGCAAAAGAGAGAGCTTTCACCGTCACTGTGACTTTGTCCCAGTCTGACACAAAGGCTTGAAAACCTTCTCCAAACACAGCACCTGCAGTCCTGGTAGAGACAATACAGAACCAGTTCCAAAATGGCTCCTAATCAAAAGTCTTCACCACAATTCCACCTCTCAAAAAAGATGTAATGTACTTTCAATCCTGTCCATCTCTGTCTGTTGATGGTTAAATACATAATTATCCCCTGGAATGACTCACGTTCCAGCAAAACAGGCACAAATAAAACAAACTGTAAACCATTGGCAGCAGAAGCCAAGCGTTAATAGCCGTTTCCCTCATGAACACATTGCATAGTGCCACCCAGAAAGCTCAAATGCTACCGTCCTCACCGGATGGACTCCAGGACAGTCTGTCTGTGTTCGGCAGCTTTCAGGCGAATTTGTTCGCGCATGATGTCGGCGTTCTCCCGCTCCACGCGGGCTCGCGCATTAGACTCCGCCTCCACGCGCAACAGCTCATTCTTGTGCCGCAAATCCATCTCGTGCTCGATCGTCGCTAAGAGGCACAGATGGAAACAGAGTTACACACAGGTAGGCATCTCTGTGCAAATGTCACTGTGTGGCTCTGTGTACATACAGCTGTACTGTGCACCAAAGAGGCAAATATCAATAAATGTGTGGCAGACAATTAACACAAACACAAAGACACTGTGTTCATGACACAAACACAAAGACACGATGAGCCAGAACAACATGTAGGTCACTGCAGCACCTTTCCTCATAGCTTCCTGCTTCAGCACGGATTCTTCCTGTTTGCGTAGATTCTCCTCATTGAGGACTTGCTGCAGAAACAGAACACTGGTCAGACGCAAAGACAAGTATATACAAATACAAAGTGTTTTACAGAGGGACTAACTGATGTGGCCTCAATGGCAAACAGGAAGAAAAAGCACAAAATGTCAGTTCAGCTCGCTGTCCCTGTCTGAAATTTAAGGGCTTTTCCTACAGTTCAGTTCAGACTCACTCATTCACAGAATTATCTATCTTAAAAACACACAACAGCATAGCTTCCAATCAGCAACTTACAATCAAATAGATGACATTTTATGCATACATCTTGAGTGAGTAGCTGAGCCACTAAACGTAAAACAAATGCTGTTTCATATGGACTGCCGCATGTTCAGAACAACCACGACGGTGTCTGATCACAAGCCTTTGACCTCCTCTTTTGTTGAGGTTTCACTTAGAAGTGGTTAACCGATACGAAAGTCTGACACTGGAGGTCAACCTGACCAGGGAACAAAATGTGCTTTGGTTTATTTTGTCCCCCACATCAGGTCTCATTGGGAAAGGCCCTACAGACAGACACACAGAAACTGACACAATTACAAACTGGTCATTGTAAGTTGGTCAGGATCCCCTGGAGGTTCTGGTTGCTCTCACCTGTTGCCTCAATTGATCGTCGTACCTCTGTCTGGCTAGCTTGTCTTGGTACTGTGCCCTCTGGAGACGGGGTAAAGAGATACAAGAGATTCACTAAATCTAGATGACATCGATTATCAGCATTTAAATACATCGCAGAGAAACCGACAGACTTTCAGCGCCCTTTCTCCCTCACCGCTTGATGTTGCTTGGTCTCCTCAGAGAGTGTCTTCCTCCTCTCCTCCCCCTGGGACCGGATCTGTTCTCCCTTCAGCTGCTCCACAGCCGCTTCATATTCCTGTGGGGCAAAAGGAAAATGTTTTTTATGGTTTCAACACCATTTAATTGTTAAACTTAAAAAAACAAACATTTTTAGGCATTTAGCAGACGCTCTTATCCAGAGCGACTTACACAGTTCACATTTCTTTACATGCAATCCATTTATACAGCTGGATATTTTACTGAAGCAATTCAGGTTAAGTACCTAGCTCAAGTGTATAACGGCACTGCTCCACTTGGCAATTGAACCAGCAACCTCTGAGGTACAAGTCCAACTCCCTATCCATTACACTACACTGCCACTAATTGTGGCCTCCTAGGTGACACATACAGCTAGAGCAGTAGTTCCCAAACTGTTGATCAGGACACACTGGCGGTTCATATGGGGTTTAGGTGGGTTGCAAGATAACACGTGGGAAACTATATTTTTTACTGTATATTTAACACTTTCCAAAGTTCCATTCACACCACTCAAATTGAACGCTGCACTGAGTTACATGCACGGTTAGTTACAGTTTACGTGCGGTTGTTCTGACATGTTACAAAACGTTCTAATTCCATGTTTGAAAGTATGTTTGGTGTCACTGAGCACTAGAGCTTGGGACAGTGATGTGCCTCACGGTCTGGAGCGAATCCTGACTGATACAGCGCCGACTGTGGCCGGGGGTCCGGCACGGAAAATCACAATTAGGAATCAGAGCATTCCCATGCCTCATCGTGCAACTGCAACTGCTCTTGTTGACTGGGCAACTGCGGTCTCCCTGCTAGTGTACGCTCTCCCAAATTTTAAGAGGATGTCTGCATCTATGGGACAAGCTTACAAATATGATAAGGGATTCCAAATTAGGTGTAAATAGAGGCTAAGTAGTTGATTTAAAAAAATAATTATTGCTTGAGAGTGTGGAGTGACAGAGTCATTATGCGCCACACTGAGCCAAGGATCAGATCACATCACTAATATAATATAATATATAATACATATCCCATTTAGCAGACGCTTTTATCCAAAGCAACTTACAGCAGTGAATGTATACATTTTTTAGTATATGTGGTGCCAGTGGGAATTGAACCCACAACCTACACGTTACCAACGCTGTGCTCTACCAACCGAGCCACACAGAAACACATCTCTAGCTCTGCTGTAGGCCATGCTTGTGATGATAGCACTAAGCCATAAAGAGCAGTAATGAATTGCTTGACACAAAGATTAACACATTTTGAACGGCACGTGTTGTGAGGGCTCCTTACGTAGCCAAAGTTCACAGACAGCACTGGAGGGACTGCATGCACAGGCAGATGTAGATCACAGAAACAGGAAGGAGTCAAACCTTCAGCTTGCTCTCGTGCTCCATCTGCAGTGTCTGCTCCTGCATGCGGGCCAATTGCAACGCCTCCTTCGCATTTCCTGGGATGGGTGGGCAGAAAGTAAGTGACACTCCTCCAACCTATCTCTACTATCTCCCCCGCGCATATACCACCTCTAAAAAGACTGACTGGTAATGATCTTTGAACCCTTAACCTTGGCTGTGCAGTAACGGACACAATCACACATACCATACGTTCTAAACCACTCATTCTCAGACAGTATCTAAATATACTCCTCCAAATGTTACACTACACATATTTTCTTTCACATCTATACAAAGAGGCAATGCGATCTGTGTCCATTGGAGGAGTAAGAGACAAGCACCATGCACAAATACTTAACGTACTTTAAAAACACTGTATCCTGCACACTGATAAAGAACGCTCTCCTGCCTCGGTCTGCAGATCAGTTCTAAAAAGATCGATCACATTCCTTCTATGTGCAGCTCTCATAGATGTAGTGTTGCCTTCGACAACGTTTTCTGGGTAAGTTCATGTTCCCACACCAACATGTGCGGCAACATTACGTAAGTGCTCAAATTCCGAGCATTCTGTTTTACATGTAGGTTTACCTCCTTTGATTACAGATGATTGTTCTCAACTTATTCCAATCAACAGTACAGCCCATTTAGCTGGATACTTACGGGACTTGTCGAGTTCTTTGGCCGCCTTGGCCGCTCGCTCGAGCCCAGTCGGATCGAAGTTGCTCCATTTGTCCTTGGGTTTATCCCCACCGCTCCCCCCCGAATCCCCGTCTGGCGAAGGAGTTGATGCTTCAAAGGAATCCGGAGGTGGACCTCTTCTCCAGCCGAACAGCCACGACATGTTGCACCAATATAAATATTCACACACACGGTGCTTTTGCAAACTCCGAATCCTATCTTTGATTACACACCCACCACAATATTGTCACGCTTTCCCCTCTCAGCGCAGGCGCACACCACTGTGGGCAGGCGTTGAATACATATACATATTTCATGACATGGGAAGTCTGTACTCTTATTGGCTACCAATAGTGTAGCTAGATATGTAATTTGCTGCCCCCCTGTCACGTGTTAACCACACCCACACTGTTGCCTGCTCCTGAAGTATACGGAACAGACTGTTCCGTAAGAGCGCGTTGATTCGGAACGACACGTGCCGAACAGAATACCGAGGACAAAGTCACAACGTAACCGTGCATATTTGCCTATAATTCGCGAGACCATAATCACATGGATAACGAGTTAAATGCAATGGGTTGCCAGGCCAAGAGTAGCAACATGGAAATTCAGCTCTGTTGTCGTTTTCAGCCTTATTTAACACTGCGAATAAAATAGCAACATTATTTCTGCATCCGAGTAGATTGAACACCTCTGAGGAAGCTGGGCGATTAGTTTGTTAAACGGCTAGCCGCAAAGGAATGTTTTTCCTTCATTCTAGACACAAAGACACGTCTGATTACCCATGACATGTGACATGGGGCAACAAGACCCATGTCACGTGTTAAGGACTAATTTACTTAAGGACTTCATTTTCCACCAAACTGTTTAGTCCAGTGACCAGGTGTTCTACACCTTAAGCATGTAGGACCACACTGATATTACACATTACAGCATAATGCATTATTTGTTTGAGAGCTGATCTGACTGAAAAAGTCGGAATAGAAGTAACCGGGATGTAACGTTTATTCTCCACAGCTATTTCTGACATAATGTGGCCTTACAACGGAAAAATCATTCCTCAATAGACATTAAAATAATCTAAATAAGGATAATTAACAGCCTTTTACAAATCGAGGGTCACGATTACGGTTGGAACTAAAACCTGGGGCTGTTTTCATAAACCATCTCAGAGTAGGAGTGCTGATGCTACAAGGCTAATCTGATTCTAGTTTAACACTACTACCCTGAGACGCGTTATGTCTAAAAACTGTACACACTAGGTCAGTGGTCCCCAACCTCGGTCCTGGGGGCCCACTGTGTATGCGTTGTTGAAAACATCTGTGTAAGTTCTACAATTTTCTTCTTTTAACTTATTTTAACACAATGCAGGTTTGGCTCGTTGCCAATTGCTTTGTCATTGAATTCTTGAATTGAATGGTTTCTGTGACCAGCTGTTCACTTTAAAAAATAAGGCCCCCACTGATTTCACCTGTCTACAATTGAATCAATTAAAAGATGTAACCTCTTTGTAAAGGAATCATGTGTCATACAGTGCATTACAGAAAATGAGAGCAATAGTGACTGATGAAATGTCCTGGGATGTGAACATGGGACGTTTATTGTTCATGGCATGCATAGCTATCTGACATATGGTCTTAACAGTGTGAAATCATGCTTTAATATAAATTAAAAGTGTCTAATTAAGAACAATTAACAGCTAGTTACAATAGAGAGGCTACAATTATGGTTGGAACGAAAACCAGGACACACAGTGGGCCCCCAGGACCGAGGTTGGGGACCACTGCACTAGGTAACACACAGGTGTCAAACTCATTCCATCGAGGGCCGAGTGTGTGCAGGTTTTTGTTGCAACCAATGCACTACATGAGTATGAGAATGAGTTTGACACCCCTGGAAACTGTACACAGTTACATTTCTGCTTTAGATGGGGCGTGTTTTACATCCAATGAAATAGCACATGGCCGAGGTGGAATTGGGCGGTGTTCCAGCCTGAGCGGCAGTTGGGCGGACGGTGATGACGGAATTAGAGTTTCGTCACTATAAACTCAGGGGACAAACAAATGCCGCAGATTGTGACAGGCGGCAGGTAGCAGCAAGCGCAATACGAGTTTGAAAATGTCAATTTTGTGTCACTACTTGTGTCGCAGCGGTGCCATGGCGATTCGGTGGTCTCCTGAGATGTTGGTAAGGATGGGACGAGTGAATTAGGGAGCACGTTTGTGTTGTCGCTTGGTTCAAAGGAGGAACTCTGAATGAAGGGAGAGAGAAAGCTTGCCCAATTTAACGTTAGTTAGATAGATAGTTCGTTCCGTCCGGGTTGTTTCTGTGTGCACTAACCGCATATAGTTCGTTAAATGTTCTCAGCTAAACCATAGTTAGTTGCCTGGCAATGACTTCTGTTGCCATGTCATCAGTATCGAACTTAAATTAGACAGCCATGTTAACATTGCACATATATTCTAAAGAGAGTGTTAACCTAGATAATTATAGCTGTATTGTTTAGCTACCGGTCTTTAGTTTATACCGTGCTTAGCTAGCTAGCCTTTGAGCAGCTTCGTTGTGACATCTGTCTAATTGGCTATTTTTTAGTTAACGATAATTCCGGTAACACAGTTATCGTTATTTTAGCTTGCTATCAATAGCTAGCTAACATTACTAGCTAGCGAATACGGAATAGCTAACGTATACAGCAAAGAGAAGCCTTTTGTGAAACAATGTAGTTTAGCAAAATATGTCGTTAAAGTTGGCTAACGTCGTGTAGACTCAGTTATGTTCCACATAGGGTTACAGTAGGTTGACACCGTTGACAGATGTCAGCTCGCTATTTGGCTTGCTTTTATTGATAACTAAACAGCTAGCAACTAAACAGAAGAATACAGATGTATATGCAGGACTTATCACCAAATTGCGTTTTGTGCAATAATGTATCACTCGTACATTTGTAGACAACCTTTGACTTTTGTGCTTGCCAACGGTAGTTAAATCTTCGTTGTTGCTAGTGCCATTGTGACCTTTACGTAACGTTGGCGCAGTAGATTGTAATGTAATTGTAATTGTACGCAATAACCTGAGTGAGTAACCAACCAACACGGACTATCTCTGCAGAGATCTAATCATTAATGAAAATAAATTACAATGATATAAATTCATAATTAATTCATAACTATACATTATTATAATTATTTGATCATTTCTAAGTTATGTAAAAAGAAAAAAGAAAAGCAATGTTTATTTTCTCATGTTCACTAGCTAAAATGTATACTTGTGTGTTATATTAACATTTTTGTATGTTTTATGGAACGTGTGTGTATATATATATATATATATGTAAGAACATAGATGCATACTGTTTAGCCAGATACACTTTCATCAGGTTCATATGGTAGCAAGAAATAGTTAAATATTTTAATTAGCCATTCAAATGACCAATAACGGTCCATAATTGTAATTCTTGTGGCTAACTAGAAGTTGTTCAATAAAATGTAGAAATTGACAAAGGAGTGGTACTTGTCAGTAAATGGAAAACATAAATACGTATTATTCTCACCCATTTCAAGTTAAATTTACAGAGCGTTCTATTCGGAGTTCAGGGTAAATAGTCCTGACCTTTGGGAAACAGCACTTCGGGAAGAGGTTAGGGTGCAGAGGTTGTGTAAGTGTTCACTAGTGTACTGTTACTTCCACTTCTCCTACATGCTGACTAAGCAAGGTCAATCAACTTATGAAACTGTGGTTTTCACTAAAAGAGCTCTTATCTAATTCTAAACCCCCTGTACCAAATATTCAAGAAACATATTTGTTAGCCTCAAATACAATAGGTTTTTTTAATCAAAATGTGTTTTTTTTTTTTAAAGCAATTATGCTTAATGTATTTTAATTTACTCTCTGTCATCCCTTACTCTTTGTCTGTCTCCTACAGTTAGTGCGGTGTGTCCAGACAGCGGCTGCCCCAGTGGTGCAGCCCAGAATAAAGAAGTTCCAGGTTTACCGCTGGGACCCTGATCAAACTGGAGACAAGCCCCGCATGCAGAACTATGAGATTGACCTTAACACGTAAGTGTGGCAAAACAGCCGAATGAGGCTATAATACAGTATGTGCAGTGTATTTAACTTCTTGTGATACAGTGGGCTGATATCACTTTAGGGACATATCTTTGAACTATACAGTGGGTATAAAAAGTATTCACCCCCTTTGGCATTTTTCACATTTTATTTTCTTACCTCATGGAATCAGAATTGATTTAATTGGGATTCCTTGCCCCTGATCAACACTAAAAACTCCACAATGTCAAATAACAAAATCTAAAGCTTTTTCTTAATTACAAATAAAATCAGACAAATAATTGATTGCATAGATATTCACCCGCTTTGACTTAATACTTTGTAGAAGCAGTCTATTTGGGCAAGTCTCTACCAGCTTTGCACATCTGGCAACTGCAAATTTCACCCATTCTTCTTTACAAAATTGCTCGAGCTCCATCAGATTGGATGGGGACCAGTGGGGAACAGCTATAATATCTTCAACCTATGTTGTGAAAAACACTAAAGCTGAGTACTTGCCAGTAATTTTAAGCACTGACTGTGGAAACACAAAAACTTGAAGCCACTTCATATTTGCTGGTGTTTTCGCTTTGATTTTCAAATTTGTTTTCATGTTTGCATATTGGATTGTAGATATATTTGTTTTTTGTAAACCATCTGACTGAACTACCCTTATTGGTCTTGTATGTCTCTCCTCTCTCAGCTGTGGGCCCATGGTCCTGGACGCTTTGATCAAGATCAAGAACGAGATGGATCCCACGCTTACCTTCCGACGCTCCTGCAGAGAGGGTAAGGGACGGACAAGCTAGGATAATTGCAATGTTGGAGTGGCAGAGAGGATGGAGAGGACTGATTGGTGATGTCACAGTAGACCATTGCTTGAAATGCCTTGCATCCTTGTGCTTTTTGTTGTAGAATGGTACTGTGCAGTATCTGTTCGTTTAGATAAATTACATTCTGTTAGTGCAGTTGCATACTGCAGAGTTGGATATTAAGTGTGTGCGCATGCTTGTGCTTTTACAGGTATCTGCGGCTCGTGCGCAATGAATATTAATGGGGGAAACACGCTGGCTTGCCTGAACAAGATTGACTCCAACACCAGTAAGGTTACAAAGATCTACCCTCTGCCGCACATGTACGTTGTCAAGGATCTGGTGCCTGTGAGTCCCTCCTTCGTAATGGTGATGTGAGTGGTGGATATGAGTGTCGGAAGCCTGTCAGTGTGGTGTGTTTCTCTGTAATGTCTGTGTGAAAGTCTTCTATTGCGATGGTGGTGTGTTAAGAGTGCAAGTGCATAAGTGCAGTCTGCAGCAATCAGGAGGGTCTGCATTTACAGTGCGTTTGCTTTGCAGGACATGAGTAACTTTTATGCCCAATACAAGTCTATTGAGCCCTACTTGAAACGGCGGGACGAGTCACAGGAGGGCAAGGAGCAGTACCCACAATCAGTGGAGGACAGGCAGAAACTGGTAAGACCTTTTAAGCAACGCAACCGCTTAACAAGAGCCCATGCAACTGCTACATTCAGAACCACAATGTGCTTTGGGATGAAATCCTGTCATGCAAACTCAATAACGTAGCAGAATTAGATGATTTTTATATTTGAATGCCAGGAGAGAATGTATTCCAAGTCTTGTAAAAGCTGTTTCCCGATTCTGACTTGAGGAACTAGCACACTTTTTTACGTACGATACGAGGGACTTGTGCAAGTCTGCAATGGGTGGTCCATCTGGGTTGCACTGAATATAATTGAATGAGCTCATCCCGACATACACCCACAGATGGAAAATGTGAATTTGCCCCGAGTTCCCACTCCATTGCAGTTTTCAGTGCTGCAAGGCATGGGCGGTATATGCATTTAAAGAGGTCTCCGTAGCTCAAACGCCCAAATGAAAATGCAGCTTGCTTATGTGCGTACACATGCATGCATGAACAAACACATACACACAAAAAAAAATATTTCTAAAATTGGCAGTGGCTTGTTTGCTGGAAATGGAAGGTGCTGGAACCTTTGTTGCACTTCCAGCTACAAGTCTGTACAGTTAACAGTGCGATTTATCTCTTGAAGTTGAGTGTTGTCTCTAATGATTACATTTATTTGAATCAATTCAGTTTAAAATAGTTTTTCTGACATGAACAAAGCGAATGCTACTGCGTGAGACAAGAAGTCAGTGACTGAAACGTGAATGGAGAGCCCTAAGAACCAACGTCAATGTGCAAGGGGAATCACAAAAAGTTAGATGCATACTTTCTATTCACACGATCCAGTGTTAAATGAGAAATTGTTGTGGAATGTTTGATAACATTTAACTCACGCACAGTGAACCTAATAATAATAATAATAATAATAAAAATAATGTAAACATTAGTTTAATTTCCAATTCATTTCATATTGCAATTATTATTATTGATTGGTTTTTACTCTGTGTCGGTGTTGTTCCTTGGATTATTACAATTGATAACCACTATTATCCAAATATGCTATTAACCAACATATTTACACCCTCCTTATTCCATCTGTCATGGTGTGTAGCCTGGGTAGCTGGGTAACTCAGGGGCCTGGTCAGCATACGAGTTACACGCACCTAAGTTAACTCAGGATAGACCCCTTGGTCACTAATTTACCAACAGTCGCTAAATTCAGAGTGCATGAACACTCAACAGTCTCTCTCTCTCTCTCTCTCTCTCTCTCTCTCTCCCAGGATGGGCTGTATGAGTGCATACTGTGTGCTTGCTGCAGCACCAGCTGCCCTAGTTACTGGTGGAATGGAGACAAGTACCTGGGGCCAGCTGTCCTCATGCAGGTGTGTACGGAGAACTGGTGTATGCGTGAACACCAGTGTGTTTGTAGATGATGACTTTAGCGCTGCCTATTACCGTAGAATTGATTTACTTTAACAATGAGAGTTCCACAGAAAGAGCAGGTATTCATCCAGAGATGAGTAATGTTTGTTTGAATGAACTTTGACAGTTTAAAAACTGGCTTCCAATAAGCAAAACACTAAAAACCAATATGAGACCAACAGGCATTTAGACACCCTGACTGACAATGTGGGTAAATGCTGATTTGTTCAGACTGAACAGAAGATTCATAATATTGCTTGAGGAAAAAGGAGACTGGAGGATGATGATTATTACATTTGATTACCCAGTTATTCTTTTAAACACATTTCGAGAGAACGGGTCCTCGTGAAGTGCCAACGGGAATGGGAACGCAGATTGGCGACACGTTTTGCTGTGCAGCCTTTTCATGTGCAATGTAACGTTGCGATTGAGGAGCTTGTGTGACCGTTGCTGTCCATGTGCAATGTAACGTTGCGATTGAGGAGCTTGTGTGACCGTTGCTGTCCCTTTCGCAGGCATATCGCTGGATGATCGATTCTAGAGATGAGTTCACAGAGGAGCGACTGTCCAAGCTGCAGGACCCCTTCTCCCTGTACCGCTGCCACACCATCATGAACTGCACCAAGACTTGCCCAAAGGTATGCCAAGATGATCTCTAACTCTCCAACCCGCAGAACCATGTGCTCTTCCTATGATTTTGGGTATTGAGGATTAACCCCCTAACTGAGGGGCAGTAGTGAGGCTGGCAGTGTAGTGTAATGGCTAAGGAACTGGACTTGTAACTCAGAGGTTGCTGGTTCAATTCCCAGGTGGAGCACTGCCCTTGTACCCTTGAGCAAGGTACTTAACCTGAATTGCTTCAGTAAATATCCAGCTGTATAAATGGATTGTATGTGAGGAAATGTAAACTGTGTAAGTTGCTCTGGATAAGAGCGTCTGCTAAATGCCTAAAATGTCAAATGTAAATGTAACTGATGTATGCCATCTAGCACTGCCCCAAAGGCAGCCTATTGTTGATTTTTATCTCGACACTTGACCACAGTCTGTGTATTGCGGTGTTCTGCCCAGGTGAAGATGACAATCAGTAAGTTCATCCAAGCTTATTTAGCACAGTGCCCTTCACAAACAAGAGCGATTGAGAAAGGGAAACAAACATTAAAAAACATGACAAAACAAATTGCCCAAAACTGTGCAGAAGGGGAAAAGTTGTGAGAACTTGGGTGTGAACATGACAAAACAAAAAAAATGTTATGTGTACAATTTTTGCACCGTTTACTGCATATACTGCATTGTCATTTTATTTATTTATGAATTTATTTCCTCCAAAAAAATCACCCATTGCCATGCAAGGCATTCGATATTAAATGATTTCTATTACAGAAGTGAATGATTTGGATGGTATAACAAATGGTAACATGAGGACATTTAATTTTGAGCTAAATGCCTTTTTAAAAAAGCCAATATTGAGTGATGCATTCCTTTCCTGCTTTTGTCTCCCTCGTTCTGCCCTTCCCTCCTTCGCTCTCCCCTTTTCTCTCCTCAGGGACTGAACCCTGGGAAGGCAATAGCGGAAATAAAGAAGATGATGGCGACCTATAAAGAGAAGAGAACCTCTGCTGCATAACCCCTTGACCCTTTAATCTTTAAATATTACGGTTTTGGAAGATCTGTGCACTTGTTGGTTTGAATTGTGTACTTCCAGCACACTGGGAAAGATGAGGATTGTCTACATAAGAATATAGGGAGCATTAGTGTGGATGTGTGTCTGTGAGAGAGAGCCTGAATGCGAAGTTCATTAATAAACCTGTATATATTTGGGGCCAATTTCCTGTATGGGCCAATTTCATTGCCTGATAGATCTGTGTGGGTAATTCTGCACTTTGAGGGTTTCAGGCTTGTAGATAATATTTGTCCAGTGTGTGTGTATGTGTGTGTGTGTGTGTGTATATATATATATATAAACATGAGATGTTTAACTCCTACATTGTACGTTCAGGAGACTTTTAATATTAAAAATGTTACAAAAACTCTTGTTTCTTCTGTCTTTTCCAACCGAAGTTGGGTCATTGTTTTCTGTGTGTTCAGAAGGAAAAAGTCAGACCGTGGGGCTCTTGGGTGGTATATCCAGCTGAAACTGCAGTCATGTGCCTCACAATCCGGAAGTGCAAGACGTGCAGTCCGCCAGCAATGGCTGTACAATGGACTGCAGAGGGGAAAATGCAGCGGCTGGCCGTGCCTATTTCAGGGGGATATACGCTTTAGTCTGCACTCCAAAATCAATACAGAATGTTGCAGCAATCGTGAGTGGACGTTCCAAATTAGGCAATAAAGAATAATGGGCATAGAAAATGTGTTCAAAAAAGGTGGTTCCATAAATGTACGTTGTTCCAGTCATTCAATCAGTCTGTGTTTTGGGTCCAAGTCTTAGCTATGACTACTTTGTGCTTTTTATTTATCCAATACCTGATAATTACCCAGATGTTGCTAAATATATAGCCATTACCATGGTGGGTCATTGTCATACAGAAATGTGTGGGGCCTCAAGTGGTGTCGCGGTCCAACACACTTGCATTGATTGGTGTTTTGCAAGTGTGAGCTACCTATTGCGGTCGCGGTTCGAAACCCGACTGCGTCAGACCGGTCCTGGTCAGGAGCCTTGATCGGTGGCGGGATTTGGCTGTCCACCCCAGAGGGAGGGAGGGGGAGGGTGAGCCAGCACGAGGTCATCGAGAAGCACGAAGGGTGTCTCCAGAAAGTAGGTGGGCGAGTTCTGTCTCGGAGGAGGTAGATCATTGTTGGCCTCGGAGAATTACTTGCCCCGTAGAGACGGGCGGTGACTTCGTGGGGGAGGGTTAATCGAAACAAATGGAGGGTATAATTGGCTACTAAATTGTGGGACATTGCAGTGAACAGGACAAGAGTGCAAATATGAGAACTTAGCAGTGAGCTACCCTGGAGAAGAAACCACTTTAAAAGAAAAAAAGGAAAGGAAAAAAAAAAAAAAGCTGACAGAGTTCATACTCACAGCTGATGATATCATAGCCTATGCAATGGGATCCTGGATGTTTCTGAACTTTAACTGTGGAATTCAGAATTTTGAGTCTAGTCACCAAACAATCATGTTTATGAAAAGCCATACTGTAAGTTTTGTTGTGAAGTGACTTTTCAATGTTCTAACCTAGCCTAAAACAGTACAAGACCTCCCTCTAGTGTCAAATATTTGTTTTGCCAGGCTGTTCTTTAAAGATGAAGATTACTAGGACAGGGACTTGCTATGTTACAAAGTTTCAATGGCTGTGTTTTTTTTGTTACTTGGAAAATATATGTGCTTTGGCAATAAGTATGTTGAACTTCACAACCTTTTTTTAGAATACTTTATCAGTGGGAGTTTAAATCACAGGTTTAAACCTCTAGGGCAGGGGTGGGCAATCTTACCCTGTGTGGGCCGGTGTGGGTGCAGGCTTTTGTTCCAACTGAACAGTAACACACCTGATTCCACTAAACAAAGCCCTGATTGAAGACTTTGATTAGCTGATTAGTCAAATCAGGTGAGCTACTGCTCGGCTGGAACAAAAGCCTGCACCCACACCGGCCCACACAGGGCAAGATTGCCCACCCCTGCTCTAGGGCACAGGTGTCAAACTCATTCCATCGAGGGCCGAGTGTGTGCAGGTTTTTGTTGCAACCAATGCACTACACCAGGTGATTTCACTAATTAGCTCACTTCTTCAACTAAGGAGGGAACCTAATTGAAATCACCTGGTGTAATGCATTAGTTACAACAGAAGCCTGCACACACTCGGCCCTCGATGGAATGAGATTGACACCCCTGCTTTAGGGCAGTAGTTCCCAACTTCGCTCCTGGGGATCTACTGTATGCTGATTTTTGTTACAGCCAATTTCTTTGTCAATTAAGGTTGTTGAAAAAGTTCTACCATCATTTTCCTCTTTAACTTATTTTAACACAATGCAGGTTTGGCTTGTTCTCATTTACTCTGTCATTGAGATTAATTTTCCACAAATGGTTTTGTTTTAGTGACCAGGTGTCCACACTTTTAGCAACTAGGACCCCACTGATTTCACCTGCCAGTCTATAATTGAATCAATTAAAAAAGGTTTAAAGATTAAAAGTCCTGGAATGTGAATATGGAACATTTATTGTTCATGGCATACATATCTATTTCTGACAGGATGGGGCCATAACAGAGTATTTAAATGATGCTTTCATATAAATTAAATCAATAATTAAATCTAATTAAGAACAATTAACAGCTAGTTACATTTCAGAGGTTGCAATTATGGTTGGAATGAAAACTAGCATACACAGTGGGTGCCCAGGACTGAGTTTGGGAACCACTGCTCTAGGCCCGGGAACTGTGTTAAGTAGTAGCTGTTCCCATTATAACAGATTAGGAGAAACTGTGCCAGACCTAATGGAGTTTTGTTGTCTAGTGATTTACATTTTAAACCTGAAGTTTAAACTCCCACTAAATCAGTGGTGTCCTAATGTATCCGAGAAGGGCCAATGTGGATGCAGGCTTTTGTTTTAACCCAGTACTAAAACACCTGATTCAACTAATCTATATATATAATATATGTAATATAGCAGACGCTTTTAACCAAAGCAACTAACAGTAGTAAATGCATACATTTTTATATAGTATATGTGGTCCTAATGGCAATCGAACCCACTGCACTGCAATGGACCCCTCCGGTTTGGATGTTACTCCAGGCGAGAACTCGACTTCTTAGCTATGAGTCGACCGTCTTGTTAAAGGAGCGGTCTTTGTTCGTGGGCAGAGCTTGCGATCCACAAAGAAAACCGGAAGTGAATGCACCTCGACGTCACATGTTGGGAATGGTAACGTCAAGTCAGGAAGAAATACCGGCGGAACTATGAAATATGGCTTCAGGTAGGTTAGTCTGGGCTGACAGAAGGGAGTAGGTTTTGAGAATGTATTATGGATTATACAACTATGTGTTAAATCTGAAAGTCTCTTATTTACACTTTACTTTAGTTTGCCTGAAAAGAATACTGTTACTGTATGTTGTCATTCATGTGGGTTTAAACTAGCTAGATCGCTACCTAACTAGCTAGCTGGTTTAAACCCATATGGATGAAAAAAGCTTATGACGTTACCTACTAGCTCTTATTAAACATAACGAATACTTAGCTAACAACAACAACAACAACAACACTGACGTTGTCATTTCGCTATGTCAATATTGGGAAGGGGATGATGCTGGACACTGAGGTAGATAACGTTCGTCAGTTCAAGGGGTCGTTGTGGGTTTGTGGTATTGCTAGCTAGTTTTCGAGTTCATGTTTACAGAATGACAATGCCTGGTTTACTGTCAGTCTGTTCTTGGCTGGCTAACGTTAGCTAGCTATTTGCTATGTGATATTCGGGCACTAGCCATCTCCCGAACTTAACGTTAGTTACTATTACATATATCTGATATATGTATCATACTTTGACTTCGTAACATTCGCTCATTTTCACTATAATAATAAGCCCATGTCCCAACTTAATTGGCTCTCGCACTTTGGTGAAATGCTGTTACCTTGTTATGACAGAGTGAACACCTGGCCGAAAGCTTATGTAGTGAGTCTTTGTTACTTACCAACTCTTAAACTCATGAACATCATTAGTCGGCGCCTTTACACGGGATACTAGTGTAAAGACAAACACTTATATTAGATATAGGCATATGTTCATTCTCTACTGAGTGCATTGTAACATATAACATATGCCATTTAGCAGATGCTTTTATCCAAAGTGACTTTCAGTAGTGAATGTATACGAGGCCTAATTAAGCAATTATCCCATCATGCATGGGGTCATGTATGAAAATGCTGGGCAGTCCCATTTGGCCATTATTTTGGCTATAATGGCTAGAAGAAGAGATCTCAGTGACTTTGAAAGAGGTGATTGTTGAGGCACGGTTGGCAGGAGATTGAGTGATGAAGACTGCTCAACATGTTAAATATCAATCTAGGGTGTGAGCAGGCAGTTTCGTCAAGAACAGTCTGTTGAGAACTTCACAGAGAGGGATACTATGGTCGGGTTGCAGTGCATAAACCCATATTACACCTAAAATGGACGTTTGCAAGTAAAGTGATGCAAAGGACACAGACCGTGGTCTACTTTGCAGTGGAAAAAAGTCACGGACAGATGAGTCATCCTTCACCCTGTTCTCAACAAGCAGATGAGTGCATGTGTGGCACACACCAAAATAAACTTACAGGCCCGAGTGCTTGTTTTTCCCACGGTGAAGGATTCTGGCAGCTCTGTTATGGTGTGGGTTGCCATTTTGAGTGATTGTCTTTATCCTGTGGTGAAGCATCTCTATCCTGATGGGAGTAGTCTTTTCCTGGGTGGC
Source organism: Aldrovandia affinis (assembly GCA_029706075.1). NCBI lineage: Eukaryota > Metazoa > Chordata > Actinopteri > Notacanthiformes > Halosauridae > Aldrovandia > Aldrovandia affinis. The sequence continues at coordinate 1,916,168 of JAINUG010000119.1, forward strand.
AATGCCTCCATCCAAAGCACATGAGTGGTCACTGAATGGTTTGGTGAGCATGGAAACGATGTGAACCATATGCTGTGGCCGTCTCAGTCACCAGATCTCAACCCAACTGAACACTTATGGGAGAACCTGGAGTGGCGCCTGAGATAGTGTTTTACACCATCAACAAAACACCAAATTATGGACTTTCTCGTGGAAGAATGGGGTTGCATCCCTCCAATAGAGTTCCATACACTTGTAGAATCTATGCCAAGGTGCATTGAAGCTGTTCTGGTGGCCCCTTGTGGCCCAACACCCTATTAAGACACTTACAGTATTCTGGCACTGACCTGTAGCTGTGTATGCTCATTTATGTGTAGCGGATGGGCTCACGTGAGCGCCCGCTGCAAAGTGACGTGGATAAGAGTACGATTAGTTCCCGGAGTTAGGGACTTGAGTCTTTAGCTCAGCGAGCTTAATCGCTCTCTTGTCGCGTCAGAGATCCCTCGGTTCGAAACTCGCTGCGGGCAGAACCAGCACCGTCACATATGCAAGAACAGTTTTGTAATACATTTTTAGCAAACTTGGTTACCAAGCTGTGTAACATCAGTGGCATATGCTAATGTTAGAATCTCGGTCAAAGTCATATGAAGCAGCCTCCTACAGCTATGTGCAAGGGGGTCACAAGACCTGTTTTAATGACATTTTTAACTGATCGTAAGAGACTAGACTTCCTTTTAGCGCTTGAAAATACCTTTCATGGTTTTCATGGACAGGAGGGGAGTGGAGGACAACAAAGGGATGACTGACACAGCAGAAAAACGTGTTCCTTGCACACATTGAACATGACATCATGTTCTCCCGCACATATTCTTTTCACTGGCCATGCTGTAACCTTTTCTTACCAGACCAGCGAGACAATATCCGTTCAAGAGAAGCCCCGGTTCAAAGCAACAATAAATGTAATTTCACTGTTCGGTATGAGCCACACACATAGAAATCTGCTCTTGTCCTTTCATTTTATTATTTTCTTTTATTTCAACCTCATACAATATAACAGATTTCTGCACAATGTGAAATGGACATATTTTGTTCAGATGTTGTTTTGGATGTTCAACAGTTCTACTTTCATATGTAACAAGTACTTGTATGCACGATTCGGCATGCCAAACATTGTCCTGTAAGCTTAGAAACGGACTCCCCCAGTCCATTGACAAAAGCTGGTCTGACCAGTAGCCAGAACTTCTTAGAAAGGAATGGAGAAATTCTAAACACTGTGGGGAAAATATGCTTTTCCCACAATCTCAGTGATTACACAGTCATGTCACCTTAAATCATGTTTCTGAACAGCAGAATTCTGACTATGCACACATTGCACATTGATACAATACGCTTTTAATGGATAGATAAAAACAAAATCTTTGTATGAAATATGCCATTCAGTTTGCTACTGTGGACTTAGAACATTACATTACATTACAGGCATTTAGCAGGCGCTCTTATCCAGAGCGACTTACAGTTTACATTTATTTGACATACAATCCATTTATACAGCTGGATATTAACTGAAGCAATTCAGGTTAAGTACCTTGCTCAAGGCTACAACGGCAGTGTCCCACCTGGGGATTGAACCTGCAACCTTAACGTTACAAGCCCAGCTCCATTATACCACACTGTCTGGCTAAACAACACTGATTTATGCTCTGCAATCTGTCACAACATCCATAGCAAATAGCTGTCAGAGAAGTAATAATGACAATTAATGTTAATGTAACGCACAAAAAATATTAAAGATCATGGTTTTACTTTGCTGAAAAGAACATTTATCTTCTTTGGATTCTACTCAAACACTGAGTTTGCAAAAATACAAATGAGTGATTACTCATTGTGCAATTTTCACTTTCGTCCTGCTGGTTCAGTGAGATGGTAAAGGGAAGTTGAGGGCCTGTAACTGCCCCTCTCTCACATGATTCTCACATTGGAATGAGAGATGACGGGGCGTGGGGGGGTCATTGCAGGCCAGACTGGAATGAAAGAAAGACCTGAGTAAGGGTGAAGGCTAGACAACAATAGAAATAGATAATACATTACAGGTGGTGTTTTATTTATTCATTCATCTGCACATCCCAGAATCAGACAGACTTGACTTTTTCAGTATCTCTTTAGAAATAAGAGACACTGAAAAGGCGATTCTATATATTAAACAATTTTTTAAAATTACATTTGCTTGAAAAATGTACTGTTCTGTAGTATTAGTATATCTAATATGTCAAAAAAACAATACTGATACTACCAAAACAACAACTGCTTTTTACTATGTGCTTATTTCCACCAGGACATCAAGTGCTACTAAAACTGGCAATACTACTAATACTAACAATGCTACTGTGGCTAGTCTACAATTAAGATTAGAACTAGAACGAATAATATTCCTTTATCATTTATAATACTATGTTTTCAAGCCAACTGAAGTTTGTCCTGTTCTAGTTCATTAGTGTTGCCTCATCACAGTTCACCTCACAAGTAAATGTTTTCACAAAACATCGCTATGTCATATGTGTAGGTGGAATGAATGAATGAATGAATGGAAGAGGTGAATTCGTTGCGTTGTACTGTATATGGACGGTGGGGAGCCAACGCTCAAGCTGTTATGGGAGGGGCGAGTTCTGTTGCGTGCTATGGCTACGTAGTACTATCCAGGTGTGCCGACGGTGAGAACGATAAACGTATCCTCGCGTTTACTGCACACATTTCCAGCCGTCTTCTGATCAATCTATCGCCCTGCTTTACAAGGTAAACCGGGGAGGGTTGGGATTCACCAATGTTTAAAGATATAACGTTGAGTAGCCTATATTTGAGGATAGATGCATTCTTGCGAAACCGGTTTTACGCGTTGATAGCCGGCAAGAATTGAATTGATTTTGAAAGGAAGAGAAGGTTAGGACTGTAGAGGCTAACATGCCTATTAAGTTATGTCATTTTAATATAAAAAGTAAGTTGAGTTACTCCGTCACGGTTTGCGAGACTTGGTCTTGATGCCGGATGTCGCGCGCATTGAGTTGGTTCCGTCAAACTTCTTTCGTGGCAGATCAAACTGCACAAAATACGTGTGGATTCATTTATCTCATTGTTTAGTTGACTAGAGATAGTAAATTGCATTGAACAAATGATATAGATCCATATTACAGACGGCTGTACTATGTAGGCTACCTGTGGTCGATAGTTTGATTTCCTCAGTGACACCTGTGTCGGGTTTTTTTTTTTTTTTGCCTTGCTGTCATACCTAGTTGCAAAGCACAGACTGTATTCCATTCAACCGAAGTTGAGCGACACGTGTTTAGTAAATTAAGATAGCTTGATCTAACAAAAGTACCCAGGCTTTTGCTAAACTTAATGGTGAGCGGCTACATTCACGTTCACCTAACGTTACAGATTGTTTGCTATTTACTGACGTCATTAGGAAATAGCATTTAAATGTAAATGTAAATTGTTTTATTTGCGTACAAAGCTAGGCGATACCTGTTAGTGAATGCCTTATCCAGTGCGACGTGTAAAGCATACAATACTGCATAATATAGACACGCCTTAAATAAATGCTTTCGAGACGGTCAAGATCCTATTACACAAGTTAAATTGAAGCGTGGTTAAATATGCAAGGAATTTAATAGGTTAACTTAATGTAATTTGGGACATTTCAAAGGTCTCGGGAGGCGGAAATATCTCGCCATCAAACCTAAACCCGACACCGAGACATTTCTGAAGTCCTTAGGATCTTACCTAAATGCAGGTAAACACAATTATAGACACAATAATTATAAGAGGTAATTTGGGACACAACGTGCTCCCATAGACTATTGGAATTCAATTCACACTTGATACACACAACAATAAAACTCATACTTGATTATTTATCATTACACTTTCTTTATCGTTTTGTTCTTTCATTGAGAATTAAGACCAGTGGTGGACGAAGTACTTTTACTTGAGTCAAAGTACAGATAACCCTGATAAAATATTACTCCACTAAAAGTAAAAAAAGTCCTACATTTCACCCCATTTGCCTTTGAAATGTAGGAGAATGAAAATAAAAATGGAAATACTTAAGTAAGCACACATACTTGACAAACGTACTTAAGTACAGTAATTAACTTATGTAAAGTAAATGTACTTTGTTAGTGTCCAGAGTTCATACTCATTCAATATTGATATTTTTGGTCTATTTGAGAGCATGCAGTCAGGAGGTCCCTTTCTGGGCTAAAAGACATCCAATAAAGTAAGCAAGTCACACCAGGCCATACCTTGCAATGTATTTATTCATATAAAAACACAACAGTGCTTCAGTACACTCACACGAGAACATACTGTATTTCATCTGTAGATGGCACTAGGACTATTTCAGTATTAAATCCATTAAACAATTTATTCACATTTCATTTTCATATTTAAGTAAGAAATATCTGTAATAGCATGTAATGACATGACATTTCTGAACTTACTGTTCACTAAGATTGGGCTATGTAGGCTGTACCCTATAACACATTGCCTGAATTCAGATGACCTCACCACTATTTTTCATCTATTCACTAAAAAGGCAGTCCTTGTAGTTGAAGGAGGCGTCATTGTCAATTACACCATTATCTTCGGGGCAGGATCCATGGTACCACTTGTGGCAGAGGACACCAAAGACCCAATCTTCCTCTTGACTGAAGACTCTGCTCTTCTTCTGTCTTTTGCCTTGGGCGTTGCCTTGCTTAACACATAACAGATGTGTTCTTCACTCGTGAGGTTGTAGGATGGGGGCTTTGATCTCTGACCCTGAATTTTAAAAACATTAACTTAACCAGTTCTACTCAGAATATCAATATTCGAGTCTGTCTTTCTCAATGTAGTCGTGTCAAATAATTTTTCACCGTAGAAACATGCTTTTATCACTGTCCCAAATTACCTAACTTAGAAATGACTGAATTACAAAAATTATAATATCATATTGACAGTTCTTTTCTTTTTTTAAATTTATTTTTTATAGTTGCAGCAGTACATCATATACATATTTATATTATAATTATGCACAGTCCATCAATTATGACACTCTTGTAACCTTAACAATTAAAAGGGCAAAAGGTTGTCATGTCATGTGACTTCCTGTGTGATGTTTACCAAACCACCTTTTATGACATCACACCAATGATGTGATTTGATTTTGATCATGTGGTCTCTAATATAATATAATATATATGCCATTTAGCAGACGCTTTTATCCAAAGCGACTTACAGTAGTGAATGCATACATTTTCAGTATATGTGGCCCCAGTGGGGATTGAACCCACAACCTAAGCGTTGCCAACGCCATGCTCTACCAACTGAGCCACAGAGAACCACATTTAAGCAAAGTCTTAGTGGCAATAGCTTTGAATGACACTTGTCAGATCAGGAAATGAACGCAACACAATTTAACTGTCCCAAATTACGTGATGCACCAAATTACCTGAACTCACCCTACAGTTCAAAAAGTCAGTGCACAAAAGATGTGTGTGGGAGTGAATGAGATAAATTGTGTAAATAGTTGAAAATCGAAATACAGATTTCAGGCTATGCAGTGGACTAAATGTAAATGATTTGCGCACAACGCCAGGCGATACCTGCGAGTGAAATCGCTCATCTCATTAGATGTTGAATAGATTGTGTTAAATACTATGCAGGCTATTGCAGTAGCCTAGCATACTGTACAACTTACTTAAAACTTAAAAGCCTCAGTGCCTATATCATCGTCAGCTTGCATGATTTTTGTGTAGTGTGTGTCTTTCAGTGTTTTTAACTCTGCACAACCATAGACAGTGGCAATCAGATGGTATATATGGCTTATATTTGAGCTCATCAAGCTAAAGATGGTGTCAATGTACAGGTAACTGCCAAAATAAAGGCAACACTTGCTTTGTGTGTCCTGTGTGTCATTTGGGGTGTGACATGGTCTGTCCCGGCAGATAGGCCCGGCCTCGCCCACCCGGGTGGGCCTCTCCTAGCTCGGGCTAGGGCCGTTTGAGTGTCTCCCCCGGGTTACTGAAGTTTTGCCTTTAGTTTTGCATTTACCTGTGTGTTTCTTGTGCAGTCATGTCACATGTGGTAAGGGTCTATAATCATAAGCAGTTAAGATGACAGAGACTGGTCAGTTTTGTACTGGACTGAAATTTATTGATGTATAAGCTCTGTTGTAGCTTGTTTTCCCTGGTCCGTCCTCTCTTGTAGTGGAGCCTGTTTAAAAATGCTTGCCTGGTTACCATCTACACTTTATCCATGTAGTACATGCAACATTGTTATTGTTTCCTTAACAAACATAGACCTGATGTCAGCTTACCTTTGGTTACCTTTTGGAAAGGTGATTTGACTGATGGCCATTTGATTAGTTCTCACCTTCATATGAAAAGTGTTGATAGTTTGAGTGCTGTGCATGAATACTGTTTAACACCGATGTAGTATTGTTTTCTGTTATACAAATGTATATGACTGTTCTTGTTTGGCAGAAAACGGTGTGCAGCCATTGGGTGGGCCTTCCTCCCCCATCCATAGGCCCCTGTGCCACAGCGCCATCTCACACATGGTATGTCTCCTCCTTACCCACCACCCTTTTCATTAAATTCGTGTTTCTTGCTGTTCTACTTGTTTCATATATAGCTAGATGGATACAATTGCAGACACAGAAATGGTTTCTGTAGTTCAGGTGTAAATATATGGCTGCAAGCAACAATTTACCAGATGCAAGGCACATGCAAAGGCTCAAATGAGCAGAAAATACAAATTTCTACAAAAACAATGTGGCCAGTTCTGTGTAAATGTTGTGCTTTCATGCCACGTTTGGAAACATTTAGAATTCAACATACCATATGGCTGAATCTTGTGATTGCAAAGTTGTGCATTTACCTTTTGCGCTACTGACCTTCCAACTTTGCTATACGATGCAGCGGTAGAGAGAAAAATTAATGTTAACATATTTATTGGAAATTTATTCTAGCTGGCAACCAAATAAAAAATAAAATAATGGCATATTATACAATTAGGCTATGTACATGGAATTGTGACAATGTGGTCATTTAGAAATTATTTAATTTCACTTTATTATGAAGGCTACATTGTCACATATCTTCATATCTGTATTTAACAAGCATGAAAGGTGGCAGTGCAGTTGTGTGCCAGTGGTCATCAGCCCAGTGGGTAACGAGAATAAGAAAACCATTGCCCTAAATCGATTGTCTCATGGTGGCTGTATTGTTTACTACAGAAATGATTCTTCTTCTTTTTTTTGTGATGTTTAAGAGGAGGGGGCTCTTGGGATGTGCATTCAGCTAATGCACTGATTTCCTTCCCCTCGGGCCAGAATTAAATCCTGACCATGCCATCACTGACTGTGGCTGGGGGTCTTGTGTGGTCATGTGTAACATGCCGCAGTGTCACCCAGGAGAGAAGGGCTTTCAGGGGGCAGGGTAACCCTTGCCTCAGCGTGCAATAGACTTGTCAATTTTTTGATAACTTTCAAAGAACAAATGAATACATGTTGCGTGTTTGATACAATAAATCCTTTAACGACGAGATGCTGTTAGTGTTGTATAAAAAAAATGAATCAAGTGGAAAATCCAGTATGGCAGAAGTCACTCGTGCCAGTTACAAAAATGTTCATCAGGAGATGCAGGTATGTTTCAAGTTTCGGTCTTCTACTGTGCATGGTGTGTTCGTTTTTGAAAGTCGCGGTAAAAAACAACATTTGTAGCAAGGCCGTGAGTCCCGACCAATCCGGTTTTGGGCCTGTGGCCTCCTTCCGTTGCCTGCTCCTGCCCAATTTAGTGAGCTTTCAAACAGTCTACGTTGTATATCGCTGTCCCTTTGCATGGCAGGGGGAAAAAAAACCTAAACAATAACAATAATTGGGCCTATGCACCTTCAGTGCCAGGCCCCCTAAAAATGGCATGTCAACAATAATATTGCAAAAGATAATGATGCATTTAAAAAAAAATTTTTAACTATCCTTTAAACCTGGGAGCATACTAGGTCTCATGCGGGAAAACGTAGAAATCTTAAGAATTTTGACAATCGTGATTCTGTGCTTTCACTTGACTCGAGTATATCACACTCTTGTTTGCGCATGAGTATGTTATGGGATTACACAGAGACAAAAGGAGGCTGTAAGTGGGTTATTCCATGCCAAGTTTGCGGTCGAGGGGTAAGAGTTTGAAGATTATTTATTTTATATTTACCCATTGAACGTGAAGGTAATCTACATTTACATTTGACATTTGTGGCATTTAGCAGACACTCTTATCCAGAGAGGCTTACAAGATGCGCATTTATACATGGTAAGATCAATCATAGTTTGCGCGAGAGATCAGTGTAGTAATTCAGCATTAGACATCGTTGCCGGCAGCTGAAAACCTAGAGAATCTAAAAGCGAGAAAGCCAGAGAAAAATCCCTGGGGCTCTTTTTAAAAGCAGAGAGGCTTTTGGGAGGAACTGTACTTCACGCCTGGGGGAAAAATCAAGTTAAGAATGTTGCCATATGAGAGCGGTTCTCGTTTTGGCTAAATTTCTGTTCACCCTTTACTAGATGGGGGTTTACTTTAGCCTGCACGCTACACATATAGTGCACACGATTCCAAAACCATAACTGTATTGCTGTGTGGTCTTTTATGAGCCTGCAGCTGAACTGTCTAACCCGTGGTTGGAAGTAGCTCCCTACTCCCTAAACCCACAATGCAGACTGGGATGATGTAAAAACATGCCTCTGAATTTCAATGAATTATCTTCTGCACTATTTCCCTATTTTACTTGCATTGCCTCCCCCTCCTTCCTCCACTCACCCGCCCAATTCATAACCCCTCCTTTAGCCATCATTTCATTTCACCTATGTATGAACCCACAGCTGTGTGCACGTAAAAGCTACGTGCTCATAACATGTGCGCACACCTCAGCCTGTCTACCTGCTGTGTGCATGTTGTGCATGTCCCCTCAGTCCGTAGACTAAAGCACTGCGCTTCCTACAACATTAAAGAACATATTTGTGAAAATCATAAATATGTTCTGTACATATGTGTGATTTTTGCATTGAGCATTGGACTAATCTTACAACAAATTGAGTCTAGTTGGTGGTGTCAGCGGCCGCCCTTGCACAATGGATTGCTCACATGACCTGATGCGCGTTAACAATAGGATGGAATGTGTTTGGTGTCTCCCGGCCATCGGAGCGACGGTCAGGCTGCTGAAAAGGAGGTCAGAGATCTGAAGGGCTGAATGGCGGCCTTGTTACCCGGTCCAGCGCGGCCACGCTCGCGCTCATACGCGGCTCGGCTTGAAATTCCTGCAGCTGAATCACTGCCTCGCTACACCAACTCTCCTCGAACGGGGACACGCGGTGAAAATTGATCTGTCCTCTGCGGCAGAAGGCCGCGCGTTTGGCGGTTCTGGGCCGGCGCGCGTCGAGCGAGTGACCTCTCCCGTGACCTCTCCCCCGTCTCTGCCCTTCTCTCAGGATGTCCAGGGGTACAGGTTCGTGCGCTGGCGTGTGTGGCTCTGCTACGTGGGCAGCGTTCTCTCCGTGGGACTGCTGCTGCTGCTGTTCCACTGGCGCCCTCGTCTCGGCGTCCTCGCTCGCTGTCGGCCCTGCCCACCGGGCCTGGCGGACACTCTGCTCATAAGGGTAATCCATTCACGCTCACTCAACTGGCCCGGTTACCTGAGGATGATACCTGAGATGCCAAACGCTGGTTCAGTTCCGACGTCGCTCTGTCACATCATCCAGACAGTTTTCCTTGATCTTCTAGTTCATTCCTAGACATGAAGAATTTATTTTCCCACTCCAGAAATGTGTTTTGTTCCCCCAAAAAAGGAAAATAAGCTAACTTAAGAGGTGCTTTTTCTCAACACAAATAAAAAATGGTAAACTTTGGTTTCACATCACGAGATTCGCTGACCCTAAAAAAGGTGATAGCTTTAACACGATGATGACAGTAAAAAGACTGGAAAACTTGAATGAATAAATAGAAGGATTATAGTTTTAAACCATCTGTCTGTCTGTCTGTCCCTGTCCCTCAGGACAGCTGTGGTCAGCAGTATGTTGTGGAGGTGCTGACGGAGGAGATCGAGGGGAGCAGGTAGGCCAAACCTTTGTTTCTGGGGCTATCCGCACCTGCTGGACATGTGTGCCCATATGCTCTGCTGTGCGTCTGCCCTGTGCTTGCTTGGCATGAGATATCATCGCTGTTATTGACAACACAAGGTAGTCACACCTGTTCTTCTTTGTGTTGAGTGTGGAGCAGCCAGGAACAGACACCGAAGAGAACGAGTGGAGAGATACTGTACAGCTGTACAGTGATGAGGTAAAGGAAGGCCATCAGGGAGAGGGAGAGGGAGAGGGAGGGAGGGAGGGAGGGAGAGAGACGATTGCCACATGGCACTGTGTCATGTTTACTTGTCTTGTCTTTCAGAAAGCCCTGATGCGCTACTATATGTTTGAGGGACTTCGTTTCCTGTGGATGCCGAAGAAGGGTGCCTATTGTCGGGTCAGGTACTGTGGGTTGGGCTGTGGCTTGGTGGGGCGGGGGGGGGATGTGGAGCTTTTGAAAAGAAGAGATAAGGGAGGGAAGGGGCATAAGCTGCTGGTCTAAACCTTTAGGCGCCTGAACCCCAGTCTTTTGTTCCTACAAGCGGTGTGAATGTTCCCTCTGTTATAAGGAAGAGGCGTTTGGTGTCAGGGAGTGGCTGTGAAATGAGTGTCTCTCTCTTCTCAGTGTCCTGTGCGAGGACTGGACATGTGATGACCTGTACCGGCAGCAAGGAGGGCTAAGTCTCCAGGAACAGAGTGCTAGGTGAGTCATTGTGAACACGCACACGCTGACGCACGTAAGACAGGTCTACACATGCACACGCACACACACACACACACACACACACACACACACACACACACACACACACACACACACACACACTAAGCCAGGTGTCCCCCCACACACACACACGCATACACATGTACGACAGGGCTACATTTTTATAATATAATACATGGGTTATCGTTATAGTGTTGTTGCCTGGGCAACAGGCCAACGAGCTGTCAAGTCAGAGTCTGTTTGCTTGTAGAATGGTTTCCAGTTCACCACAGGTACAGCTGCCCCAGTGCTAAGACGGGTCAGTGAAAACTTGCCTTTACAGTGTGTTACTTGGTTGGCCAGCTAATCGGTTAGCAATGCTATTTTGAAGGTCCCCGTCACATTCTAAATCCAATGGCAAAGTTTGGATGCCTAACATGTTATTTTACGACAGAAAATGCCATGAGTCTCCATCTCTCTCTCTCTCTGTCTCAACCCCCATCAGGCGGAAAGTGTACGGGCACAACCTGATCGACGTACCGGTGAAGTCCTATCTGCAGCTGCTGTTTGAGGAGGTGACAGAGTCGTTCTTCCACGCTGCTTTGACACCAACGCTGAATGATGCCGCCACGATCCCCAGGAGCAGGGCCACTGAGCACCGCACATACTGACCGGTCTCTCTCTCTCTCTCTCTCTCTCTCTCTCTCTCTCTCTCTCTCTCTCTCTCTCCCTCTCCCTCTCTCCCTCTCTCTCTCTCTCTCTCTCTCTCTCTCTCTCTCTCTCTCTCTCTCCTCTCTCTCTCTCTCTCTCTCTCTCTCTCTCTCTCTCTCTCTCTCTCTCTCTCTCTCTCTCTCTCCCTCTCTCCCTCTCTCTCTCCCTCTCTCTCTCTCTCTCTCTCTCTCTCTCCCTCCCCCTCCCTCTCCCTCTCTCTCTCCCTCTCTCCCTCTCTCTCTCTCTCTCTCTCTCTCTCTCTCCCTCTCTCCCGTCTCCTCCAGGTGCTCAACCCCTTCTACATCTTCCAGGTGTTCAGCATCCTCCTGTGGATGTCGGACAACTACTACTACTACGCAGCCTGCATCTTCATCATCTCCCTCATCTCCATCGCCATCTCTCTCTACGAGATCCGCAAGGTGAGAAAGGGAGAAGCCGTTTGGGGAAGAGGTTTGGGGAAAACGGCCGTCAGTGAAACGGGCCCATTTTCTGTCCCTCTTAATGGACTTCAATGAAGTCTCAGGTTCTCTTGCCTTTTGAATGCATATTAAACGTGTCGCGTTTTTGGTCATTTCCAAATCAGATACTTGGAGCATACTTTTTTGACGATGATCAGGCCTGCTGCATGCCGTAGAAAGGTTTCACAAACTCCACAAATAATGTACTCATTGACATGTAGCTGCACTGTATTGATATTGAGTCATGCTTGGGTGGGAGTTAGGTACACAGTTTGAGTAGTCATTATGACCACACTGTACCACAGTAAAGCAAACCACGATGAGACAATACAGGATTATGCAAACGCTAAGAAGGGGAAGTCTAAATGCCTATCAAATCCTCGTTTAGAATTGTTATACTTTCCCTTTTAGTGGCGTTTGCATAATTCTGTATTATCTCGTAGTGATTTGCTTTACTATGCGGTAAACGCAAATGCTGAGTTGACCAATATTTACTTATAGCACCCCCGTTCATGTGAATGTGAAGTGTGTTTGTGGGCTGAGGTGTAACTGTGCTGTGTGCCCCTGCAGCAAAGCGCCACACTGCGCAGCATGGCTCAGCTGGTTGTGAGTGTGAGGGTGAGGAGAGACACCGGGGGTGAGTGTCTGTCTCGCGTGACGCCCTGCCGTCTTCTCGCTCGGCTTTTTGTTTGAGGGATAAAGGGTGCTCCCCCTCTGAAATGATACCGGCTTCTCTTTCAGCGGAGGACAATGTGAGCTCGACAGAGCTGGTCCCCGGGGACTGCATACTGATACCGGAGGAGGGGCTGCTGCTGCCCTGTGACGCCGCCCTGCTGGCCGGGGAGTGCATGGTCAACGAGAGCATGCTGACTGGTGAGCCGCAAACACAGGAGTGGAGTCTTGCCATTGAGGGTCTGGGGTTTATTCTCGTTGGTTGCTGAAAGGCTGTTGTTTTGGTTATTCGGTTCTTCCCTCCTGCGTTTGGAGCAGCATCTTGAGTTTAGGCAGGCAGTATTTGTAGAGTGGTTAGGGAACTGGGCTTGTAACGTTAAGGTTGCTGGTTCAATCCCCAGTTGGGACACTGCCGTTGTACCCTTGAACAAGGTACTTAACCTGAATTGCTTCAGTAAAATATCCAGCTGTATAAATGGATTGTAAAGAAATGTAAAATTGTAAGTCGCTCTGGATAAGAGCATCTGCTAAATGACTGTAATGCAATTTTTTTATGAGTTTTCACCCTCATTGGTCACCATCCGTGTTCGTAAATACACTTTTTGTTGCCTTTGGTTCATGGCCATGCATTGTACGGTGGCCAGATTTTCCACACATGCCAGCTGCGTATTGCCACAGGAATTCATGAATGACATTCGTCTGGCACAGACTGTACAGGTGTGCAAATACCTTTTTATAGCCCTTGGTCCCTGGTCACATCCAGCCATGCCCAACATGATCATAAAACAGATTTTGTTTTGTGCTCAGTATTGATTGTGCAAATGTATTGTTAATATTGTGTAGTATAAATGTGTACTGTATGAAATACTTGGTTGCCCTTGGTTTTTAAGCAATCCTTGTTATGGCTTGCAGGCTCCTCTTCTACCATGCGTTTATACATTTCAGATTAGGCTACTTCTTTAGGTAGGTCAAAGACACCAGCTGTACAGCTGGAAAGGCTCGTGGTTAACCACTACTTCCCATTTCTATTATTAACCCACCTCTGTGTCCGTTCAAGGAAATTCAACTCTGTAATTTTAAATGGATATGCTTTTTCTTATCTATGAGGACAGCTGATGTAAAACTATAAATTACCGTTTGAGATGTGCCCTTTCCTTCTACTGCCAGTAGTTTGGCATCCATATTACGGCATCCATAAAAAGGCGGATAGTTGGTGATCAGCCCAGTACTTCAGCTCGTCATAAGGTTGACTTCAAGACTTCTTTGTTGCAGCCAGTTTGAGTTTGAAAATGAGAGAATATTCAAGTGCAGAAGAAGAGAGAAGTGAGAGTGATAGTGGTCCAGTGTGTTCTAGACTGTGTTCATAAACATAAGTGTACTATGCATTATGCAGTATGCACCGCCAAGCGTAACGGTAAGCGCGTAACGCCAATATGTGAGTTTGTAGTATATTACATGTGGCACTCAAACGTCACCCCCTTGCCATGAACTTGTTTGTGTATTGAGTACATTTATCCTAACTTCCTGAAGTATTTTCAAAAGCGGTCATCGATATAATGAGCGTCTAATAATATTTCTTACAAGTATGTTGAGCAAACGATATACTTGTTGACTAATAACATTTGTACATGGATTCTTCTGTCTCTGCTTTCTATTTTGTATGGTGGCGTCACGTGGAAAAAAACCTTGTCGCCGCTACGTTTTTACCTTTGACGGATTATGATTATATTTTGTGTATGAGAGCCCCGGGGTCTTACCTGTACACACCAGACGCACTTTACCACGTTGCCTTAAGATTTGTCACCAACACAAGACCCCTCACTCATCCCTGCACACTGTATCAGTTAGCAGGACGGCCAGCTTTGACTGTGAGGCGACAGACTCATTGGTCTGAATGCATGCGCTTCACCCACTGATAGGAAGTCTGTTGCTCTTTTCAGCTCGTCTGTGCATTTTGCGCCGCTTTTACCTCACTGTGAGTTTGTACATTGATGTTGCATTTGTACATTTTTTGTGTAATCTCTACGTGACTTCCCTGGTTAAATAAAGGATAAATACTTTTTTTTTTTTGAAATGGCAAGGCCTTATGAGTGTGGATAAAATGGGTTTTGTCCTCCCAACTATGTGAGTTTTGGAACTTGATTTGTCAGCTTCTGTACTTCTAAGCTGCCACACTGGGTGTTATTGAAGTATACCTTTTGGAACATGGCCTCGGTTTTGTAACCGTTTCTTCCTCCCCCCCCCCCTCCCTCCCTCCTTCAGGTGAGAGTATACCTGTGATGAAGACCCCTGTGCCGGCTGGAGGAGCACGGTACTGTCCTGACTCCCAGCGCAGACACACCCTGTTCTGTGGCACTCAGGTCATCCAGGCCAAGAGCAGGCAGCAGGCCGGAGCGGGGGCTCTGGCCGTTGTCACGCGCACAGGTGAGATGCATAGATCACTGACGACACAGGCATATTTCTATGTGGTGGTTTACACATTCTGTAACTCTTACAGAATTTGTGCTGCGTATCAGGTTTTGGGAGATCCCCCCCCATTTTACATTTACATTTTAAGCATTTAGCAGACGCTCTTATCCAGAGTTACCTACTTACACAGTTTACATTTCTTGACCTACAATCCATTTATACAGCTGGATATTTTACTGAAGCAATGCAGGTTAAGTACCTTGCTCAAGGGTACAACAGCAGTGCTCCCACCTGGGATCGAACCTGCAACCTTTGCGTTACAAGCCCAGTTCCCTAACCACTATGCTAACACTGCCGCCCCCCCCATTTCTTTACCCAATTTGAAATCGCCGATCATGCTACACCCTCGTGTCACCGCTCACATTCCAAAGCCAATTGCGTCCCATCGCTGTGGACCACTGGTCACAGTCTGCTAATAACGTAAGCCAGACACGGAACTAGCGACCTTAAGGTTATAGGGCTGAGACTGCACTCGGAGCAAGTGCCTTTACAGAGTGAGCCACTTGGCAAACCCTGTGTATCAAAAATGAAAAGGCAGGACAGGTTTAGCTTTGTAATTTGGGTTCCCTTTTGAGAGGTTTTGCGTTTCACCACTGCCAGGATCAGCTGCTTCGACGTGACGTAACATTGTTCGCACCTCTCTTTTTCTGTGGCATTTTCTGTTGAGCGACTCTGCAGTTGCCACTGTCTCACTGCGCTTGTGCTGCGGTCTTTCAGGGTTTTTCACAGCGAAGGGTGACCTGATCAGCTCCATCCTCTATCCGCAAGCCATCAACTTCCGCTTCTATCGAGACGCCATGAAGTTCCTGCTCATCCTCGGAGCTCTAGGTACGCCCGGCTGGAACTGCGCGCCCCTACCCGTCTGTGCTCACCTGTACTGTGGCACGTGTCCGTTCAGCTTCCAGCCATGTCTGCTCCTTCAACAGATCAAAATGTCTCCAGTTTTTCTTTACTCACCTGCCGGTCAGTGTAATCACGTCGGCCTGTTTTGCCATGAATGTAGTTGTACATTTGACCCGTCTCTGTGTGTGGACACAGCGTCCCGCTTGTCCTCCTTATATTCTTTGCACATTTCCTGTATCCCTTCCTGCTAGATTAGAATGTGTTTTTTTGTCTTGCTTTGCAGCGTTGATAGGCACTGTGTACAGCATTGTGATCCTTAGCAGGACCGAGGTGAGTCTCTTGCCATTGCTAACACACCCGTCGTTTCAGTGAGGCGTTTGAGATGTGTTGTAGTTACTCTTTCTTGGGATTATTTAGTGGACAGGATTTTGCGTTTCTTCCCGTGTCCTTTTTTATGCATGAGGCATGTCATATTGCATAATATAATATAATATAATAATAATAGCTCTTCTATCTACAGAGCCCTGAGGTGCTGGGCATATTGAACCAGCTATATGAATCTAATGTGCATGCGATCTATATTGTCTAGCACTTTTGTCTTTTCATGGTGAATGTCAGGGTTATACTTGTGGAGTTGTGGAGCAAATTTAATAACCTGCCAAATATTAGCGTGGGAAATAAACCTAGCTTGTTATTAACTTGTTTTTGGAAAGTGAAAAGGCCTGACTTGCCCTAGGCCGTACTCCGTTAAAAACTTAAGCGCCTGTGTTTTACCACTCTCTGTACATACATTATTCAGTCACTGAAGTCACTGGCAGTTCTCCTGGGTCCACTTGTGTGAACTGAACTGTTCACACTGCCCAGAGAGCCTTCCAACTGGTAACACACTTCAGGGGCAGCAACGCTGTCACTGTGTTGCTGTAGCCCTCCGACTGAGCAGATGCCCACGGCTGTGTTTGTGTCCAAAATGTAACACGAGGGCTGGCGGATGGCGGATGGCCCAGCGGTCTAGTGCACCGCGCTTTGGAGCGGTGTGCGCTGCCCGTCAGAGACGCGGATCGAAACCCGCGTTTCTACCAGACCGGCCCTGGTCGTCAGCCCGATCGAGGCGGCGTTTGGCTGTCCGCCTCCGGGGAGGGGGAGGGAGAGCCGGCACGAGTCCGCCGAGGAGAAGGTTAATGGAGTCCGTGGAAGATCTCCGTCTCGAAAGAAGGCGGGGAAATAGGTCCAGGAATACGAATCTCGTTCCCGGAGGACGGGCGGCGGACTCGTGAGGGTGGGGAATTGAAAATAAAATAGAGGGTATAATTGGCTACTAAATTGGGAGAAAAACGGGGGAAAAATCAGAAAAAAATAAATAAATAAATAAAAAAATAAAAAAATGTAACACGTTTTTTTGTGTGAAAGTCCGAACCCCAGTGCGTATCATGCGATGCCTTCCCCAGGCCACCTGGACAGAGATTTTCATCCGGTCCCTGGACATTGTGACAATCGTGGTTCCGCCGGCGCTCCCTGCCGCCATGACGACGGGCACCATCTACGCCCAGAGTCGCCTGAAGAAAAACGGCGTCTTCTGCATCAGCCCGCCCCGCATCAACGTCTGCGGAAAGATCTCGCTCTTCTGCTTCGACAAGGTGAGGGGAGAGGGTTCTTGAGGGCGTTGATTTGCAATCATAATGTCCCCAAACTCACGAAAAGAAGGATTTGTCTCTGCTTTAAGGGCTGCATATCCAAGCTTAATATACTTTTAATAATTAAGAAGACAGAATAGCAGTGATTTTATTTTCCACTGTCCAATCGATGATGATTTTTTTCCTGGTTACCGTGCTCACTTTAGACTGCACATAAGTGGACTATTCTCTCTCACTCTCTCCCTCCCTCTCTCTCTCTCTCGCTCTCCCTCCCTCTCCTCTCTCCCTCCCTCCCTCTCTCTCTCTCTCCTCCCTCTCTCTCCCTCTCTCTCTCTCTCTCTCCCTCTCTCTCTGTCTCTCTATCCCTATCCCTCTCTTCCCCCTCTCCGCTGTCAGACGGGCACCCTGACCGAGGAGGGTCTGGACGTGTGGGGGGTCATGGAGGGGAGCGGGGCAGGATTTGGGGAGCTGGTGCCCGACCCTCGGCTGCTGCCCCCCGGCCAGCTGCTCTCGGCCCTGGCCTGCTGCCACTCTGTGGCCCTCCTGGGGGACCAGCCACTCGGAGACCCTCTGGAGCTCAAGATGATCGACTCCACCGGCTGGGTGAGCTGCCGCTGGCATCGCCGTCTGCCTGCGCATTTAGAAGCAAAAATGACATGATCGCAGGTCAAGGTTGCCTTTGGAGGGGGCCCCCCAGGTGGCGCAACCGGTAAAGGCGCTTGTTCTATGTACAGGTCGCCCACTGTAGCTGGAATGAGCTCACCGCGCGCACAGAAACCTTCTTTGCGTGTATCGGAATCGCAGTCGACGGCTTGGCGAGCTCCGTCTCGAAGGCTTTGTCACTGCTAGAGTTGTGGCTGGTCGTAGTTGCAGGGGGCCTAAGTGTTGAATCAATAGAGGGTACGATTGGCCACCAAATTGGGAGAAAAATTGGGTTACAAATCTGAAATAAATGTATATTTAATAAAATAAAATAAAAGATTTGCCATTGAAACTACATGAATGTATTTTAGACCACCTTAAACCTGAGTGCCAACCACAGAGTTCAGACCTCATCAGACATGCATTTGCTGACCAGAGACCGAGTGTACACTGCAGAGATGATAAGTTAAGATGATAAGTTATGCATGGTAAGTTATGCTTATTGCCCAGTCGCTTATCCATAAGGACAGGTTCCTTCCATGGTAAATATTTACATTTTCCAGATTGAGACGTTCATCATTTGCATACACTCAAGAAATATGATCCCGAGTGGTGTGGGGGGCGTGGCCTCCTTGTGGACTGCACTAGCCCCTCCTCCTCTCCTGTCCTCCTCACAGGAGCTGGAGGAGCCCAGTCCAGAAGGGGAGGGGGTGGAGGGCGAGTTCGGGCGTGTCAGCATCCTGGCGGTAATGAGGCCTCCTTCACCAGAGCTACAACCAGAGGGCGTGGTGAGTATTGTGCGGGGCTTGGGTACGAGTCTTTAAGGGTGTCAGTGTGGTGGATTAGAATGTAGTTACGTGTGCCGGTAAGAATGTCCTTCTCTCTCCCCCATGCGTCTCTCAGTCCATCTCGGAGCCCGTAGCCATCGCACGGCGGTTCCCCTTCTCCTCCACGCTGCAGAGGATGAGCGTGGTGACCGTGGCCCCTGGTGGGCGCAACGCCCTCGCCTTCCTCAAGGGGGCACCAGAGATGGTGGCCAGCCTCTGCCTGAGAGAGAGCGGTGAGAAATTTGAGAAAGCGCGGTGGCGATGGGGAGAAAATAAGGGATCGGTTTTCAAGAGAAAAAAGGAATGTTGTCGAGTGTTGGTTTTCTGATGGGGATAAGGCGAATTGAGTTGTTGGATAAATGTTTTTCTTCAGTAGAACGCGTGACTTTGAGTTCTCTCTTCTCCCTCTCTCAGTTCCTGCTGAGTTCTCCGACACGCTCCGTCACTTTGCCAGCGAGGGGTTCAGGGTGCTCGGCCTGGCTTGCAAACCGCTTGACGAACAGACCGACATCAGCAGCATAGAGAGGTCAGTCATGGACCTGCAGACTGACCCCACCCCACCTAGGAAAATACCCATGACCCTCCAGTCCTAGTGGCATCAGTTAAAACCGTCAACCAGTCACTTAACCGTGATGTTACTATACTATTTTTTTGTTGTCATATTGATGCAACGATGCAATATTAAGGCAGGTAGTGTAGTATAATGGCTAGGGAACTGGGCTTGTAACGTTAAGGTTGCAGGTTCAATCCCCAGGTGGGACACTGCCGTTGTACCCTTGAGCAAGGTACTTAACCTGAATTGCTTCAGTTAATATCCAGCTGTATAAATGGATTGTAAAGAAATGTAAACTGTAAGTCGCTCTGGATAAGAGCGTCTGCTAAATGCCTGTAATGTAATGTAATGTAATGTGGAACAGTTGCATCCGTAAGTTATGCAGCTCTGGTGGTGTCCACAGGGGGGCAGTAGAGAGCCAGCTGCAGTTCCTGGGCCTCCTGGTGATGAAGAACCTGGTGAAGCCCGAGAGCGCTGATGTCATCGGCACCCTGAGACAGGCGCAGCTCCGCACCGTCATGGTCACGGGTGAGAGGGGGAGAGGAGGGCCGCCAGGGGAGGAGGGTGGAGAGAAGAGGGGAGATTTAGGCCGCACTAACACGCACGCAGTACAGAAAATAGTCTGTCACACAAACACTTTCTCGTGGTAATCGTGTGACATATGAAAATATATGAAATCGTAATCTATATGAAGTCAACGTTCATTTCTGCCCCCCTCTAGGTGACAACATTCTGACAGCCGTGAACGTGGCCCGGAGTTGTGGGATGGTTGGAATGGGAGAGCGGGTGATTTTCGTGCACGCGACGCCCCCTACTGACCACTCGCTGCCAGCGCTGCAGTTTCACCTGGCAGAGAGCGGGGCCGGGGCTGGCCAGGGTGACGCTGACATCCTCACACAGGTAACTGGACCTCAACGACACAGGCTCACACACGACACTCACTTTTCTCATACGAGTAGCTGCATGCTATTGATGTACAGACACAGGTTACAGTTATTGATTGTTCTTATCCAGATCGATACGTTTGATTGACGCTCTAATATAGGTCACTATGGATATATATATTTTTATTTTTATTAATTTTTTTACCTTTATTTAACCAGGCAAGCCATTAAGAACAAATTCTTATTTACAATGGCGGCCTGTAAATATGCGGATATGCGTACTAGTGTTTACTAAAGGTAGCAGTGTTAATCCAAACTAACCGCTCCCTCCTTCACCCCCAGGGTCTCTACCAGGGTAATGTCCACTATCACCTGGCTGTCAATGGGAAGTCTTTCTCTGCACTGTGTGAGCACTTCCCTGAATACCTGCCCAAGGTAACAGTAAATACTAAATGACATCCTGGCGGCATAAACGACGAGTAGCCCTGTTATAATGTATGCATTGATCCCGAAGTTGGATTGCCGCAAACTGCAGACACACAAACAACACACAACAGAGAGCACAGCTCCCTTATGCATTTCCGACCATGTGACCTACCGAGAACACTGATGAATGAATAATGATTAAGACAAGATCCTCTTAAACAAACATGAACCTATAAATGTCTAATTACTCTGAATAATAATAAGAAGAAATACAGAAAGTCCTCATCCATAAATGAGCCCGTTTGGCAGAACGCTCTGTGCTCTGATATGTGCGCGCAGCTCATTGTGCGGCCCTTCACCTGGGAGCCTCGGCCCATTCCCCTTACTCTCACTACAGTGAGCTCCAGGTCCGGTGGCTGTGTGACTCTAGCCGCGAACGAGGGTGGGGGTGATACGTCGTTTTTATTTATTTATTTATTTAAATTCGCTCTCCCCGCACGAACTCACCGCTCGTCTCTACGAGGCAAGCTAATTCTCCGAGGGCAGCGAACTCCGCTTCCTTTGAGACATAATTTGTGCACCCACGTTCTGTAGACTCCCTTACGTGCTTCACGGCGGACCCGAGCCGGCACACCCTCCCCCTCCCCCAGGGACGGACACCCAAACGCCGTCCCCGATCGGGGTTAACGGCCAGGGCTGGTCTGCCAGAGACGGGTTTTCAAACCGCGTCCCTGATAGGCAGCGCACACTCGTATCGGACCAGCCAAGATACGGGTGCGTTAGACCGATACGCTATCCGCCGCCAGGTGACGCGTGGTTTAATGCGTGCTCTTGTCCGCAGGTCCTGATGAGGGGCACGGTGTACGCCCGCATGGCCCCAGACCAGAAGACTCAACTGGTCACGGCACTGCAGAAGCTCAAGTGAGAGGGAGGGAGGGAGGGAGCGAGCGAGGGAGGGAGGGAGGAGGGAGGGAGGGAGGGAGGGAGGGAGGGAGGGAGGGAGGGAGGGAGGGAGGGAGGGAGGGAGGGAGGAGGGAGGGAGGGAGGGAGGGAGGGAGGAGGGAGCGAGCGAGGGAGGGAGCGAGGGAGGGAGGGAGGAAGGGAGGAGGGAGGGAGCGAGGGAGGAGGGAGGGAGCGAGGAAGGGAGGGAGCGAGGAAGGGAGGGAGCGAGGGAGGGAGGGAGGGAGACAGGGAGTGAGGGAGGGAGGGAGCGAGGGCAGAAAGTGACGAAGGAAGAGAGGAAGAAGAGAAGGGAAGAGCATGAGTGAGCGAGCAAGCGAGACCAAGAGACACAGAGAGGAGGATGGAGGGTGGAAAGACACAGCAGGGTAAAGAGAGAGGGAGGAAGAGAGGGAGAACAATGGAGCACAGTTTGTTTGAACAGATGGTCTGTGTAAAAAAAACACAAAAAACTAATGATATTGTCAGTGATTTACTGTGAAGCGATATTAAATCCAGTGAAATAAATCCTGTTAGGAACAATAAAAAATGACAAAAAGAAGAGGGGAGGGTAAACGGGTCAGGTCCAGTTCTCACCAATGCCCGCTCTCTCCTGTGCATTCTTCACTGCCTCTCTTTGTAGTTACCGTGTGGGGATGTGTGGGGACGGAGCCAACGACTGTGGGGCCCTGAGAGCAGCTGACGCGGGCGTGTCTCTGTCAGAGGCGGAGGCGTCTGTGGCTTCCCCCTTCACCTCCAAGTCCGATAACATCAGCTGTGTGCCTCTGCTAATCCGGTAAAGTCCCCCTTTTTTCCTCCCGCCCCTCTTTTCTTTCTCACTTCCCTCTTAACCGTTCTGAAATTTCTACAAAAACCCCAGAAGGTCCACTCTATTGCTGACTGATTCTGGTAATCACAGTGCAGTGTGGTGCTGTGACCAGCAGAGGTCAGCATAACCATTTTGGTGACTGAGTGGTTAGAAAAATTCAGCAATTTTTTTTTCTTTCTTTTCTTTTTTTTTAACTTAAATGCTTTTAGCACATGAGCTCTCTCTCTCTCTCTCTCTCTCAGGGAAGGGAGATGTTCTCTAGTGACGTCATTCAGTCTCTTCAAGTACATGGCACTGTACAGCCTGATCCAGTTCTCCTCAGTGCTCATCCTCTACACTGTGAGTGACCAGCACCCCTCAAACACCTTTTATTGGCTGCTGTGCATAAACATGAACTTGCTTATATCTTGCGGGTTGTCTTCTGCCCCCAAACCCCACACTGACCTCCGCCCCAACCCCCACCTCAGGAAAAGACAAACCTAGGTGACCTGCAGTTCCTGTTCTTTGACCTGCTGCTGGTGACGTCGTTGGCCATTGTGATGGGGAGGGGGGGGCCCAGCAAGGAGCTCCACCCCCAGCGCCCCCCCGCCAGCCTGCTGACTCTGCCCGTCCTGGCCAGCCTCCTGTTCCACCTGATCCTGATCATCCTGGCGCAGGTGGCAGCTCTGCTTGTCACCATGTCTCAGGACTGGTGAGTGGGCGGAGACACGGCGGAGCAAGAGTTTTTGATTGGAGGAAACATCCCAGTTTGACCCTCTTGCCCACCTCCCTCCCTCCGGCAGGTTTGTTCCTCTCAACGCGACGGTGTCCGGAGCGGCGAACCTGCCCAACCTGGAGGACACGGGGGTGTTCGCCGTCTCGGGGTTCCAGTACATCATTATGGCCGTGGTGATGACCAAAGGGTACCCTTACAAGAAGCCCCTCTACACCAACGGTGAGACCGCGATACACACGATGCACACACACCCGTACCTGACGGACACCGATGGGAAAATGGTGTCATTTCTCCCTGTTTATACATCTCAAAACCTGCTGGCTGGGATCATTAAATACCCTCTTACCGTATGTTCCAGAGTCCTGTGCTAAAATCCTGGTTTAAAATTGTAATTTTTGGCCTCCTGGTTGGTGCATCCAGCTAAAGCACTAGCTCTTAGCACAGTAATTCACCCATGGTCCAGATCGAATCTTGACCGGGCCAGTGCTGACTGTGGCCAGGACTCCAGTGGAGCGATGCATAATTGGCCGTGGCATCGTCCGGGGAGGACATCCTCCACCTCATCACGCAATAGTGACGAGGCTGATATTGAGTTGTGCGGGCCTTCGGTGCAATGCCTGCATAGCTCAGGTGGTGGATTGCACCTGTGTCAAAGAAC
The DNA here is from genome assembly GCA_029706075.1 of Aldrovandia affinis. Taxonomy (NCBI): domain Eukaryota; kingdom Metazoa; phylum Chordata; class Actinopteri; order Notacanthiformes; family Halosauridae; genus Aldrovandia; species Aldrovandia affinis. The sequence goes on from JAINUG010000119.1 coordinate 1,940,248, forward strand.
ATGTGTGCTGGAGTAGGCCCTTCTAGATTGACATGGGGGTGAGGGGGGGTAAAAATGGTAAATTGGGTAGTAATATGTCCCTGTGTCTCCCGCAGTGCTGTTTGTGTTTGTGCTGCTGGTCCTGTTGGGAATCATGAGCTGGCTGGTGCTCTACCCGGCCCCCATCCTCGACAGACTGCTGCAGCTCTACACCGTCACAGACATCAACTACAAACTGCTGCTGGTGGCTCTCGCTGCACTCAACTTCTTCACCTCTTACCTGATGGAGGTACACATGTCTGTTTTGACGGAAATGTATACATTCTTCACACAAAACATATTACATTACAGGCATTTAGCAGACGCTCTTATCCAGAGCGACTTACAGTTTACATTTCTTTACATACAATCCATTTATACAGCTGGATATTTACTGAAGCAATTCAGGTTAAGTACCTTGCTCAAGGGTACAACGGCAGTGTCCCACCTGGGAATTGAACCAGCAACCTTAACATTACAAGCCCAGCTCCCTAACCATTATACCACACTGCCTGCCTGTGGTACATATAATAATAATAATGGATTGCACTTGTGTGGTGCTTTTCATGGTCTGAGAGCACTTCACCGTGAAGAAGGAAAACATGCCTCCGCCAATGTGTACCGCCCGCCTCGGTGATGTAGCGCAGCCATTTTGCGCCAGAACGCTCGCCACACATCAACTGGGAACTTGGAACGGACTGTTTAATGAGCCTGGACTGGTTCTTATTCATCTGCTGCAGGGAAGGCCTGCTGCCTGCTCTCACACTCGACTTCCGACGCTCATAGCTTCTTTCAGGCTGGCCGTCTAGTGTTACCCAGCTTGACACACAATTGCTGAATTGGCAGCACTGTTGTTCTCGCCCACATATTTACTCATCTGCGTACCTTTCAAATAACTGTATCCTGAATTCAGGACAAATTTTGTAATGCTATAATAATAATAATAGTATACCGTTTATAAGCTTAGGTTAAAGCAAGGTTATGGTTTGCAAGGTTTTGCAAGGTTATGGTTTGGTAGCTGGCAAGCTTTCTGAGTTTGTGTTTGTTTGCTTAGTCACATAGTGCACATTAGATTTTGGTAGATAACCTATGATTTTAGCTGCCTGAGTGGTTGTGCTTTTTTCTGCTCTTGCCAATGGCCTCAATGATGAAAGCCATCGACTTGCATTACAGTATTTTGGGAAAAGGGGGTTGTTGGGCATACATCCTGCTAAAGCACTCACTCTGTGTAGTGACGCGTACCAAGGTGTATATTGAAATGCAGTGGTGGCTAATGGATTGATGCACAATGAAGTATCTTGAATTGAACGGATGAGTAGGTGATTGCAATGGTGCACCTTTAAAGTTAATATTTTAGCTGTGATAATTTTGGGGAATTGGACATTATTGTACATGATGTATTTTTTAATATGCCATTTAGCAGACGCTTTTATCCAAAGCGACTTACAGTAAGTCAATGCATACATTTTGCAGTGTATGTGGCCCCAGTGGGAATTGAACCCACAACCTAAGCGTTGCCAACGCCATGCTCTACCTGCTGAGCCACATAGAACCACACAGAACACATTGTGTGGTTCTGGTTGTAGTAATATAGTTAAGGTATATTACTACACCCATTACACTTCTTGTGTTGCTGTGCTACATGCTACACTTTATTGCCAAACTATTAACATTCCTGTTTAAAGTATCGCCTGCAGATTCTTTCCACAGTGGACATCTCACTTTTGCGTCACCTGATCTCACGATGTGCGCGTGTTGCTGCGGCCCCCTGCAGGTGCTGATCGACAACGGGGTGTTGAACTGCTTCCGCACGCTACGAGGAAAGACTGAGTCCAAGAAGCAGTACAAGCGCCTGGACACCTTGCTGTCTGACACCCCCACCTGGCCACCGCTGGACCAGCCTCTACCTCCCCAACAGTGCTCCGTCATTGGCCTTAGTTAGCATCAGCTGTGCCACCACCATCCTGGAGTATGAGTGTCATGAGCTGTACTCCACCCACAAAGTTGCCTACTGACTTCTGCCTCTGTTACAAACGCATTTGCCACAACTGCAGACTAACACGTGGAGACAACTTTTTATTATTATTTAATTTAATAGAAATGGTGTAGCTTTTCTTAACCTGTTCTTGAAATTGTACGTGCGGGCCTTGCCATATCAAAAGCCAAATATATATATATATGTAACTGTTCTAATCCTTGGAAATATTTTCTTGTTTCTCCTCTGAGAAACTACAACTCACTATTTTTAAGGGCCCTACGTTTGTGTAAACATCTGTAATAAAGGCTATTTTTTAAATACTCTCTGTCCGAGTTTTGTGAAATGATGTGCCCGCATTGTGTGTGCCGGTCGGTGGACGCTTGGACCTACTGGAGCAAGGCAGGCGGGCGGGAGAGAGAAGGGTCTGGGGCGGAGCGACATATTGTCGCGCTGTGTCAATCGGCGCTGCTTACAGACACCCCGTAGATCCGAAATCGGCGGAGAGGGAAGCTGGAGTTGTATGCGCGAGAGGTAACATTAGAATAATTGAAACTGGTTGGTTACCTGTGGGGAAATGGAAAACTGTGTTTGAGAAATGCATTATCATTTTAAAATGACTTTTAGGAATACACACTGGTTAAAGTTGAGGTTTGTGATTTAAAAAAAGCCATGCTAAGTTAGTGGAGGCAATTCGTTGCAGTTTTGATTTCCAAAATCTTGATTGCCATTGAGAGGATGCTGTATTGACATTGACTATAAGCGCGATTTTGGTGATAGTGATATAACATTGCTCTCGTGCAAGTTTTTGTATTGCGTCTTAACGCTGTTGCTTGTATTTACTTTATTTCGGTGTGTTACGATTTAATTGCGGCGCAAAGTGACTTGCAAGCTACTCGAAGTCCCGATAAGTGTCCGTTTTTTTTCAAATTGATCGCTTCAATGTACTTCGTCTGTCTCCTGTCTAGTCATGATGAGGCTACGACTTTTTTCCGGACTACCTTGAAGTGGTGGGGGGTTCGGGCTCGCACCCTGGGGGGTGGAATACTGCTCAAGCAAAGTCAATGTAACTGAGAGGATAGGGCGAACAACTTGAGCAGACGGAGAGAGAGTTGGGAAATTAAGAGGGCTAGGTAAATGTGTGAAAGATGTACTTCATGTCGCACTGCTCGTCCGTGAGGATGTGCAACCTTGACATTCAAAAATCGCTTTTGAATTCCGTTTTTAAAATCTTTATAGAAAACTTATGGTTGTTGGGGGGGGGGGGTTCTCCTTTGATTGCTTTGTTCTGCGGTCCCACTGCAGTGGGGGAGGGGTCAGTGAGGTTTGGAGGACAGGAGAGGGGGTGGGGGGTAATAGTTCCCAGATGTGTGCTGTGAAAATATGGTTTCCTATAGCCAGTGCGATGCACTCGAGGAATGTCTGTGTGCACGCATTCATAGAGGTGCTCTTTGACACACATTTGACCGAAGCACACTGCAAATGCACAAAAGAAAATAACTTGCATTCAGGAGACCTGGTCGCCATAGCGGCTAATGTGCCATCGTCCAGAATAGACTGAGCAGTGGGGTATTTTCTGCACTCGTTTGTGGCTGTTTTTGATTGCACACGATATGGGCCATTCTGTTTTTTTATTATTATGTGTTATGTTTTTCCTCTTTAATTGTCAGTTGCTTTACAAGGGTAGAAGCAATAATTCAAAAGTCTGGTTATGCGTTAGTGGCTTTTGAAACAGTTCTGCAAACAGTGCTATAGAAATGAAGTACTTTGTTTAGAGCATGGGTTAATTAGAGCATTGCTATGTTTGTAATGAGCGCAAATAAAGTGCTTTGTTTTGTTCTGCGACAAGGCCATCTTTTGCGCGTGAATCTCTTCAATCTTGACGCTCGTTTGAAAAGTGATTCCTTAAAAATCTTAGATTTTTGTGGGTTTTTTGGGGTAATTGACATGTATGGTATTGTAATTTACTTTCTGCCCCCCCCCTCTCTCTCTCTCTCTCCATCCTCATACCTTGTGGTGTGTTAATGCTATGAACTCACCAACTCCGTTTAGCAAACCTCATGCTTTGGGGGAGAGGTTTATGGTTTCTTTCTTGGAATTGAGGTCCTTGTCTCTGTTAAGTATTTTTTGGTGGAGGGAAAAACAGAAGGATTTGGGGAAAACAAGCCTGCCACATTATTTCTGGTAGAGTTACATTTTTTAATATGAATGTTGTAAGTCATGGGAGGCCAGGGGGAAAGCGAGAGAAAGTCAGGAAAATGGGGGATAGAGGAACATGATCAGGGGAACTAGAGGCGTGAGGTTAAAGGGGTCTACCATGGCTTGTAAAAAAAAGAGACTGTTCCCATAATCCTTAGTCACATGATTTACTGGGTACATTTACACTTTCAGGGGGGGCTCTTTCATGTGCTTTCTCTTTGCCTTGTTCCAACAGTCCCTCAGTATCAGGGCCTGTCTACCTCCACAGAATAACCATGAGGGCCAGTTGTCTACTCCTGCTCTACATGCCTGGTCAGTGCAGCAGCACAGCGTGCGCAACACCGTCCACACACTGCACAGCAGGGACACGCACACATGACAAGGTTTTGGAAAGTCGAGTAGATTCATCATCATGCCATGTGTGCTTCCTGGTGCATGCTCATTTTAACTGAATGTACAGCAGTGCATTGTCCTTCACTTATACGGACACCACACTCTGTTGCTCATTTGCACTCACAAAACAAATTTAACTGAATTTGCAGTTCCCGAAGTGGATTCAGACGTTCGCTAATATCTAGTCTGAATTAACCATTCACTATGATCTGCCTTCCAAGGTCGCATTACATCCTCGAAGAATGAATATCCCATATTGATAGATTAATTGGATCAGTTCTCCTACAACTCTTGCAACTTGCTGTTGGAATGTGCTCTGTTACTGTAGCAATACCTTTAGAGAGGTTAATTTTCTTTGACTGATTCATTTACTGGCTGGCAAAAAACAACAACAATCATGCTGGAGTCTTCAGTGCTGAATGTGAAAGTGTGTACCGTACCTCAGCATAGTGGCAACATGTTGGTGTACTTCCCCCCACAGTCGTCTTTGCACAGCAGTTTGATGTCACTGAGGAATTATACCCAAACCAGCTTATTCCCTTGGGTGAGTCTAAACTCTGTGTATTTACATTTGTCCAAATGTCTATAAACTCTTTATATATATATATATTAAAAGATAACACTTCTTGACATGCTAGCACACGTTTAACAATATTGTCTACCCCTTTTTGTGGAGCAACCTTTAAGCGACGTCCTTTAGTCTGGAGGTGAGAGTTGTGATCGGGTTGCATCTTTTGAGATGGTAGCATCTGCGTGTAAATACTGTTACACTCAGTAACACTTTCCTGGTAGACCTGAGCAGTCTGCTGTACACACTGCAAATGGGGGGACGTAACTGCTGGAGCACTACTGAGATGTATTTGGTTGCATCAGTGCAGATAAGTGAGCTGTTCCCCAGTACATCCTCACTGTTCATGTGCATGTCTGTTCCACTACCAGCCTGTTACAACCATTTTATGTGTACGATTGCTGGTGCCTAATATATATTGTTCCTTCTTTTAAATCGCAGAGGACTATGGTCCCGATTACGAATTTCCTGGTAAGACCGTGTGTGTGTGTGTGTGTGTGTGTGTGTGTGTGTGTCAGTGTTCTGAAATATTACAAACCCATAACTGCTGTTCTTGAACCAGCCAAATAGTCTTAACTGCAATACACATCATTTAAAAAACACAATCTGCATGCTTCCCACTCATTTAAAATGTTTTTCTGACATAAATATGCAGGAGTAAAATTGACAATAAATGACTCTGAGCTTGTCTTTCGCCCTCTCCAGACATTCCAGAGCTGGATACTTCACCTCAGCAGCAGATTCGTTTGGAACCGGAATCTGGCACTGCCACAGCTGGTATGGCATCTGGCATTATTCATGCACAAGAAGAAGTGAGGAGAAAAATACAGGGTCATAAAAGCTGAAAGAGATGGTATTAATGTCTGTGTTTTGTGTTTCAGTGACCGAGTACCAGACCGAACCCACCGAGCCTGGTCCACTTGGTAAGAGCCTGAGCAGAAAAATGTGTGTTGACGCGTTTCATTGCTGCGTGCGTATGTATCAGCCGGAATTCTGAAGAGTGCCTATGGTTTGTTGTTTTGTTGTCTAGATTGTCGAGAGGAGCAGTACCCTTGCACAAGACTTTACTCTGTTCACAAGCCTTGCAGACAGTGCCTGAAGAGTCTCTGCTTCTACAGGTGAGACTGCAAATGAGGCTTCCAAGCCCCTGGCCCAAAGCCCAGTGGTCCTCACTGATGCCTTTTTATTTTCCACCAGTTTGCTTGTGTGTGTGTGTGTGTGTGTGTGTTTGTTACAGAAAGAACACATATGGTAACACTTGGCAAAAGCCCACGTCACTTTTATTGCTACCTCGAGCGTCGGTTTTGTTGTCACCTCGTGTTTAATAGTCACGCAAACACCTCTCTCTCTCTGCCGCTGTCTTTTCAGCCTACGCAGGGTGTACGTGGTGAACAAGGAGGTGTGCGTGCGGACAGTGTGTGCACACGAGGAACTGCTTAGAGGTGAGGAGTCAAATGGCACTTTGTATGAACACCTTTCACTCCTGCAAACATATTCAAGCCTAGATGCACGCATGTATGAACACAGACACACACACACACACACAACAACAGCTCAGTTCCAGGCGGATGCACTGTTGCACAAAACACTTGTAAACACACATTTATTGCCTTCATGTTCTTGCTGCAGCGGACCTGTGTCGTGACCAGTTTTCAAGATGTGGTGTAGCTGCCTTGACTGGCCAGTGCGTGGTTCTGGGCAGCAGCTGTGGGAGGAGCTGCGGACACTGTTGAAGAGGCTGTAGGAGGCGGAGAGATGAGCCCAGATACTGCCGGATCTCTAGGAACAGAACCCGCTCCTTTTACCACTGCCCCCCCCCCCCCACCCCCTCAAGCTTGCTCCTCTGTCCTGGACCAGAGACCCCCGCCCCCCCTCTCTCCAGATCTTTCCATCTTGTTTCTCTCCATCTCTCTCTCTCTCTCTCCATATCCCACCTTCCTCTCACATCTATAGAAATATATATTACTTTTGTACCTAAATGTATATTTTAGTGGCGGCAAGTCACTAAAACATTAAACATCATCAGCCGTTCAGATGCACATGAACAGCTGTTTTTACCCTCGATTGTGTGATTATTGAAACGCACTTTGCGGTTTCATCGATTTCCCTTCATGTTGTGTTTTGACTTGTTTTTTTATTCTTAAGGCAAAGCAATGGTGAAGAGGGAGTCCTAAGCAGTGTCCGCTGTACAGTGGCTGTTGCTTCTGCACTTCATCAATAACGAACGGCAAACTAAAGCCAGGAAAGCAACTAGTGGACTAGTGCTGCCTAGCAATCACAATACAGACCGTTAACAACCGAATAGGCTTACGTAATCAGGCAGTACAATCATGGGCAAAAATAGGTGCAACCTTAGTCAAGAGAAATTGATGTTACCAGATCATTGTAAATACATTTCAGTGAGCCTGCATCATAGTAATGTTCCACTGGCTAATCTGTTCTGCAGCAGAAGCATAGCAGACACAAGACATTGTAGTTACAATCATTCATTTGTATGAGAACTTAATTTCATTTGTATTGCTTATAAAGGTGTCCTTGGGCATATGTTCACTGCAGCATCAACTTTGGAAACACTGATCTTGGTGGCTGTTTTGTAAAGATAAAATAAATTGTTTGTAGTGCTACAAAGTAAACTCACCACAACGTTATAATGGAAATGTAGCTACTGACAATAACTGGTAACCTGGACGTGTCACTGAAGGACCCTTATGCAATGTCATAGTCAAACTTTCGATTATTTTATTTTTTGAGGTTTTGAAAGTCACCATGCAATGTTTTCTTATATAAAAGTCTATTGTGAGCGATAAAAAAATTCTATAGGTTTTTAAAATTCCCTTTTGAAATGTAATGGCAGTCTCCCATTCTGAAAACTCATAATTTCATCATCACAACGTGCTTAATTAATGTCAAGCTTGTGGTCATAGGAAGAAGGTATGAATCAGTTCCCAAGTTTATAATCAAATGTATGCCTCTGATATGTGGAATACAATGGTCTTATCTGGTTTCACAAGCATGGAGGGGTTTTGAATACATTTGTATTAACGCTTTTGTTTTTATAGTGACACAAACTCGCGGTTGCATTTATCTTTGCCTCTGCAATGTAGCTCATGTGGGAAATGAGTGTGCATCAATGATATTCTATATGCTGACCAGATATTTAAGTCTGGTGTTCCTTCAACCTTCTGTAGTTCCTTAACTTGGAGGTTCTGCTTGATACAAGTTGTTTGCAATACTAGTTCTAGCTATGGGTCTTATATTTTAAACCACATCCCTTCCTGGCTATTTATAATGAGTCAGCAAATCATTATACAATGGCAGAAACAGAGACAGAAGTCTCAATGGCAGGTATGCGGATCTGAATATCTGGTCAGTGTGTCGACCATCTGTGCTTGCATGCACTGATTCTGGATGTGTCAGGTTTAAGGCGATCTTGCTTAGTACTTTGCTTTTCATGGGATGGAAGTGAACACTTTTAACATATCAGAGGCTATAAATACTTTGTGAAGGTAGCCCACAAACTTACTGTACAACTGCCTTGTCTGGTGTTTTACTGCAAATAAAGTTTTATTACAAAATATGTGCATTTGAATACATTTTTGTACTCATACAGAGGTCTATTAAGCATAAATATCACAGTGAGTGAAATAATGGAAGTGCAAATGTGAAATTTAGGAAAGAAATTTATAGTAAAGTGTTGCTTTACGTTGATACTGGTGCCTCACATGAAACGCACTTTCAGATACCTCTGAATTTCTAACACGCCCATGTCCAAAAAATCCCTAATGTTCTGCGAACTGTAGTAGTGATTCTTTCTTTGCCTGCCAGAGTTGCCTTGATTCCTACATGGCAGTCTCCCACTTACCATGTTGTCTGTTGGAAGGTCTGTCAATTTGTATCCACAACTGACTGGAACATGCACAGCGGTGCATTGCTCTTCACTTATACAGACACCACACTCTCGCTCATTTGCACTCACAAAACAGTGTAGACAAAAGCATACAAAACTAGCAGATTCACATCCACCTTCCCCAAAGTAAATCTAATAAAGTCAGTATTTTATGACCAATGACAGTCTCAGATTAGCTTGCTTTAGCACACATCAGGTTTGAGTGTCACTCAGTGTGGCTGAGCGTGCTCAAAGATGGGGGAGAAACAGGAGCGAGGAAAGGAGGGAGTGCATCCAGCGGGAAGAGGAGACATTGAAGGGAAAAAAAGCGTAGGAGAGGATCAACCAAGGACACCAAGATGAGGAAGAGGGAGCACACTGCCACCCTGTGGTGTCGACTCCATATTTTCAACATTATATAAATATTATTATATTATGTATTTCTATAACATACACACACACAACAGCCAAAATTAATTAAACACTTGTAAATTAAGGGTTCTGGCGGCTCTGTTATGGGGTGGGGTGCATTTTCTACTCAACCTCTTAGTGGGCAATGTAAACGCCAATAAATACAAAGCCATTCTGAGTGATCACTTCAATCCTATGGTGAAGCATTTCTATTCTGATGGGAGTGGGCTCTTCCAGGATGACAATGCCCCACATCCACAGGGCACGAGTGGTCACTGAATGGTTTGATTAGCATGAAAACAATGTAAACCATATACCATGGTCATCTCAATCACCAGATCTCAACCCAAATTAACACAACACTTATGCAAGATTCTGAATCAATGCTTGAGGCAGCGTTTTCCCACCACCATCAACAAAACACCAAATGATGGAATTTCTCGTGGAAGAATGGCATTGCATTCCTCCAGTAGAGTTCCAGACATTTATAGAATGTATCCCAAGGGGCATTGAAGCTGTTCTGGCAGCTCATAGTGGTCCAACGTCCTATTAAGACAAATTATTATCCTTCTTTCTGTTAAGTATTTCTTGGTGAACTTGGCGGAAGAGAAAACTCTGTAGGATTTGTTGGGGAAAACAAGCATGCCACATTATTTCTGCTAGAGTTACATTTTTTATTATGAATGTTGTAAGTCAAAGGTTGCCAGGGGGAAAGTGAGAGCAAGTCAGGAAAATGGGGGAATTGAGGAACATGATCAGGGGAACTAGAGGCGTGAGGTTAAAGGGGTCTACCGTGGCTTGTAAAAAAAAAAGAGACTGTTCCCATAATCCTTAGTCACATGATTTACTGGGTACATTTACGTTTCCAGGGGGGGCTCTTTCATGTGCTTTCTCTTTGCCTTGTTCCAACAGTGCCTCAGTATCAGGGCCTGTCTACCTCCACAGAATAACCATGAGGGCCAGTTGTCTACTCCTGCTCTACATGCCTGGTCAGTGCAGCACAGCATGCTCAGCACCGTCCACACACTGCACAGCAGGGACACGCACACATGACAAGGTTTTGGAAAGTCGAGTAGATTCATCATCATGCCATGTGTGCTTAATATAATAATATAATATACGCCATTTAGCAGACGCTTTTATCCAAAGCGACTTACAGTAGTGAATGCATACATTTTCAGTATATGTGGCCCCAGTGGGGATTGAACCCACAACCTAAGCGTTGCCAACGCTGTGCTCTACCAACTGAGCCACAGAGAACCACATGCTTCCTGGTGCATGCTCATTTTAACTGAATTTACAGCAGTGCATTGCCCTTCACTTATACAGACACCACACTCTGTCGCTCATTTGCACTCACAAAACAATGTAGATAAAAGCATAAAAAACTAGCAGATTCACATCCACCTTCCCCAAAGTAAATCTAATAAAGTCAGTATTGTATGACCAATGACAGTCTCAGATTAGCTTGCTTTAGCACACATCAGGTTTGAGTGTCACTCAGTGTGGCTGAGCGTGCTCAAAGATGGGGGAGAAACAGGAGCGAGGAAAGGAGGGAGTGCATCCAGCGGGAAGAGGAGACATTGAAGGGAAAAAAAGCGTAGGAGAGGATCAACCAAGGACACCAAGATGAGGAAGAGGGAGCACACTGCCACCCTGTGGTGACGACTATATATTTTCAACATTATATAAATATTATTATATTATATATTTCTGTAACATACACACACACACAAACACATAACAGCCAAAATAAAGGAAACACTTGAGTAAATGAAGGGTTCGGGCGGCTCTGTTATGATGTGTGATGCATTTTCCTAGTATGGTTTAGGTCCACTCAACCTCTTAGTGGGCAATGTTCACGCCAATAAATACAAAGCCATTCTGAGTGATCACTTCCATCCTACGGTGAAGCATTTCTATCCTGATGGGAGTGATCTCTTCCAGGATGACAATATCCCATCCAAAGGGCATGAATGGTCACTGAATGATTTGATGAGCATGAAAATAATGTAAACCATATGCCACGGTCATCTCAGTCACCAGATCTCAAGCCAACTGAACAGTTAACGCTTATGGGAGTCTGGCCCGCGTTAACCTATTGGGCAACATGGGCTGCAGCCCAGGGTCCCGGCCACTAGGGGGCGCCAGGAATAGCAGATTACTTTAGGCCTACATTGAATTTTTGAATGCGGGTTTATGGTGTTTTGGTGTTTTGACGGTTGTACATTTTGGTCCACTTTCCCACCTGTAGTTGTCCACATTGTCCTGTCGCAACAATCAGTGTCAGTGAGAGTGTGTTTGTATAGTCTGTTACCTTTTGCGTAAGGACGGCTTTGTCTCGGGAGCTCAATTCTACAAGTGGAAATCGCCGTCGGTCCAACTCGGTGTGTCGGAGGACTTTCACCTGTTGCTGTAGCGTCACGAGCAGAGGTAAACCTGTCGCCCGGCGCAATCACTTCGCTACATGTATGCGCGCTGTCGTTCTGCTTTAGTGAAATTAGAAAATGACCTCTGCCAATTTCACGTGCGATAACATTTTGATACTTTAGTTGCTGAAATTGGCGAGCGAAACGCACTTAGCTAGAGCTATAACCTGAGATGTCCAACCAGAAAGTAATAAATTACTATTTATAACGGGTTTCGCTGCAAAAAAACTATGTTGTAGCCTATTCCCCCCCAAGCAACCACCATTTTATAACTCAACAAACTATTTCAGATAAATTCATCTTAATTCGAGTTCGACTTCAGAAAACGAAGTGGGCTAATTTTGCATGACCGAATAGCTTAGTTGTGTTGCTAAGTAAGTAACGTTAGCTAGCTGAACAACAACAACGCAATTTAATAGCCTAATGTTCTCTAGCAAGTTGGCCTGTAATTTGTAGCAATGTTTGAACAAAAGTATTTTCTTAAAGCCAGTATAAACTTAAATTAGGCCTATGTCAAGTTTGCTGTATATATTCGCATTTATTGTATAATTAGATGCAGGTGTTAATGCTACGTGTTGAAATTGAAACGGTAGCTCAATTAACTTACACAAAGTATGATACTTTGTCCTATAGGTGAGTAACATTAAATCATTTATATCAATGCTTGTTTTGTTGGTGCTAGTGGTTGAACGGGAAGTGTATTTTGTGCATTGCCATTTGTGGTCAAATTTCTGGTTTGTAGGCCTACTTTGTACACTAGGCTACTACTCCCTTTCATTATCCTGCCATGCTGGGCAAGGTTGGTCATGACTTGAACTGGAACTCATGCGTTCGGGTAACAGATGTGAATATTTCGAGAGCACTGTAATATAAGAGTCGGTACTCTTTGACGGCTTTTAATACATTACAACGTTCAAAGTTTTCAATTGGAGGTCTCATTCTGTAACATATTCACTATCTACTTCTGATATCCTTTGTCATAGGCCTATTTGTCGAATTTGCGGCATGTCTTTATCGTTGCCATGCCTGGTCGCGTCAATGTGCTTTTACTTTTCCAGTTGAAAATCGTGGACATAGGGCTCCAGGAGGTGTGTTAGCCCTGGGCCCCAGGGAGGCTTAACACAGCCCTCATGGGAGATTCTGTATCAACGCCTGAGACAGCGTTTTTCCGCCACCATCAACAAAACACCAAATTATGGAATTTCTTGTGGAAGTCACATCCCTCCAATAGAGTTCCAGACATTTATAGAATATATCCCAAGGTGCATTGAAGCTGTTCTGGTGGCTCATGCTGGTCCAACATCCTATTAAGACAAATGATTATCCTTCTTTAAATTAAGTATTTCTTGGTGAACTCGGTGGAAAGGAAAAATCTGAAGGATTTGTTGGGGAAAACAAGCGTGCCACATTCTTGCTGCTAGTGATCCATTTTTTAATATGAATGTTGTAAGTCATGGGAGGCCAGGGGGAAAGCGAGAGAAAGTAAGGAAAAGGGGGATAGAGGAACATGATCAGGGGAACTAGAGGCATGAGGTTAAAGGGGACTACCATGGCTTGTAAAAAAAAGACTGTTCTCATAATCTATAGTCACATGATTTACTGGGTACATTTACGCTTTCAGAGACGGCTCTTTCATTTGCTTTCTCTTTGCCTTGTTCTAACAGTCCCTCAGTATCAGGGCCTGTCTACCTCCACAGAATAAACATGAGGGTCAGTTGTCTACTCCTGCGAGATATATGTAAAATACACTACCGGTCAAAAGGTTTTTTTTTTATAACTCTGAAATGTACATTATTTTTCCGTTTTTGGTGACCTAAACTTTTTTTTCAACCTCTGGCAGTTTACTGCTTGCCTTTGTACCATTTCAGGTTATTCACTGGACTTGAACTGCTTAAATTTCAGTCAAAACTGGAAAATGGGGGTGTCCTAAAACTTTTGACCAGTAGTGTAAGTGAAAGAATACATCAGTGCTCTCCAGTCTGACCATCACAGACTTTTCACATTGATTGACCCATTAAATTGAGGTAAAATTATAGTATGCTCAGGGGGTGACACAGAAAATGTATGTGGCTTTCACACCGGATTGCTAAATGGTCAAGATGGCTTTGTATAGTGGTTGTCCTGACACTAACAGGGAAGGCACTTCACACGTGCCACAGGTTTAAGCAACTGTCTGTGTGGGGACTCCTCATCGAACAATTGTCAGCGGTTTCCTCACTTGAATTGGTCCTGCAGAGGCACATTGGAGTCAAAAGGAGTCCCCATGGTCTTTAGAACAAAAATTAGAACGGGCGTTAGAACAGAAATGAAAGTGAAACCAGATAAATTCTGGGGAACATTCATGACCGTTGAAGGAAGCCTATCAGTGCAAAGACTCAAGTCCCTAACTCTGGGAACTAATCGTACTCTTATCCATGTCACTCTGCAGCGGGTGCTCACGTGAGCCCATCCGCTACATTTGCACAGACAATGTTTCAGAGAACAAAGATGCATGCTTCAAAAGCACTACAAGCCAAGCCCTTGCTTGCTTTTCTTGCTCATAAATAATAAAAAAGACTATGTTTTAAAAGGCTGCCTCACAACACTATCCATCAGCAATATTTTCCCACCTTTACATTTGTCACTGAATGTCCCCCTTTAACACTTGCCTTAGTAAATGACCCTTCGTTAATACAGGTGTGTACTACCTACCACATAACCAATCAAACAGCAGCTGCTGAGTGTGATGGTTTCTATAGTAATATAGTAACTGCATAGGTTTGAGTAGTGATAGCTGTAAAAAGGTGAATTATAATCTAAGGACACCCATTTCAGGCATTTCTATTATTCAATATAAAGAGCATTACTCCTAGTTTTACAAATGAAATAAATTAAGCAAGCTTGACTTCTTTCCAATGTTTTTTTTAATTTATTTTTTTACATATCTGAAAAACTATACATGTTTAAGGAATCACTTTTTTTGGAATTCAATGGATTATGGATTTACCAACACAGGCGTAAATCAAACACCACACCAGTCGATGTGTGGATATATGGACCCTACTGCAGAGCCAGAATACTGTTCCACTGGCGCCTAGGCAAATAACTCTTCTCAGGGTCAGAGAGGCAGTTAAACCAGCACAGTCACAAGTACACACCACACAACACAGTTCACACAAATTTGTGACACAAGATCACCACGAGTGGTTACCCTGAGCAACGCTGGAGGTGTCAGTTTCCATGTGAAAATTGAGAGACAAACATGTGAAATGTGTGACTATCTGCGCATGGTTTATACTAAAGGTTTTAATATGAGTTTGTTACACTGTGCTTAACAGCAATTTGCACCATGCATGACTGTAGCTGCAGTTCTGACCTAAGGGCCTGTCTTATAGTTTAATAAAACTATTTTGCCCTGGGATGTGATCCACAGTCTGCCACTCAAGCTGGCTGCAGCCCTTCCCAAACGCAACTCATCTGTGTTGCATTGTTAACAAACAGACACTATAGGTTAACACACATGGAACATAAAAATAGGCACTTAAAAATGTCAAACAGCATGTACTAAAAAGGAAAACTAACCAAGGCTACATTTAGCAGGATAGTAATGGGGAGGGGTGAATAATGAAATTATCGAACATTTCACAGTAAAACAAAGCGCCTTAACTAACGTTAGGTATTCAAGTGAACTTTCAAGTGAAAGTGAACTGACAACTTTTCATGCCAAATTTGCTAGCCAGCAAACTAGCTACAGCCGTACCAGCCACAAGGCCAGGTAGCTAGCAAAGATTTGACCTAAATGCACAGTTCGTCTCGGGGAGGGATCAGTTAGACCTGAAACTCTGGTTTGACACAGATCACAGATTAGTTACATCGCATTCCTCCATGCTCGCTCGCCCGCATAATCCCGGATACATTCTGACCAGCGATCATGCCATTTATTCACGGGCACCAATTAAAAGCGCGTGCTCTCAGTTTAGCGTCATTGCCATCCCGGGCAGGGATGATATCAATAGACATATTTGTATGTTTATAGTGGGTCTTTAATCTAGAGCAGACGTTGCGCAGACCTGAATCATATGCATCCGGCTGGCTGTCAGACCACCCAATGACACAAATGAGCAATCGCTTCACGCAACGCTAACGATAATCGGCTCGTGATCATGCAGATCATCGCATATTATTTGCCAGTTTATTCTGTATCACGAGGCCATTGCCTGTAACGAAATTGTTTTCACATTGTGTGCTATGTCATTGCTGTTGGACAAAATACTTTAAACCTATTTAGATCTCCATTTATTTTTCTCCCAATTTGGAATATACAATTTGCATCCAATTCGGGGTTCCACAGGTTCACCCAATTACGCACACAATGTCAATGCCTGGAACAGCTTCCCAGGTCGGGTAGTAGAGGCAGAAACACGGGCTATTCAAGTCCAGGCTTGATCCAGGCACGCACACACACAGAATGTTTCACAACAAATAAATAAAAAGGCTCTGACATCATTTTTCGTTTTTAAAAAAATGTTTTTTTTATTATTAAATGGCCATCTTTTAAAGTATTTACACGCTGATTTTTGTGTTCTTGCTCAGGGTGAAACCAACACATCTTCATTTGTGACCTTGGTGGCTGTGAGCTGAGGGACATTTTCAGAATTCTCTGGCAGATGCTTGATGACTCTGAAATGTCACTTGAGAAACCGAACAAGACGTAAATCGATCTGGGGAGAGCATCTAAATAATGCCATTTCAAATCACAGCACCCTAAGGCAGGAATCTGGGAGCCTGAATGAATGGGGGAAAAAAATATATACCTGTGTGAAACGCTTACAATCCATGTCGGTTCCAACACAATTCATTAAACAAGAGTCAATGTGTTCTTGACACAAACCATGACTCACAAACCATCGGAGCGCTGCGTAATTTCCATTCTGCCTTTCTCCACAGGAGTGGGCCAGTTCTCTTTCCAACTAGGTCCAATAAAACCTCTGAACCACCACGAGATTCGGATTTTCAAAAATACATTTTAATGATCCCCTTAAACTTGCCCATAATTCTCTATTAGCATCACGGTTTGAAGATAATTTCTTGCAATCTACCATTCCTTTATTTTCCGCTTGGTGAGTTTCGTTTCAGTCGAGCGTTTAATCTTTAATCTCTGACAAGCACCTGAGTTCCTACTTGTAATGCACATTGGAACGAATGGAGAATGCTGTTGACCGCAGACGTATGACAAGAGGAGTATTATGGGTGATATCAGTATGAGCTCTACAGCAAAACTCTAAATATACTTTAAACCAACCAACTAGAGAAATCCCTTTTGCGCCATACATTTCTCTCCATTTGCGTTCCTTCCCGTACCACTTCCATTCTGTTTGAAGTGTGGACACACCGTCATTAAAGGATGAGGTTTCTTCCAAAACATTAATTTCCCGTGGTAGCAGATTTTCATTAAAACACTATTCCTTAATCACTACCCCAAAAAAGAAATACAAAAAAATAAACCCAAAACAACAAAGGAGCTTTTAAAATTGATTTCACTCCACTAACTCATTTTTTGTTGTCACTACATCGTCGTTCCATTTTGCCGTTTTTATTCATTCTGTTTATAAATAGAAATCAGGACAGTCTAAGGAAGACACAGGGAAAGCAAATAAAAATTTTAAAAGACAAAACCGTAAACAATAGAACTGTACAGGAACCCAACAGCCGTTTTAAACCTGCTCTCAACTCTCCCTCTCCGAATTTAAAAACTTAAAAACTACAAGTGTAGTTAGCAGACAAATTCACCAAAACTTGAACTTAAAAAAACAGTTAAAACATCGGCGGGTGGACAGTGCAGGAAGGTAGGGATGATTATCATTAATGATATTATTTGTATTATTGCTGGGAGATGCTGGCACCCGTGCCGTCCTCTCTTCTGGTACGAGGATGCTTCCGCCGCCGTCACGTTCTCCGATCCGCTGTTGCGCTCAAGCGTACTGCAACAGTTTCCGGCCCTCCACCCCCTTACACGCTCAAGTCTTCACTTTTTCCCCATGGAGGTGTCCAAGCCTAATGTCCTGGGGTTGGCTGTCCGCCCACCCCAAATGTTTCCCCCAGCGACAGGGTGCCAGTCACAGTGGGGGCAGGTGAGGAGGAGGGTGGGGTAATGGGGAATTTGGATGTGGGCTGTTAAAGGGGGATATCACAGTGAACAGTGTCCTGAAGAAGCAATGTCCTCGTCACAGTGTCGACTTGGGTGGGGAGGGGGGGAGGGGGAGGGGTGAGCGATTTGCTCCCCCAAACTCCTCCTTGCTTTCCTCGGCGCCCCGCCCCTCTTGTTCACATGCTTGGCAGAGGGAGAAATGGGGGGGAAGAGGAGGTAATGCATGCACAATCTTGTCATACATCTCCTCCCCTCCAATTCAATCGATACTGTTATTTTGATCCGTCTCAAATTTCCGTTTCGCTTTGATATCCACCCATCACCCCACCTTCTCTCCTCCCCTCTCCCCAGGGCAGGATGTAGTCTCCCTCTATCTGCGCTGGCTGAAGCCTTGTGTACCATCTGGGCCTGCTGGCTCGCGGATCACGTGATTGTTCGATCGAGACTCCTCCGAAGGTGGGGAGCCGCCCACACGCACTGGCCTAACGGGGAAAAGAAGTGTGAGTGAGAAAGAAAGGATGCACGAAAATGTGTTCACATGAATGCACCTGTGAATATTGTGTGTCCACTAGCATTTGAGTTTTTTCGCAACATGCTGATTTGAGGCCAGTTCTGGTTTGAGGACAAAGTCTATTAAAGATCCTAACTCAGAGGTTTCACTACCATCTGGGTCACTGTCACTGTACCCTTGAGCAAGGTACTTAACCTTCAGTAAATATCCAGCTGTATAAATGGATTGTGTGTATTTACAAATGCAAGCTGTGTAAGTCCCTCTGGATAAGAACATCTGCTAAATGCCAAAATGTAATTGTACTGCCTAATATTAATCTATAGTCCAAGCAAATACATGTTGTATCCACTTTGGACCTTAAATCCTCATTAGCATTAAAACAAATGCTAACCAGTAATGCTCATTAGGCCACTAGCAGGCCAAATCTGCTAGACACTTCCCAGCTAATGTTACAAGCTGCCCTCCCATACGGTAACCACTAAGAAGTGAAAAATGATGATGATCTAACAGAATAAGATAGCCAGGCACATCACTTGCTCACAACGTGTGCGTCAGCTCAAAACCGTATGGTTACGTCTGGACTTCAATGAGTCCACTGAATCCCCTTGTGTCAATATCACCAGTGTATCCAGTGTCAGTGCAAGTGTATCCAGTGCTGTCTGCAGGTGAGTCAGGTCTTTACCGCTCTGTGTTGGGCCTGTCCTGAGGTGCGTCTTCGGGGGTGGCACTGCCCAGAATCCGCCTCCTGGCCTCTGCATATTCTGCCTCTCGCTGGGCGAGGGACTTCACCTGTGGGAGGGGCCGATTGGGGGCCACTGGGGACCCGAGGGAGCCATTGCTGGAGGGCCGCTTCAGAATGCGGATCTGGGGGGGTGGGGCTGCAGGGAGGGAGTCATCCTGGATCACAATGGCGGTCCTCATCGGAGATCGTCCAGAACCACTACTAGACATCCTGCAGAAATAAATCAAGAGTTTCAACCACACAACTGATCAAAATCACAACCCAACCCAGCGCACGCACACCTGTAATATGTAATGCATTTCCCCCAAAACTTATTTTAATTATGTGTTTCTGGCTATGCTAAAAAACTGACTTTAAAAAAAATTATGCTGTTATGCAATGTCTCGGGAGTGAAATTCTATGGAATATTTTAAATTGTACAAGTTGAAATTCTGTTGTAAATAGGGTCAATCAATGTCAAACTTGAGGGTTTTATAACATCCTGAGAGGCTTCACTCACTTCTCTTTCTGACTGATTCTCAGTTTCTCCTCCAATCTTCTTTCCATTTCCTGCAAGCATAACAAATTAAGAAGCCGTGATTATGCACCAAAGTAAGCCTGCTCATTGGAAGAAAAAAACACATTGTATGTTCAAGGAGAGGATGAAGCTTCACAAGCCTCACTTTTACTTTCCAAAATGTCCACCTCATTCGGTGATATACTGTCATTCAATATACACTTCTTTGATCTGCATCCCCATTCAAATTTCAATTTTTAGCTTGCTAGATAGCTTGGGAAATAAACCAATTCTTCTCAATACAGATGTGGTTTCTTGCATTGTTGGTATATTATAATTTGTGTAGATCGTTTACATTATGGTTAAGTTATTGCTATGAATGACAGTGTTCACGTTAGAAAAAATGCCAAGTTCCGATTCACACACATTCATTCGTTTCACCTGACCCCCCTCTCTGTGGCTTCTATGGGCCTCAGGGCTATGCCTAATGAAATACGTCAGGGAAACACTTAACAGAGAGATGGGAGGGGTGAAAGGAGAGTGGGTGAGAAGAGGGGGAAACTGGGGGGGGCGCATGGTATGAGGGATTCAGTTTCATCAAGTTATTTTTGTATCCCTCGTGTAGCAGCTAGAAGCCAAAGGGGGACTGAATGACACATTACATTACACTACATTACATTAGATTGACTGAGGAAGCAAAATATCAGTTTGTCAATTAGAACATTACTTTCACTGGCCTGACACCGTGCACTTCACTGTCTCCGTAAGATAAAACGAACCTG
Source organism: Aldrovandia affinis (assembly GCA_029706075.1). Lineage (NCBI taxonomy): Eukaryota > Metazoa > Chordata > Actinopteri > Notacanthiformes > Halosauridae > Aldrovandia > Aldrovandia affinis. The sequence continues at coordinate 1,960,785 of JAINUG010000119.1, forward strand.
TCACCTTGTCAAGTAACTACATAAAACACTGGCCCCGTTTCAAAATCCTTAAGAGATACGGAGTGCTAATGACAAATCCGCACCTTAAAAGAAGAGCAAGCATGTCTTAAAGCATTACTGTAATTTCACATTTAAATAACCAAAATTTTACGAATTAAAGTATATTATAAGTGAGTAGGTGCAGAGGGGAACTTGAAAACAGACGGCTATGTTGTTACAGGGCCAAATCCTCCATGAACCACAGCTGTAACGGTAACGTTACATTTGAACAAGATAGTCAAACTATACTCCGTAACATACTGAGCAAGGTGACGTCACGTAAAGTTAGCCAAACTGTTAAAGTTTATTAAAACATGGCTACATGTTCTTCATTTTGAATGGCCTTAACTCTCAAATATAAACTGCCTAATCGATCAAATACATAACTCGCCATCCAAAACTCCGTTTCTTGATAAAAAGCTAGTATTGGTAAGAAACGTTATGAATGTCAGAATGTTCCATCACATTGTGGGCTACTGAGTAGCGAAGTTGTATTCGGCAACTGGCTATCGTAAAATATACGCCGTATAATAGCTAGTAACCCAACGATAGCACTCTTATATACGAGTTCGTCACCTTGGTAGCTAACGTTCCGTGTATTCATTATGGGCATTTCGCATTAGGGACATTTCGCTGGCTAGATAGTTCCTTCCGTTCTCGTTAGCTACAAATGAAGTTTATAGCTAGTTGCAAGCTACCCAAAATTCAGTTGCCATTGACGATCGAGTTATTTGGAATTTAGCCAGCAATAGCACAAACGTATCCCAATACAACAGTCAATGCCGGCTAGCTAGGCACTAGTTAGCTACCAAAATGTTTTAACAAACTATCAGTCTAGTTACTAGCTAGCTAAAATCACAAACGTCATCGCCGCTAGCTAGCAACAGTAGTTCGCTAACGTTAGCCAATTAACTATATCGCTGTGAGCGTAAAGTTAGTCTTCAGACGTTAGATTGGCGAAAACGATAATTGCAGCATACATTACGTTGGCGACAGTTTTAGTTAATTAGTGCTAGCCGACATTTTCTTGAGACGTTCTGGCGAACTGTGCAGCTAATAGCTCCGCTAGCTATGTTTGCTAGCTGACCAGCTATGCTCGCTAATTGACCAGCGGCGTCCGTTTTCGAAAATAGTTCTCATACAATAAAATTGGAATTGGCTTTCGCTAACTTGATAGCTCAAGCAGGAGTATGCTAGGAACTTTAAATGTATTCACTTAGCCAGCTAGCTAGCTAGATTGTTAAGTTTCCACTAGTTTTTAGAATGGTTAGCTAGCTAGCTGCTTTCCACGCTATACCTCGCGACCCTTAGTTCCGTATCCCAGCCCCAACATAACCCCAGGCCTCTGTCCCTTTAAGTTGCGGCCTACTTGCTCATTCTGCGCCCTGTCCACCATCGCAATGGGCCCCATCGTGGTTCCGATCCTTGCCCACAGTTACCCTAAATATAACCCAAAGCTTCCTGGAGATCGTGAACACTGGTTTGGGAAACTGTTCCCCAACACCCCTTCTTACCCCGCTGTCCGCTGCTTCCTCCCAGTTCTCCGTAACCTCCTCATCTTCCATGTTCCAGTCTCCCAGACACACGCTTTTTCTGGAAGTTATTGAGACGTTATCTACTCACTAAATTCGCAATGCCGCCACCTGCTGTATTGGATGCTGACTGCATTGCAATGCCGATGGCATAGCTTTATTTATCAATGAAGTCGATAGACGTCAGTAGAATGGTTGTGCCGCATAACTATCTTACATTTGTCCTCACTTGTCAGACTAATAACCATACTCTACTATGCGCCTCTCTATATAAAAATATTGATATAAAAAAGGTTGGTGTATATATAACTTCCTCCAACTCGACTCAGAGAAGACCAAAGTTTTGTCGTTGAATATTACATTAATTGCAGGCATTTAGCAGACACTTTTATCCAGAGTGACTGAAACAGTTGTCATGTCTTTACATACAATTCATTTATACAGATGAATATAGCTGGGTACTGACCAACAAGCGCATCTGCTTCATCTAAATCTTGACTACCTAACACCAAATGTTAAATCTTCTGTTAGGAACCTTGGCTTTTGGCTCTTGACTACACTGGTTACTGGCCTGGGAACTGCCAACTACCTATAGCCCACGGATCTCTCTGAGGTCATTAGAGAAGAGTTTTCTGCACATGCTTTCATTGTACATGCCCCGAGACTGTTAATGCCCTACCAGAAAACAATACGTCGGCTCCTTGTGTCAAAACTTGACTTGTGTCGAGTTTTAAGTAACTTTGGAAAACCCACCTTTTCGGAATTGTTTTTAATTCTCTGTAATGATATGTATTATTGTTCCTAGCTATTTTTTGTTTTTCCTGCTTTCAAAATCTTTTATTCTTTTATGTAATGCTTTCTCTTATATTCTTCTGTGAAACACTTTGAGCACACTGATAAAGTTTGTTATTCATATTTTTCTTATTGGAGAGAGAATTGTAAAATTCCATGAAAGATGATGGATTGGTTCCTATGTAATAGGAGATCGAAATAGATATTTGAAATGTATATGAATGTATCAGTGTGTTCATATATTCATCTGTGTCCACTATTAACCCCATCCAGATAGTATAAAGATATGCTAAATGGCATATATTTTTATAAAGATACCAGTACCCACCCCCAAAACACACACACACACACACACACATACAGATTTCAATACTTAAAATAACTATGTTTATAAAAAAATAGTAGGTGGATCTAGCTAGGTGGGATATACGCTACACCACATTGCTATATTACTTTTTAAGTACAACCAGAAATGTCTGATCCTTTAAAATAATTTGTCATCCAGAAAGACTTAGCAATTCAATCAATTTTAGATATTGACAGTTTAAAATGCACCTGATGCACCTCAGAGCCAAGACTAGTGAGCCCCTCAGGCTCTCATCTGTGCACCCACATATAAATGCACAGTATATTCAATGCCATATACCTCAGTGCCCCCATAGCATTTTGTTCTGTGGGAGAATTTATTGGACCTGGGTCTGTTTATCGTTGTTACTGCAAATGTCCTATAATAACTCATTTACTAATAAATAAATATGTTTGAAAACGTTATTTCTTCATTGCACATTAATGCTCAACTTAGTTAAAATATGCGTTCATTCATGTTCGAATCAAACCTTGGAACTCGCAAATACATACGTCATCGATTTAGTCGGGCGCGTCTCAATTTCTTTCTTTTATTTCTCCTCCTATACGTTGCGTGCGCGTTCCCGTGATCATTGGGAATGGTGATGCCGCTAACGACGAAGATGGCGTCTGTGTGGACACTGGTGAAAGGTTTCAAACTATAAGTAGTGAAGACCTCGAAACGAGGGCCAAGGAGAGAAGGAAATATTAAATAAGTCAAAGAAGATCAAGAGGTCAGAGGCAAAGAGAGGGTATTCATAAAGTGGGCCGTTCGATGATCGATCAGAGCATAGACCCGCATACACCCCAGCTCCCACCGGTAGATAGCTAGGTACCTAGCATAGCCAGAAATTACCCCTGACGATTTCTGTCGGGGCTAAAGGGAGTCAGGGAGGGTGCCAGTGAGAACATAGGAAGAAAACCCTGTTACTGCATTTTGGAGAGGCGAGTGGGCGCCACTGGAAGTCGCAGGGAGGCCGGATAGAGCATCGCCATCGGGGAGAGGGGCGAGGTGAGAGAGGGAAGAGTAATGCGTTTTAGGGGTCTGAGTACGAGCTAGCTAGCTAGCTAGGTGGAATTTTGTCACCGGCTAACTCGGCTGGCTAGGTAGCTAACACTAGTTCCCTCATTCTCACCTAGAACTCCAGTTAACAGGCTAGTTGCCTAGCTACCCTATTTACCCCAAAGGGAAGGCTTTTAAGTCCGCAAAGAAGTTATAACGTTACCTGGTTAGCTTGCTTGGTTACATTTGCAATCTGTATAGCTAACTTGTCTAGCAAGCTGAGTTAACTATCACAATACGTTAGATAAGTTAATGTTCTCATGTTTACCCGTTCAATTGTTTACAATACTTGTGTGTTTTATTATTTTAATTTGTATTCCGCATGTTTGTATTTTTTATGCTACGCTTTGGCAATATTTACCTTTTGTATTTCATGCCAATAAGGCACATTTAAATTGAAAATTGGTAAGTTAAATTACCATGCTAGCAGCCAGCCAGCTGTCTTACCTAGCTAGCTACCTATTAGATGCCGCATAGCTTTAGTTGACGTTAACTACCGTGCAAGCTCGCCTATTTAATACGACGATTTTATATGTGCACTTTGTAGGCAAATGTATTATAAAGTATGGAATACATTTAACACATTGTAGTTGTTTCTGCAACTGGCTAGCTAGCTCACAAATTAAGTAACTTGTAGCCTGACATTGCGTTGTGGGGTTTCGGCGAACGTTACGTTACTTTGTAACGTTAGTTGGTCATCTTCCCCTAAACACTTAACCATACTTATAATTAACAAATAAAAAAGTGTGACGACTATTCAATGTGAAAATGTTTGAAAACGAATGTTGTGTAGCTAACGTTACCAATTTCGCTTTATTTGGCTCCGCTTTATTTGGCTTTAAACTTGATGTAACGTTAGAGATTATGCACACCGAGTAATACAATAATTAGTATTCGGGCATCAATACAAATTAACTGAATTTTGGCACACCTACAATGTAAACACTTCATTCAACTGGGCTCATTGATGACCTAACGCAGATATGCATTTCGGATACCAATTATAAGAAAAACGAAAGTTTCAGTGGTATTTGATTGATGTACTTAATAATAATAATTTTGAGTTTCGTCAAAAGATCTGTCACTTACATTTCAACCCTTTTGTTTGGGTGTGCAAAGTGAAGGTGTGAGGGAATAATGCATGCCAAAACTTTAATTCGTTTATTCCCCCTACAAACGCCACCCTCAATTTCCGCTCCCAACCCCGCACATTTGGGGGTAAGGGATAGTAAAGGGCGGAAAGAGAGGGTTTACATGCAGGCGTTGAATAAGCACATAGGTGTTACCATGCTTGATTATATCGTTTGTCACGTTCAGCGCGACAATCTCGACAATCGACGATGGACAATGGCTGTGTTCGAAACCGTTACCTATTCCCTAAATAGTGCACTATATAGTGTGTTGAACAAATTGGCGAACACACTATATAGTGCACTATTTAGGGAATAGGGAACGGTTTCGAACACAGCCAATGTCTCCAGATATCTGAGGTGACTGCTCCTCTATTGGCTAGCTGTGACATGACGTTTTCCTCCCTTTGCGGGATCGCAACCTGATCAGTCGCCAACCTGAAAAGGACAGGGATGACTGATCCGAATGACTTCCTATAAATTAAGACGGATTTTTATTTTGGATTGAAAAAATAACATTAATATTTACTTTTGAGAAGTGGGAATAAATGACAGTGAAGTGTGTCTGTGTGTGTGTACATGCAATAGAATCTCCTCTTTTTAAATGTGTTAGTGCGTGTGCGCGCGTGTGTGTGTGAGTGACTATAGCCACAATTCGGTGGAACCTTAACAGGCTAGAGGAAAATGGAAGCACAAGCTAAAAACAGCCTGATGAAGAAGTGAGACACACATGCGCCGTGAGTTCACTTTGCTTTCGGAGAGCAAAGTATGCCAGGGAACTAGAGAAGGTCATGTGATTTTTCTGCTACTGAATGTGCAAGTAAAGCACTAAGTTTAATATCCAGTCCTAGTGTCAGATTTCTGCACACAAAATCCAATCGATCGCTTGCAGATCACAACAGTAGAGATGGGGGGTTGGGGGGATGGGACCTTTAATCTATTCTGTAGCTCTCCATTTTTGTCAGCATATAAAGACCTTTAACTCAATGTGCGAATAGGTAATCATAGTCAGAATTAGAATTATGGTGTGCCTCTGCTGATGATTTGGCCTGTGTTCTGCCCTTCATCAACCACAGAAATGGACTTGATTTGCACATGAGTTAGTTTATTTATTTCTATTTCGTTTAATAATTAGTTTATTTATATTTCATTCAATATTCTTTATTACCATGCTATTAAAAATGATAGCCGGTTAGTAGTTTTATGTTATGTGTATTTCGGGGGTTAAACCCCTCCAATTCTTAAGTGTTTAACTCCGGGACAACATTATACTTTTCTCCGTTTAAAAAAATAAATATATTTTTTATATTTGGAGAAATAACGAATTATTGATTTATTTTCATTTCACCCTTTCCTCTCTTTTGCCTTCCCCCCCCCTTTTTCTCACGCCTGCTATCAGCCAGAATGTCCTGCTCCTCAGACAGTGAGGATGACAGTTTCATTGCCATGGACACAGAGGAAGGTGGGGCAGGGCCAGGGCGGGTCACCATGGAACATGAAGAGGCAGAGCCCGGTGGTGGAGAGAGGGAGAAAGTGAGTGAGCGGGCGATGGGAGAGCTGCCGGAGGAAGTGCTGGAGTACATCCTGTCCTTCCTCTCCCCTTACCAGGAGCACAAGACCGCCGCTCTGGTGTGTAAACAGTGGTACCGCCTCATTAAAGGTAAGGCATGCTTAATCGTTATTGACACAATCACATATTTCAGGGGTCCAATCGTATCGGAGAGAGACTGGTGTGGGTGCAGGCTTTTGTTCTAGCCCAACACTAGAACACCTGATTCAACTAATCAATCGGGTGATTTAGTATTGGGCTAGAACAAAAGCCTGCACCCACACTGGCCATTTTCAGATAAGATTGGACACCCCTGACATACCTTACTCTTGTCACAGGATATATCTACATCCAGTGTGAGGCCCATTGTTTCTTTAACACTATATTTGACAATAACTTTTTATCACAGGGAAGAATTTGTGCACGGAAGAATGCATGGAAGAATGTTCAATCTGGTCCTGTCACCATGTTGTTGGCAGTCGTAAGAAATTGAAACATGTAATACTCCACTTCTTTCCTACTTACTTTCTGTCTCCTTACAAATTGCCCCCGCCCCCTCCAGGAGTTGCACATCAGTGCTACCATGGTTTCCTGAGGGCCATTCAAGAGGGCAATATTCAGTGGGAGAGTCGGACATACCCCTACCCTGGAACACCCATCACACAGCGCTTCTCACACAGTCAGTTGCTTTCCCTCCTCCCCCCAGTTTCCAAATACCTGTCTTTCCAAATTGCTTTTTTTCCCCCTCTCTCTTTCTCTGTTGTTTTTTTGTGATGGATTTATTTCCTTTGTCTCATGTCTTACTCTGTGGCTCTGTTTTCACCCCCTTTCTCTCTGCAAATTAACTTTTGATGCTGTGTGCATTAGTGGGAAATGACCAGAAGGTGTTTTGTGTGTTGTAGGTGCGTGTTACTATGACTCAAACCAGTCGATGTACGTGTTTGGTGGCTGTACTCAGAGCAGCTGCAATGCTGCTTTCAATGACCTTTGGAGGCTCGATCTCAACAGTAAGGAGTGGATCCGACCCCTGGCCTCAGGTACCCATATCCATTTCACACTAGTCCACTTCTGTAATCACTGTTTCATGTTTCTTGCCATCTATTTGTGCTTGTTTTGCTTCTGATGGTATTTGCTACGCCACCCCCCATTGTCCCACCAGGTTCCTACCCCTCTCCAAAGGCTGGGGCAACCATGGTTGTGTACCGGGACCTTCTGGTTCTTTTTGGGGGTTGGACGCGACCCAGCCCTTACCCACTGCACCAACCAGAGAGATTCTTTGACGAGATCCACACCTACTCACCATCCAAGAACTGGTGAGTGAGAGAGACCGGTCTGTTGGGAAGATGAGGTGCACAAAGGAAATAAAATGGTATATAGAACTAATCTAGTCTCTTGCACTATAAACTTGGCATGCCTTATTTTTCTTACACTACTTCATGCCCCTCCCTCCCTCCCTCCCTCCCTCCATCTCTTGCCCTCACTCCATCAATCCCTCCCTCTCTCCCCTCTCCCTCTGTCCCTCTGTCCTACCGTCCCAGGTGGAATTGTGTAGTGACGACACATGGACCCCCACCCATGGCAGGACACTCCTCCTCCGTCATCGGCAGTAGGATGATCGTTTTTGGGGGCTCCCTTGGAGCACGGCAAATGTAAGTTATGAAGTAGGGCGTATGCTCACATTGGGATTATGTAATACAACCAGGGTAGAACTAAATTCCATGCATGTAAAACAAAGGGGGAAAAAAACCTCAACTATTTGGCCAGCCTGCCAACTATTTACAGCCTGCTGCACATGGTGACGGCCATATCTGGAAACAATGCTGGAATTTGTTGTGGAAGTTGTGGAAGTTGTGGAAGTGGTAAGATAGCATGGCTTTGTTTCATGGGACTTGGAAGTCCCGGCCACAGTCAGCACTGGCATGGGCCAGGATTTGCGTCGCTGCACCAAGGACTCGCGTGACCTCATTTTCTTAAACTGGTTTGTACTAAAACTTGTCAGATCAGCTGCGCAATTTCAACCGTGTCAAAGCAGTTCACTGCTCTATCTGACGCTCCCATTCCTCTTGTTTCGTCCGTGTGCGCGCTCTGCGCTCTCCTTCTCCCTCCTCCGTCCCCGCCCTCCCTGGTCAGGAGCAACGAGGTCTGGGTCCTGGATCTGGAGCAGTGGTGCTGGTCCAAACCGCCCATCACCGGAATCTGCCCCCACCCTCGGGGTGGTCAGTCACAGGTGAGTGTCGGAGCATAGTCTGCGTAGTACACAAACGTGAAGCTTAAAGATCTTAAGACCTTTCCTTTCTCTTTCCCTCTCCTTCTCCTTCTCATATATTTTGCTCCCGTTCCTCTCTAACTACTTTGCTTCTTTCCAAGATTGTCCTCGACGACAAGACATTGCTGATTTTGGGCGGTTGTGGGGGCCCCAATGCTGTGAGTATCAACCGAATGCGTGTGACAGCTCATTGTTCTGGTCTGCTTGGGTAGGTGCGTTCAATGGTGGTGTGATCCTTGCCATCAAGGTAACCTCTAAGCTAGCAAATGTGAACGCTTTTGTTCTTCTTAACCCATTAAGACCTGGAGTGACGTTTAGGTCGCTTCGATTTTGCGATTAATGAAATGCGCTGTGATTCGCTGAAATAGACGTGGGGGAAATGAAGTGCACGTTGGTGTCTGCTTTTTTTGAATTTTTTCCAGAAAACCCTCAGGTTTTAAGAGGTTGTGTAGAATAATTGCTTAGGTTTTAATAGGCGTTTTTAGCAGGCATTTTAGGTCTGAATGGGTTAACAAGGTCGAGATTTTCTTTGGCAGCTTATCACATTTTATCCAGAGACATTTCTGTAATCAAGTTCTTGAATGAAAAACATCCTGATATTCAGCGATAGTGTTCCAGTCCCTTTTCAGTTCTGATGTTTCTCCGTCTCTCCTCTCGTACCCCAGCTGTTGAAGGATGCCTGGCTCCTGCACATGGGCCTGGCTCCGTGGTCATGGCAACAGCTGCGGGTGGAGAACGAAGAACACGGGGCCCCGGAGCTGTGGTGCCACCCTGCTTGCAGAGTACGTCCATAAGAACATAAGAACATAAGAATACATAATGATGAGAACGGGCCGTTCGGCCCATCTTGGCTCATCATGTCCTAATCTAAAGAACATCTAGTACTACATCTAGCCTGGCCTTGAATAGCCCGAGCGTTTCTGCCTCTACTACCTGACCTGGCAAGCTGTTCCAGGCATTGACAACTCTCTGTGTAAAGAAAAACTTCCTAATATCTGTGCGGAATTTGCCTTTAACTAATTTCCACCTGTGGCCTCTTGTTCTGCTGACCCCACTTATCTTAAAAAATCTTTGGTATTTTACTTTGTTAATCCCTTTTAGGAATTTAAAAACCTCAATCAAATCCCCCTAAGTCTCGTTTGCTAAGTTTAAATAGATTGAGTGCCTTAAGTCTATCATCATAACTTTTACCTTTCATACCAGGTATCAGTTTAGTTGCCCTTCTTTGGACTTTTTCAAGAGCTTCAATATCTTTCTTGTAGTGCGGTGCCCAGAACTGCACACAGTATTCTAAGTGCCATGGAGGGACTCTCTTTCTCCCTCCTTCAGATCACACATACTCTACTGTTCCTCAAATGAATCCCTCTCATATTCTCGAGTGAAAGTGTGTGGAATTGTGACGGTTTAATGAATTGGTTAATTTAACCTCAATCCCCTACCCAGGTGGGCCAGTGCGTGGTGGTCTTCTCCCAGGCGCCCTCCGGCCGTGCCCCCCTGAGTCCCAGCCTCAACTCCCGGCCGTCTCCCATCAGTGCCAACTCCCCGCCCCTGCCCCCTGACGGACCCCCCATGCGCTCGCAGTCGCCCGTGCGGAGCGGTGCAGGGGGCGTGGTTCTGGGCGCGTACGAAGAGGCCCCCTGCGTGAACGGCCGCTGGGGGACGCTGCGGCCACGGCCGTCCGCCAGAGGGGGCGCCAGAGAGGGAAGCCCCTCCTCTTCCCAGCAGCAGTCGCCCTCCCAAAGCTCTGACAGTCCTCCTTTGCCATCCATACCCCCACTACTTAATGGCTCCTCCCCCTTCCCCCATACCAGCCCCTCCCAAGCTGCCTCCCCCCCACCTCAACAGCACCCTGCCCACTCCCCCCCCCCCGTCCCGCCCGACTACTGCTGGGACTCCCCGCCCTCCTCCATTGCTGCCTCCACCTCTGCCCTAGAGCTCGTCAGCACCAACGGCCTGCACACCCCGCCCAGCTCCCCGCGCACTCCACCCGGGGCGGTGTCCCCCGGGGCCCTTCGCAGGGGACTGGAGGCGGTCAAAGCGCTCTCTTCTTCGTCGCCGCCGCCATCCTCCTCCACCATGCCTCACTCCCAAGGAGGAGGAGCCACGGGCGGGTCGGCGTCCGTGGCCGCGCCCTCCTCCTCCCTGTCCTCCAGCCCGCCCCCTCCCGGGCAGGCAGCTGCGGCCGCGGCGGACGGACACTCCATTCCTCCAATCGCGCGCCGCCTGGGGCACCACCCGCCACAGAGCCTGAACGTCGGGAAGCCCCTCTATCAGTCGCTCAACTGCAAGCCCATGCAGATGTACGTGCTGGACCTGTCGCAAGCGCAGGGAGCGGGCTCGTCTCCTGGAAGGTTTTTGGCAGCGGAGGAGGAGGGGGGGTGACGGGGGGGGGCATGGGGGCCGTCGCTGTGGTGGGACCGCCTGAAACCAGCCTACACACTGTGGTACAGGGAAGAGGGGAGCTGATCATTTTTGGGGGCTTGATGGACAAGAAGCAGAATGTGAAGTACTACCCCAAAACCAACGCCTTGTATTTTGTACGCGCCAAGAGATAATGCACAGAGAGGGAACGAGAGAACGAAAGAGAGAGAGAGCGAGAGAGAGAGGGAGGCGGTGAGACGCAGGGAGAGGAACACTGCAGCTCTTTCCAGCCTGAATACAGTGAAATGTTGAAAGTGAAAGGTTCCTCTCATTAATGCACTCTTGACTAAGGGCCGTAGCCATGGCTGGCTTGCGCTTTTCCTGGAGAGTGGAAACGGGGGAAGAAAGACGGGACTGAGCGACTGGGAAAACGGAGAATTTGGAAACCCACCCATCTCTAAACCTTCTGCTTCTACATTTTTTCTCTCGCAAACGTTTCTTTAATAAAAAAAAATGTGTTGACTACAAAAGCATTATAACATGAAGCATTCTATTATAACGATTTGCTATAAATAAATATTTTTGCCTCCCACCACTGTCTCCGCAGGATTAAAAGAGAATACGTGACAAGAGAAAGGATAGTTTTTTTTTGTTCTTTTTGTTCATACGTTTTTGTCTCTGGAGGACAGGAGATCTGTGCAGCTCTCCTGGCTGTTCTCTGGATGCAGAGGGAGACAAAGGGGAGGAGGTGTGGGAAAGTTTCAGTGGATGGGAAGAGAAAGGTGGACTACTATGTATTTTTTTATTATTATTTTGTCTTTCGCGTTAATGGAGGAACGCTTTCAAAGTGCGTTGTTTACAGTGTGTGTGTGTGTGGTGTGTGTGTGCGTGTGTGTGTTTGAAGGTGTGTGTGTGAAAATGCAAATGGTTCTGACTGTTGAATATTTTCCATTCCTGCCTGGGGAGGATTGGGGTGGGTGGGGCTGTAACGGTGAACCGTAAAGGAAGATATGATGCAGGGGGGAATATAATGGGAATAGAACACAGGTTGAGTACTCCTATTCGTTTGAGTCGTTACAAAAATAAAATTGAGAACTTGATCTGGGATGTCTGTCTGCTCGTGAGGTGGGGAGAAATTTTGCATCGTTTCTCTTCTGTTTTCCATGCTTCAGGCAGCCATTTGCTTAAAAATGTTCCCAAGATTTAAGCAACTTGCTTCAAATTCCAATTTGGTCTAGAGCAGTTGTTCTCAACCTACTCTGTATGCTGGTGTTTGTTACAGCCAGTCTCTTTGTCAAATAAGAAACTATGTGTGTAAGTTCTACCATCATTTTGTCCTTAAACTTATCTTAACACAATGCAGGTTTGGTTCATTGCCATTTGCTTTCATTGAATTCTTCATTTCCCACAAATCGTTTAGTTTCAGGGACCAGACGCCCCCACTGATTTCACCTGCCAGCCTATAATTGAATGAATGAAAAAGGTAGCCTAAAGGAATGATGTCATGTAGCGCATTACAGAAAATGAGAGCATTAGTTGATCTCACTGATTTAAAGAGCTGCGATGTGAATATGTATAGCTAGCTATTTCTGACATAATATGGCCTTAAGAGAGCAAAGCATGCTTCCAATAGAAATTAAAAGTGTCTAATTAAGAACAATTAACAGCTAGTTACAATTTAGAGGTTGTAATTACGGTGGGAATGAAAACCAGCATGCACAGTGGGTCCCCAGGACTGAGGTTGAGAACCACTGGTCCAGAGAGCTTACCAAACACAGATGTACATACACAGAATTTGGGGTGACCGTACAGTGCAAGGGATGAAACCGTTTTTAAATAAGGTTGTGTTCGTAAAATCTTGCGTGTGATTGCCAATCTATCGTTGGGAGCAGTACCCTGAAAATGTTTTGTGTTATTCGTGTATCTATGTACCCTGAATTGCTGGTTGGCTCAGTCGGTGACCCGTGTGTGGAAACTGATCAACCCATGTTCGTACTGTTGTGGTAAGAGTGGCAGCCTGCCTCGGACCGTGGCTTTGCGGTCTGACGGAACATGCAAGTCGCCCTGATTGTGATGTCTGCGGATGAGAGACACCTGTGAGCATGAGCAAAGAGAGCCTCCGCCCTGCTTGACTTGTCAAAGTATAAATAACTGACTTGTTAGTAATGTGTTAAATCTTGCATAAATTGTCAACGCTGAATGTATTTGCAATGCGAGCTTTCCCGCCGGCAAGGTTTCCCATGCTGTACCCTCTCTATCATTGGGCATGCTCTCATATCTTGACGGGAAGAAAGCATTTTTCTTCCTGTCCTCCAGTCCCTTGCAATCTCAGTCTCCCAGAGACCCGAGAGGACACCTGCCCTGTGAGGACATTCGCTCAGCCAGAAAAGATCAAATCTATTTTTTTCCCGAAGGTGCTGACGCCTGCCTGCCTGCCTCTGAAACCCCTGTCTCTGAGGTTAAAATGTTTTACACATTTTGTCCTGGGCGTTAGGATAAGAGTTTCTGGATAGCTTTGGGATAGCTTCACACAGAGGGGGGGAAAAAGGGATTTTATACCTGCGATGCTCAAGGGGACATGACACATTAATGACATTGTGTCCCTCCAATATAAAAGTAAAGCAATGTAACTTTCAGGAAGTTGTGTTTTTTTTATACTCAAAATTCACAGTGCATGGAAAATAATTAAATGGATATATATGGGTTTTTTTTGTACATTTTTGTTGAATATTTTTCCCTTAAAAACAGTATGGCTATGGTTTCTGGAGCCTGGTGGCTTGGCCTGTTTCCTGAGCACATGCCGAGTGCCCTGTAGAGTGTGAAATGGTCACGACTCGTGAGCGAGTGTAACCGCATTTACAAACCGTTACGGTGCAGGTGGCATGGACTGGTGATTCAAAATGGGAGGAAAATAGGGGGGGAGATATGGATGCATGTTAAAAGGCATATGGGTGCAAAAACGAAAAAGGCAAGAAAACAAGGTTATACCAATGTGATGGGGGGGATGAGTATGGTGGAAGGGTAAAAATAAAAGATGAAACGGTATAAAAAATGATGGGAATAATATAGCAAAAAATAGGAATTAGAGGGCAAAGCATAGCTACAGAATATACAGAATATACAGCCAGTCTACAGTGCCCCAATGTGTCAAATCAGTCACAAAATCATTGTTGACGTTTAATGTCATCCATTGCAGTGTTCGGGAGCTTTTATAATACAGAGCAATGTTGCATATTGTTTGGCCTACACATTTTGTATACCAAATTTTGCTCTGATCTCTTTAAACATTTAGAAAAAACATCTAAAGTGGTGACCAATACAAGATGACAGTGACCCATAGGGTATATACAGGTAACACCAAAATAAAGGAAACACTTGAGTAAATGAAGGATTCTGGTCGCTCTTGTGGTGTGGGCTGCATTTTCCTGCTATGGTTTATGTCCACTCAACCCCTAGGGCAAGGTAAATGCCAATAAATACAAATCCACCTTCTTCCTATAGTGAAGCATTTCTATCCTGATGGGAGTGTTCGCTTCCAGGATGACCCTCTATCAATGTGACACGTTTCATAAAAACTGATACGGTGGTTTTGGAGATAGTGGTGGTTAAATGATAATAAAACCAGCAAAATAATACTTTTACATTTTAGGCATTTAGCAGACGCTCTTATCCAGAGCGACTTACACAGTTTACATTTCTTTACACACAATCCATTTATACAGCTGGATATCTTACTGAAGCAATTCAGGTTAAGTGCCTTGCTCGAGGGTACAACAGCAGTGCCTCCACCTGGGAATCGAACCAGCAACCTCTGAGTTACGAGCCTAGCTCCCTAACCATTACACTACACATAATAGGGTGCCTACACACTTGTGATGACCCTCAGCTGGATACATCACCTTTAGGGTCTGCCGTTTGTGTGGCGCACTTTGTAGTGTAACTTAATAATTCTGTTAAAATCACACATGACTCCTGTGGGTGGCTAGATGTCAAATGGTCATTTTCACAGAGATCTTCACATACCTGTCATCCAAGATCATTAAATTGAACTGAAGACCAGTGTCATGTATTGTCTACGAGTAGTGATTCTCAAGTTTGGTCCTGGGGACCCACTGTGTTTGCTGGTTTCTGTTAATCTGAATTTATCAAGCCAATCTCGATCAATTAAGGCTATTGAACACGTGTGTAAATTCTACCATCATTTTTTCCTTAAACCTATTTTAACACAATGGCTCATTGCCAATCGCTCGGTTGGACTTCATTTTCCGCTAACAGTGACCAGGTGTTCAGACCTTTGTCAATTAAGCCCCCACTGATTTCACCTGCCAGTCTATAATTGAATCAGTTAAAAAAGGTAACTCCTTTCAAAACTAACCTGGAATCATGTATGATAAAGTAATCATGTATCTGACTGCTTTCAAGTTCTGGGATGTGAATATGGATCATTTCTTGTTCATGCCATGCATAGCTTCTTACACAATATAGCCTTAGAGTAGAGCAAATCATGCTTTCATAGAAATGTAAAACAATTAACAGCTAGTTACAATTCAGACATTGAGTGAAAACCAGCATACACAGTGGGTCCCCAGGACCGAGGCTGAGAACCACTGGCCTTCGAGCAGTGTCAGGGCACGGAAAACGTCGAAGCAGAATGACGTGAACGGGAATGACGTGCAGCAGGACAAAGGTTATCCAGATCATTCAACAATATATATTTAACCGAGAATGACATGGTTGCATAATATTTGCTTGGCTGTCACTTACACCACGGGGCGGCAGTGTTTGCTCCTTTACCTGTATAAAACATGCCCGTCCCTGCATTCAGCCCAACCAGAAGATCACCCGCAAGAAGTCCTCGAATGAAAGTCTCAAAAAGTGCCGTTTTAAGCACATGGGGGCATAACATTTCCGAGACACTAGCAGATTGTCTGATTTCGAAATTGACTTGGGACCTGTAAATCAGTTACACAATACGACACAACAGAGTCATCGAACCGTTTTATCCTATCATTTGTTTGTGTTTTGCTTTCTAATCTGTGGTGCAATGATATTTCACCAAATATAGCCACAGTGCAAGCGCTTCGCGGTAAGTGCCATTCTCTCGAACAAACGACCTTTGAAACACCAGCTTTGAACAGGGAAGGGACAGAATACAACTCCACGAGGAAGAAGAAAGCATGCATGGAGAGATAAGCTAAATGAAATAAAACCATGGTTTTAGCAACGGCACGAAGTACGGGCAACAAGGCTAGTATAACACAACACATTGCTTCATTTTGCTGTTCCGTTTTCGTTATTTCACTTTCATATCATACAGTTATTATGTGATTCATTTTGAGGCCGAATAAGCTCTCTTGGTGAATGTTTGAAGATTTAGCTTCCAGAATTTAATTTCATGAAACAATAGGCTATTAAAAAGTATATCGCAAGTTGGTGTTAATTGCGAACGATACAATGATATCCTTCGTCGGCTCCTGGCTGCAATGGATACTGGGCTGGCTGACATTCGAAACTAACCCCCTGGACAGCTTGCTACAAGGTGAGCTGACATTAGTTCATATTAATTTGTTGATTATTATTGTTATTACCAATGTGTTGAATGCTATATATATAATGTTATTTTTATTGTATTGCTTTTCTTACTATTAAAAGAGGAACAATCATTCTGTGTTTCCGTGTTATGCCATTGTCTTGGGGATTTGCTGAATTGACTCGTATATTGAACTCCTGATTAAATTAACATTGTTGGTGATTGTGTGATGCACAGGGCTTGTGGGTGCATGTGGGATCTCAGTGCTCTGTAATCTGATGAGAGTTCATCTGTTCATCAAAGATGTGAGGTAAGACAGAGGACAGATAGAAACTGCTTGCTCACTGCCATCTAAGCAGATAGTGTGCAGATCCACTGATATTTATATCATCTGAGTGGGCTGATGGTATACATATCATTGGATTGATCTGAAACATAAAGATTATTGGATCACTGTGGTGTCCGCTTTAACTTTAAATTGATGTACACGAGCAACCAGAGTGTGCGCATATCTGCTAGTGTGCATGAGTGTGTGTGTGTTCTTGTGCTTTCTCTATGTGATCCTGTGACGTGTGGTGGTCTTTCAGAAGCCACTTTTCCTTTCTGAATCAGAGCCAGCAGAAATGTAACTAGAAACCATGAGCCACAAACAAAAACACTGGCAGGTTTCCCACCCATGGCCCAGCCTAGCATATCAGGGGGAGGTTGAGAGGGGTCACATTTCTTAAACAAGACAGGACAGTCTACTGTTACTGAAAGTAGAAAAGTAAATGTATCTGTGTGGAGAAATGTCTGCTCTTAGGTTTCTAACAGCCCGACATATTTATCTTTGATCTGTCCCGAGATTAATACGGTAAATGTGTAAATCAGTTTCTCTGTCAATCGTTTGGTAGCAGTGTTGATGAAACAAATAGCAAGGACCGATCGTGGCCTACGAATGGTGCCCAGGGCCGACTCAGTGGATGGCTCCAGTTCTGGTTCCTGTCTGGGATCCTGGCACTGGTGGGTTCGAGAGTTGCCTCCCTGGTGATTCTGGAGTTCTGCCTTAGAGCAATCTCAGCCCAGGTCACTGCTGGACCGGTAAGACTCATTCAGAACTGACAAACATAATTACTCACTCGCACACTGATACGCTCATACCCTGATACTGTAATTAGCAACTGTTTTGTTGACAGACAGACGCATTGTGCCTGCCTCTTTGTCACTGGGCATGTTATTCTTCCTCTCTTGGCTCTTATTTCTTCCTATCCTCTCCCTTCTGTAATTTATAGTGCTTAATTTTTAATGACCTTGTTCAACTGCTCACATCCCCCTTTCTCCTCCCTCCCTCTCTAACCCCAGGATTCCCAGTCCAGTAACGTCCAACGGGTCATGGTACAGTGCCAGTTCTCTCTGGGTTGCGCTTTGAGCTGCAGTCTTCATTTCCTCCATGAGGGGGCACCACAGCGTTCGCTCAGCCTTCTCCTTACCGTGGGGCTGAGCTGGCTCTTGGCCAGCCAGAGCGCGCGTCTTTGGAGACACGTGAAAGCGCTGTACCAGCTCCACAGCTCCCAGCGATACTGCGGCGTGTGCATCGGGCTCCAGGCCTCGAGCCGCGCCTTCCTGTCCGTCCTGCGCCGCGCCCTCGTGCTAACCTTCGCCGTGGCCACCGTCGCCGCCATATCTACCATCAACCGCCACTTCCTGTCGGCCACAGAGGCCCTCAGGTTCTGGACACCGCTGACTATCTGCTACACGCTGCTGGTTGTGTACATGCAGGGTGAGAGAGAGCGAGAGAAATGGGGCATATGGCAGAGTGTGTGGGGGTGAGTGTGGATAGAGGGGTGGGCTTTAGGCCTGGAGAAGGTCAGGGAGAGGGACTGGGTCACTGGTAAACAGGCAGGGTTGGACAGGTGTATCAGGTGAAAGGTAAAAACAATAGTCCTCACTTTTGACACTCAAAGGTATTGATTAAACGCCTGCTCTCTACCCAGACGAGCAACATCGCCGCCCTGGTCGGGAGGCCGTGCTGCAGACGGTGGTGGTGCGGCTTGGGGCACTGCTGGTGTTGATGCTGGCTGTGGGCCGCTGGGGTGACGTACTCCATGTTGTTCTGTGCTTTCTCGGTGAGGCCAGCTGCCTGATACCTACGCAAGATCTGCTGGATGCTGTGCTGCATGTGAGTGCAGTTTCTTTTACACACACATGCTCTGTTCTGGTCTGTTCATTCACAGTACATTTTAGGCATTTAGCAGACACTCTTATGCAGAGCGACTTACACAGTTTACATTTCTTTACATACAATCAATTTATACAGCTGGATATTTTTACTGAAGCAATTCAGGTTAAGTACCTTGCTCGAGGGTACATCGGCAGTGTTCCACCTGGGAATTGAACCTGCAACCTCTGAGTTACAAGCCCAGCTCCCTAAACATTACACTACACCATTCATTGAGTCATTGAAGAACCTGTCATTTAATGGTTGCCTATTGGACTGTGGCTGTGAGTAGCATTGTTTGTCTGTGCCGTTTCTATTATTTCCAGTATAGTAATTGATGTGCCTGCCTACCCATTTCTGTGCAGGATGTGGGTGAAAACATTCCCAGAATTCCCAAGCAGAAGTTTGCTGAGAACCAGAGAAGGCACATGGAGACAGTCCCACCACCTCACTCCTGAAAAGAAACACCTATCAGATCTGAAGCTCTCATCTGGCTAATTGCCTTCTTTTATATAACTTTAATCAGAGGGGTCCCCAGTATTGTGCTTGGTTACTGCAATAGATCGGAGGGAGGGTGTGAGAAATAAATGAGGGGATGAGGGAGGTGGTTATTGAGTTATCCCAGTAATATTGTTTGTTGTTATTATTCTCATATAATGTGATACAAGTTTGAGATGGTGATGATCCACTAGTTCACGTGCCAGAAAAACTCATCAACAGGAACTAATTACCTAATAAGTCATGATCATTAAGGGAACCCTGAGGCGGGAATCAAAATGACTGGGCCACACTCTAAACAGTCTAATGTAGCTTAAGACTGACACCAAGAAAACACCAAGAGAGCTGGTGAAAAATCACTTAGAGGACTGGACTTGAGGAGTTATATTATTATGCACACTGTGCAGTAAAGGGGCCTTCTTTTTTTTTTTTTATTGTATGTGATTATAGATTTGCATAATAAGCATAGTTTAAATCTCCTAATTGAAAATGATCTAAGATTGAATATGTGTCTTCAATAAATGTTCTAGCAGCTGTGAGTCTTACACTACCTTGCAGGGCCTCCAGGGGGCAGACAAGCCTATATAATTTTGGACAAGGTCAGATAAGGTAATACTAGCAACTCTAAATATTTTAGTATTGTATTCTATTATTTCAGTATTATGACAACAAACTCAATTATTAAAGTGATAGTATTAAATACCATAATGTATTAATCATAATACAATAAAATATACAATAAGCCGTTCCTTTATATGCAATAAGACTTCCTTTATAGACCCCCCCAATAGCTTCTGCTCTCAATTACTGACTTGTATTTATGTTTGCTTGCCCACTCGTGTTGATTTTCCTCCTTAATCATATTCCATGCTAGTGACGACATATCATTTTAATCGTCTGTCTCAAGAACTAGTTGCTATTTTAACATCTCCAATGTGCTAAATAATTGGTCTCACATTAGGCCCCGATGCATTACTTCTGGTCTTGCAAATGGTAATACACAAACTCATATTTACACAACTATAAATTATTTCTTTATTTTATTTACTGTTGCTCTCTCCACAAACACGTAAAATCCGTATTACTGCCAACATGGCTAAAAATACCTTGGTATAAATTTAGACGCACATCTCACCCTCCTGCATACAGACAGCATACTTGTCGAACCGTTTGGGTCATCTGTCCTATATAAACTACATTTATTTTGTTGTTTCAATGTGAATTATCTGTATGAAAGACTGACACAGAAAACAATTATACTGTTATATCATAACAGAGTAAAACCTTCACAGGAAGCTTCATGCAAAATAACGACTGACTCACCACAGCACTACTCGCAGTATTACTTTTCCATGACACCAATTATAGCTCTCTGTAGTACGTCTAGTATTGTACATAGTTGACCAGGTCAAATCCTTATTTAAAGTATTGTCAAACTTCATATTAATACTGCTCTTAGATCTCCTAATTTGAAATAGTTTTGAATGTTCAAATACAGCATATTTGAAGGATTCTGGAATATATTTTAATTTAAAAGGTTTTGGAACTTTTCATAATCAAATACTTGACAAATTGCATATATTTGAAAAATAAATATTTGACACTGCATTCTCAAATACAAAGGATATCATTTCAGGCATTTTATCTAATGATCTGCATAGATGTTAGATGTGTCAAAGAGATTGAGCAAGAGTAATTGGTACTGTACGAAACCTACATGTGAAAAATATGACTTGATTTGAAGCAAACTTTGAAACTTGCTTTGAAGCCTTCGAAATGTAATTAGTTGTAGTTATGTATTTTAAAGGTATACTTCAGCTATAAACTATTTGAGGTATATCTAAACATTTACATTTTAATACAAAGTCAAAAATGTGTGTATGTACAAACTAGCAATGTAGTTATCTCCCTCCTATTCCAATAAAACACAATTCACATTGGGAGTGACCAGGTCTATAAATAATTTGTAACTTAAATGCCTGGTATGGTTAAATTCAGGCGTAATATTATTTCTAATCCAATTTTACCAGAAAAAAAAACTAAGATTCCCAAGATTACATAAAACCTGAACAACTCTCTGGCTGTCTCTTGTTTAAATAGCTGCTTTGAAGAGGTTCAAGCATGGAACAATTCCCTGTAAATAATGAGTAGCAAGATTGAGCCTATATGAATAGCCTTATATGACACCTCAAGGCAGAAATATAGTTTTGTGATCAATTGGCAGGGAACTGCCCTAGCTTCTGATTCCATTTTTATGCATAACCCTTTTTTGTCTTCTGAAACCTATATAAGGAGATAAGGAACGTCTGAAAAATGTATGTCTTACAACGTAGAAACATAATCCTTATTTAGCAGGCCTATCTCATCGAAATGAACCCGTAGCTTAATGACATGCTGGTCCTGTGCCAAGAACTAGACTGCAAAGCCTGGGTGATCAAATGTTCTGCTCCTCCCCCCCTTTCTATATGCGGTTTACCCATAAAAAGCCTTTTATCCTTATCTAAAACATGCCTAAACCTGCTCACTGCTGTGGCATTGTTGTTAAGTAAGCTTTGTATAAATACACAGGCTATAAACATTCCCCTATATCCTTTAACGGGCGTGCTAGCAAGCCTGGTAATTAAACGGACAGCGTTGTTGCAATGTTGAAAAATGGTATACTGTACGTCCAAATGTTAGTTTGGCATCGCATGGTGGTAATAATTTGACTTGATTATATTACTAATTTTTACAATTATTAATCTCTGCTATAGTAACAACTAACAATGAAGCTTTTTTTGCTGTTCATATAAACAAGTTATTTTATGAGCGTCTGAACATCTCAAATATTTCCCTTGCTGCAACCGCTCGTTAAAACAGTCCAACAGGCCTGACAAAGGGTGTTGAACGAAGGTAACCCTAAAAATATTATATAATAATGTTATGACACATTTTCATAACTATTACACATTACATACTAATAACAATTGTTCATATGCATCACATTACAATAATAGGTGGATATATTCTTTAGATATAAAAATAACATAGTACATAGGGCTCAGTGGGTCACTATTTGTTCCTTACTATTCGCTATTTATATTATGGCCTGACCTTGCAACATTTTTCAATTTATTAAGAGGAAATGAAAACCTCAGATGATAACTCCCCACCGTAAAGATTGTGACCTACGTCCTGCACACAATGTTTGCTATTGCTCGGGTTTCAACAAAGCCTTGCTACCAAACTAACGTCCTACATTCTAAGCGTTAACAGAACAGCATGTGAACGCTGTGTAGGCCCCGGTAGGTTTTTTTTTTTTGCAGTCTGACCTTCGGGATCATGATTGGGTACAACCGGGAACCATAAACCTCAAAATCACGAGCTAACAAACATGTCGTTTTCGTTTGACATATAGGCAAGCCCAGCTTTTAAAGCTCCCTCTTGTTAACAGTGGTCAGTTCTGGTATAAATTGTCGCCCTGTTTAGGATCTCAACCAAATGAATTATGAGCGAAAATGCTATAACGTTAGCTAACAATCTACTATATCACCGTTATGACACAGAACGATTCTTTGCAAGCATATTAGCAGCTAAATGCAAAAACCCACAACGTGGCATCTAGATTTTCGCAGTCTGGCTCGTTTAATTGCAAGGAAAACGCCCTGTTGGGTATCCAGGGTGTGCTTACATCAACACAATACTAATCCATCGTTTCAGAAAATGTCCGCTTGCTCGCGAAACATGCGAATTCTGTATGTAGTTAGCCAGCCATCTTGCAAGAAATCCTGCTAAAGTTAATCCACTAAAATCCTAATACTGCCTGGGCAAATTGTGTGCGCAGAGCATATTACTTGAACTAAAATACAAAATGGCCGGTGTAAGCAAGTCATCATTGGGTTTCAGCCCATACAAAATGGCGTTTTATGTTACAGTAACACAAATATAAAACCGGCTACCTAACTCTAAATATATGTCATAATAATTTCAAATAGTCTACAAACATCACCTTTGATGGCCAACTATCCATAATCGCCATCAATTCATTGACACATTTACCACAAATGTTTAACTAGCGCAGTTCAAAAAAAAAATCGGATTGCCCAGTTCATTTAAATGAGCCAACGTTAATCCTATGTTTGATAGCACGCATTGTTTGATTTGAACGTAGTTACTGTGAGATAGAAAAATGTTAGCTAGCAACCTGTGTAACGTTAGCTAAGTTACATGTGGGGGACGTCACTTCATTTTGCTGTGTTGAAGGCGATTTAAACCACAATGATGACGATAAACAGGGTTAGGTAAATCCACTGGCATTTCACTTTAGTCCTTCCAGTGATAGTTCCAACTCAAAGTAACGAGGGGTGGAGGAAGCAGACGAAGTTGTTAATGCCATAAAATCCCGCATTGACCAAGCCCGTATGTGTGGGATGGAGGGATTTAGCCAGCAAGCAAGGTAGCTAGCTAGCGACACATCTGAGTCTGATTGTAGCTCCATTTCACATTGTTATGTAACAGCCAGGCAGTACAGCTCCACAATAAATTCCAAAAAGAAAAACGTTTATAACTATCTTTATTACTCCCTTCAATTATTTTTTTTAATTATTATGGCGATACCAGCAGTTTTTCAGATTGCAACGTGTACATCTTATTCGTGGGTGAAAAGCGAATAACTCCAAGTATTCCCCTGTTTGGATTTTGTCTGAAGAATATTGTGGTGGTTGTGTATAATTTCCTCTGTTACAGAAAGCTGCTCTTTTCCATCCTTCCTGTCCTCGTCTGTTTTCCAGAAATTTCTGCCACCCGAACCCAGCTGTGGCTCCGTTCCCTGTTCGACCAACCCGCAGATTGGAAGGCGTGGAAGCGCATGCGCATTCGGGCCACTGCAGCTCCCCTGCTTTGCCGCATTGTAGCGCGTGCGTGGTGTGCAGTGCGCGCTGACTGACAGAAGCAAAGTGAACAGTCAAAGTGCGCGATGTTACGTGGTCGTGTGACTCGATCTCTTCTAATGCACAAGCAGTTTTTAACGTATTTTATAACTTGTGTATTGTATTATGAGTGGTTTATGAAAACTAGCAGTCAGTCTCGATA
The DNA here is from genome assembly GCA_029706075.1 of Aldrovandia affinis. Lineage (NCBI taxonomy): Eukaryota > Metazoa > Chordata > Actinopteri > Notacanthiformes > Halosauridae > Aldrovandia > Aldrovandia affinis. The sequence continues at coordinate 1,985,157 of JAINUG010000119.1, forward strand.
GTAAATATGATTTATATATTTACCTGTCAGGGGTGGCTGAAATACAGAGAACCATCATTACATTTCACTATTTGTTTGACTCTTCATGTTATCCTGTGTCTGACTACTGGATTGAATTGAGAAATACTGACCACATGAGAATTAACATGGTTTTATCCCTATTCTCTCCTTTATGTCCTTTCTTCCTGTTATTTGTTCTGTGTCTGAAATCTCATTTTCTGTTGCTGCACTCTTGGACTGTCCTTGATGTGCGTGTGTTGTTGTCAGGTTTTGTCATCAATAATTAATCAGAGTTTGGAAAGGGAGAAACATTTGCAGGTGAAGGGCATGTAGGAGGTCTCTCTCTCTACAGTTGAAAAGATGAAATGCAAAATCTTCCAAGACGAATTTATCTGTGTGTGTGTGTGTGTGTGTGTGAAAGAGAGAGAGAGAGAGATGGAGAGAGCATGTGTATGGCCACACTTTTCTAAATAAATAGATTTGCTTTATTAAACAAACATTCTGACATATCCTGTCTGCTTTTTGTTCATCCATGTGACGATCATACACAGTGTGTTTTTATATTATATATCTACTTCAACAACATTGGGTCATAAACCGCATTACAATTAAAATATTTTGTGTTTAACCCCTACAATGGTTTAAAAAAGGTCATGGTGACAAAGAGGGTGTCTAAATGTGTTGAGCCAACACTGCATTAACTGCAGGGTTGCACACTGTTCACCCATTCACCACTGTGGGCCTCCCAGTCTTTTTCAGAGTGCATGCCCAATCCCACTTATATGAAAATTGTGTCCAAAGACTTTACAGAGGTATATGATCTTTGATCTACATGCTAACCAAAGATGGATAGGCCAAATAACCTCCTGCAAAACAATGTCTTGCTTTAATCATAGTATTAGAAAAAGTAATTTCCTACTGACTGAGTGTATGAGCCTGGGGTTATCAACTGCTTGAGTGACTATTACATGCCTGTATTGTATTTTCTTCTTGTCCATTATCACTTATTTTACTTTAAATATCTGCTACACCCAAACACTTGGATTCTCCATTATGCTGTGACATAACAGCAGCAACAGTGCACACCACAAGTATTTATAGAAGGCTAAATCTTAAAACAAAGACACACACATTAAGTGCTAACAAAATAATGCATATGCTTGTAGAATGTCATCCAACAAATGTGTAAATTATTATGGTATTTTTTTCTCCATTTTATTAGCTTCGTGTTATGTGCAGTGCCAACTATTACAATTTTCTTGTCTTATATATTCAGCTTTGGTTAATGAAAACTATATAACAGTGACAAGTAAATTGTGAGATGGCGAGAAGCTAAAGTTGACCCTCTATGTCAGCTGACATAAGTTTGCGTTTGACCTTTCATTCCTCTTAACACATTGCAACAACTGTCCCCTTTGCTTGAGCTGAGCACCACCCGGAGCCACAGTTTCGCACTGCATACGGTAGCACTTGTGTACCAGAGCTACCAGGAGAAGGGCATCCAAGCAGAATAAAATTACTTAGCCACCGTTTTAACTTAAAGTAACATAATAGATATTTGCATTCATTTCAGGATCTAGTTATCTCCCAACCAGAACGGTCTTCTTTGAATACATCCTCAAGGCGACAAAGCGCTTGCCATAATTTCACAAGACGAGTGAGCCATCTCCGCAGTGTCGTCTAGCTGTGCCCCTTCCCCCCCTCACCATACCTGTTTCTAAACACCTTTCCAGCGCATGCGCACGAAAAAATAAAAAAATCTTCCCTTAAAATACGCCTGCGCTGTTGAAGTCTGAATAATCAAGGTTGCAGCATATTTTTTGTAGCAGTAAAATAATTTCATAAAATCACAGGTCGCGTGGTATCGGGGACGCGCACAGTCACGGGAACTGGAACAGAGCGCGTCCCCGTCAACAGAGATCGCGCTCCTAGTCAGCAGAGAATCACACACAGCGCAAGTACTAATGGTGGGATCGGGTCGGAGCAAGCTGGCGTTGATCTGTACACAAAATCTCTCGGCGCTCAATTTGCAACGCGAACACTCTACCGGCAAGGATTAAAACGTAATAAAACATATGTGTATGAACGGGGGACAAGAACGCACAGTATGGTCCGGGAAACCAGACACCTATGGGTGGGGAATTTACCCGAAAATGTACGAGAGGAGAAAATTATCGAACATTTCAAACGGTGAGTCAACGTTTCAAAAATCAGATTGAAAAACGGGCTAGCTGGCTAGCTAGCTATCTTGCTAACCTCCAGCGGATGCCTCCTGCTCTCGGCGCCTAGAAGGATGGGAATCTAGCAAACTGGCCATCTACTCGCCGTGAGAAATAAGCAGTACGTTATAAGGAGACTGAAAGAGGCAAATTGTTCTAAGCCTGTGTGGATTTTAAAGCACGTTTGTGCATGGAAATATTTCATTTAGCAAGACATGTCGTGGAAATTAAACGGGAGAATGTCGCGACCCTGGTTGCTTTGCTAGCTAGCTCGCAAAATATTAGCTACACAACTAGCTAGCTAGCGAGCTCTGTCGAAGAATAATATGTGGGGTAGCTAACTAGCTGTCCACACATGGCTGCTGGTTCTTGACTTATCGATAGCGAAGTTGGTTAGCTAAATAAGCAGCCATGAACAATATGAAATATTTTCTGTGGGTTCGCTACCAGTTGATTCAGTCTAGATAGCGAATGTTAGCACTAATGTTAGCTAGCTAACGTTAAGTAGCTAAATAATACAAATGAGCCTAGGGCTGTCGGTTTTTGCATACACGTGCAATACAACCACACTTTTAAGATGTAATGTTAGCTATTCCACTAGCTGCCTAGCCATGTAATTATGCGTTATCTTTAATTGTGTCGTTATTGAAATGTACTAGTAATCTAGTGAGCATTATTCACAACGTGTGCGCAGCAAGCTGGTAGCAAGCTGTCTAGATAACTAGCTCAAAACTGTAGCTACGTTAACCGAGAAGAGAGCTTGGAAGATGACGTTCGCTAGTTGGCTAACTAACAAGGAGCTTTTTATTTGGCAAAAGGCATAGGTAGTAAGAAAGTTAAAAAAAGAAAGAAATGTACATTAATCTTGCAAAACACATTTTAGGGGCTAACATTATGTACAGCTAACATTTTAACTAAATGTAGAATTCTGCTCGCTAACTTGGGTGTAGCAAGCTACTTTTTTGGGTTAGCAAGTCATGATTTCTATCCTCCCTATGCAGCCAGTGTGGGAATAGTAAATACTTCATGCTGATCAAATGCAGAGGATAGCTGTTTTTTTTACATTTAATGCACATACAAAACAATGACCCTAAAGGTGTCTGTTCTTTTAGTCGCAAGGTAACGTTAGCATACAAATTGGGTAACAATTGTGAACATAGGTTGCTGCAGCTATGGGTCAACCAGGAAGGCACACATCAGCACGACACAAACGTCAGATTCGACGCTAAGCTTTGCAGACCGCCAAAGAGATACTGGCTAGCTGACTATAGACCCTCGCCTTCGATCTGCAGGTGTGATCCTTGTAAGGGGTTGTGCTGACGTATGTTCCAGCTCCCAGTGACATTTTGTATAAATGAATGGTCTGTGCTTACTTGTTTTCTCGTGATTTAAAGTTAAATCAACTTGGCTAGTTATATATTCTACTTGTAGGCAAATCAATGTGCAGTTAGCTTTGCCAAGCGTATGGAAATTACCGTTAATGCTGTTCAATCAAAATGGGTCCAAGGCCCAAATCTAGACATAAGGAAAAAACGACCCAAAATCGATCCAAAAAAATCCCATGAATTATAAACATAACAAGTCTATTTGAGGCTACCGAGTCAAACGAGTCAAAGAAGGTCGTGGTTTATGAACTGTCGTACCAGTGAGCAAGATGATCCTCATTTTGAATAATTGTAAAAAAATAATAATCACTGACATTGAAGCTTAATGCTTTAAAGTTGCAATCATTAACCCATATTTTGGATTAGCTATGGACGTAGATTATTTTAGTCTAGCTTGCCTTTTTTCTGTAATCATTAATCAGTTGATACGTTGTGTTTTGTGGTGATATTGATTTTGGGTTGAAATTGGGAGTTGTAAATTACCCAAGCCGGGTACATATGTTTTGATAAAGAAATGACGAAACGGCCTTTGTTTGTTCTGGCATTCTGTGTGTAACCCTCTCTTTTTAATACGGAGATGCTGGCAACTCTTGCAAATAACGTGTCTGTGTGCATCTATTTCATCTTTCTTTCTTGGTTTTGTTCCATTGTCAGATCACTGACGCGCTATAACGTTACTGATCGTGAAGGGTGCTCTTGCTTTCGTAGGGTGGGAAAATGCATCCCGGCGACTTGACAAGATTAACTGTTTTGTTACAGTGTAAACTCTAAAACATTTTTCTGTGGCACTGGCTCCGTCCGACCTGTGTGTCATGTTGCTTATGAGTATTCAAGAGTATTGAATATCTTAACCTCCCCGTCAACACGAATAAACTAAATTGATGTATCATTAGTCTGTTTTTTGGAGCAATGTATTGCCTACGAACGTTGCATGTTAGATAATCTTTTGGGTATTGTGGCGATCGCGCTATTCTATTGGTATTGATAAAAAAATAAATCCAGTGTGAATGTACCAAGGTAATACGCCACTTTATGGCAAGCAACATTTGTATCATAAGGCATAATATAACATTTGCCCATTTATTCTTGTGGATAGTTTGAAACGAAAAGATGGTTTTTAATGCGTATCGATGCTGAGCACTTTCTTGTGGGTGCATCATTTTAGATTGCACGTCGAAAGTGATGAATTTGTGTAATTACAAATATTTAGACGGGTTTCTAATCGTTGGGAGCTATGGGTTGGCCGCTCAATTTATAAGTATTTTCTGCTTGGTTTGTTCCTCAAGACTTGCATTTGATCATTTTAAGAATTAGAAGACGTAGTAGCCTTGCATATTTTCACAAATATTTATTTTTGAAAATGTGCTCATGCGAAATGGTCAGGTGTTTAACAAACAGCCCGAACATTGGGAGTACAGTAGGCTACTTGATTTGTTTCGGTGTGGAGGGGACATTGACTGAATGTTTAGAACGAATGTAGGATGACTTAAGGATGTTTTGCACGAAGCATTAGTTGTGGGTAGCATATTCCATCTCTCAAGCGAGTGCAAGTCAAAATGCGAAAGCGTGCCAGCAGAATGCGGGAGCGGAAGGTATTGAAGATGGGGGAAGGGACAGTGAGTAAGCAGTGTGAATGGGTTTGTAAAATGGCGTCGAGGATTGTGGAGTCAGTGTGGGAACTGTTCTGCCCTTAAACAAACCGCGCGCATGCAGCTGCATTCGCATTAACACCCCTAACGACTACATGCACAGGTTTATTTTGTACATGTGCGATTGCTCGAACGCAGTAAATTGGTTCGGTAAAATGCAAAGTTCCGGAGTTTTCCACTTTATTTGCAGTTCCCGTATTTGAATATAAAGGTTGGCTAGGAATGTAAAATAAAAGATACCAGTCAGGTGTTATGTCGAAATTTGTTTGCGAACGCACATTGCAACATACTGACCAGCAGGAGCACGTGTTCTTGCGAAGTCCAATCGTAGTTACCTTTAAAATAATACGTTCTAACTTAACACGAAACACTAACGAGGGACGTGCACATGGGGGAACGATAATATTACATTTGGAAACATCATTTGCCTGGGACCAATAAAAGCTCAAGATAAGAGCAGGATAAAAGCTTCAAAAGGTGTAGTCAATTACAAATGTTCGAGGAGAAAATGGGGATTGTGGCAGAAGCCATACAGAGCATGGTCTGTATTACTAGACATGCATACTGTCTGCCTTGTTGGAAGTGTCATTGCCAAGGTAACCTTAAAATTGCCTACCGTCTTCCTAAATAGGCATCTCTCACAATGCGGACAGCATTTCGTCTTTAATTTTTTAAAGGAAATTACAATTTCTTACAAGTAAACTACATATAACAATATCTGGAAATGTGAAATCTTAATATGAAAGTCACGTTCCGTTTTGTTACTTCGACTTCGTACATTCAGTTGCATTTTTTTCTTTTCACGAAGTGTTGCTATTTTATCAAGTGCTCTGGTGTTGGTGTGTCGATTCGACCTGCTTGGTTACTGTTGCCTAGTAAAGTAAAGAGATGACATAAAAATGCAACGGTACTGAATTAACCCTTTATAAAAGCGCTGCTATGAATCTTGTACAAGATTGTCAGGTCCATTTTAACCCCGTGTGTTTGCAATCTGGTTCTGTAATAGATATGTAAAAATGTGCAACAATGACATGTACACTACAGTAAATAATTGTCAAGCTGAAAGACAATCCAAGAGCATATGTTATGTGACTGCATATGCTCATAATATACAATGATAAGAGGATGGAAGTGTCAAATATTGACCATAAAAGCTTCAAAATCTCTTTGCAACCTGAATTAAAGACATTTTAGGTTATGCTATTTGAATGGTTGTTCTTTGCCTGCTATTCTTGAGTACATAATAGTTCTACAAGCAGTTCCAGTTTCTATTCCGTCACAGAATGCACACTAACAGCCATTTTACACTCTTGCGTTCTTTCAGCCTACCTGTCCACTTTAGAGTGAAACACAAGAATATCCTTTGTCTTGGTCTTGTGTAGGGGTCTTCAGTTACAGTACTACTCCCTAATCTGGGAGGAGAGGAGGGGAGGGGAGGGGAGGGGGGGCAGCATGTGCTTGGAGGCTGTGCTGATTTGACAAATTCACAAGTTTTGCCATCAGAGGGGGCTGAATTTCAGTACTCAGCCACTATGGGAGAGCATCGTACTGCCGGTCAGTCACTTGCCCCTGGTGTGAGATACAGATAACGTTTTTCCTTCTTTTTATTTTTTTTCCCCCCCTCCCTTTTTGTTTCTCCCATACATACCCTTACAAGTGCAGCTCTGTCTGACTGTCCACAAGTGCCATGTGTGAACGCAAAACACAGCCATTGCTTTCGCCAATCTTTGCACAACAAACAAGACACAAAGTCATACCGATTCACTGTTTATTCAGTGAGTGAGGGAGAAGTGTTGAGTGAATACATAACAACAGATTTTTTGCACTTTGGTTGGAACGCAAATGGTTCTACACCCCCAGTTCTCTTCCAGTTTGCAGTAAAAGGAGAAGGAAGGATTGCAGGAAAGTTTGGGCTTGTATGGGCTCCCAAACCGGTCCCGAGCATATCTGTCCACACGTTTTGATGGAAACAAAAGCATACCGATCAATCTTTCTTGTAGCCGTGTGTAGCAGGCTGCTCAGGCTATGCCACTTGCTGGTGTATGCAGAAGCAGCACCACACTGAAGCACTTGTGCATGGTGCAGGGAAAAGGAACTGCACCCCAATAGCCAGCAAACCGTGTGCATTAAATGCATTTTGCTGCAATGGGGATAGTATAGACTGGTTTGTGTATTCTGTATTAACAAAAAATGTTCCCTGTTTTTTAAAACCCCTACCCCTGACTAACTTAAAAAAAATTAAAATCAAAGCAAATTATCAACCAAAATATTTTGAAGGCATATTGTTAGTAGTGTGGTGTAGTTGGCTAGCAAATCCATGTTTTTATTCAGTAAACTATCAGCAGTCAAGCTTGAGAGAGAGAACTATCTAGTTAGATTTGTCAGGTCACACACTCCCCAAAGTGTATTGATGTAGTTTTTATTTCAAGCTGTAGGGTTTTTTTGGGGGGCGGGGGGTATTTGAAATACTAACTTTCTCCCAGATCTTCAATGGCATGGTTAAATGCTTTTAGTTGTATTTAATTTGAGCTTTTTGCTCTCTCCAACACCTTTACAGGTCTTGTGCTTTGTTCCCATCTTTATCTCTCCTGTGTTGTATTTCAGAGTGAGTCTGATAAGAATAGAATTTGAGTCAGGATGCTGAGCAAAAGCTGTGAAATGAGAATGTGTGCCCAGTGGGACTTTAGTGATGCGAGATCCTGGACTCTTTGAATGGTGTCTGCACGTGAGAATTTGTTTGTCTGAAGACCAACACCACCTCAACGACTACACAAAACCGGGTCACATAGACCGGTTCCTCAAAAGTCCATTGTTTTATTTGTCAAGTAACAATTTTAATTTTTAATTTTAAAGTTTAATCTTGAGTATAAATCTAACATACTAAATTGGAACCAACCACAAATTATACACTAGTAATGAAATTGACCAAATAGCCATAACTAACTGACTTTTTAAAATGCTCTCAGGAGTAGGGCCAGTATCCAGAATAAGCTAGCCGGTACACCATAAAATGGAAAAAACCTTGGTGTTCAGTGTTACTGTGGTGGGAGGAATGATAACAAGGTAACATACAGGCCTAAAATACTTTTAAAATGGATTAGCGTAGTTGATTCAATCCAATATTACTGATTGCAACAAGTGAAAATATGACTATATTTGAAAATAGTTTAAGCTACCATTTCCCGAGTAGGCTAATATCTCTGAGGCATGTTTAATGGAATGGAATGAATCATAACTAACGTTGCAGAGACTATGAGAGCGTTACAAGCTGAGGATAGATTTGTATGATGTCAGAAATCTGAACAAAGAAAATGGGTACAGGTTTAAAATGCGGAAACGGTACTAAAAATCATTAACTAAGCTATGCAAACTGTTAATTGATGTCTGTCATTGGTTTACTTCTTGGTTCACACATTCACATGGTGCAAGGCCTTTGCCTCACTTTTTTCTCACTCCAGTGCAGTAGAACTGCCCAATTTCCGGCATGTGCTACACCAGTAAACCAATGATCACTTACGACTTCTGACAAATCACGACCTCGTGTAAGCAGGACTTTGATTGGAGGTGGCGGTTTGAACCCGGAACATTCTCTGGTGGTGCAGTGTACACACTAATGTACACACTACTCTTGCTTGTTAGACTTATAACTATCCAGATACCATAAAACGTGTTTTGCACACCATGTGCAGCTTTATACCGGCACACTGTGCAGCCCGATAGACCAGCGGGGGTTGCTGGTGTGCAACGAGACACAAACAACCCGGCCGACTGAATGTGTCGCACTTGTTGGGGAGCTGGGCTGGTCTGATGTCCCCATATGCCTCTTGTATTTACAAAGCATGCTGCTGCATTTACTCAAAAAAAAAGAAGAAGGAAAAAAAAGCATTACCGAGGTATTGTATTTTTCATAATGAAATGCATTTGGTACTGCAGTAACTGTATACCAAATACTGGCACAGGCCCACTCGGGAGCAACTGTGGAAAAAAGATTCATAATTGAATTAACATTTTTGTATTTGTATATCTTCAATATCACCTACGTGTGGACCAGAAGAACAATGTAGCAAGCAGATGCGAAAAATATAAAAGCATCTGTGCGATAGCTAGCTTACTTTCAAGTAATGGTAAGTGGTATAGGCTGCTATTCTGTACTGTGTTTAGCCAATTTTGTCCATGTAAGAGTACATGTAAATGTATTTGTATTCCAGTAAGGAAGTTCAAGTCATTGGTCTTAATGGATATTTGTATGTATTATATTGAGAAATATCGCTGTGCCTCCCAAGATGAACTTTCAGATGATTTCATAATCATGTTAAAATGAGGACATTGGAGAAGTGGGCCAGGTTTCCAGATGCCAATGAGATGTATATGCATATCTAATGGAAATGTCATATATATATTCATAAAACCAGAGCAGGTTTTTCTGGAAAATGGATGGTGGTGTTAATCGCTGCCTCCACTGCTGTTGAACCACTGCTGTGGATCAGTAAGGGTTATCCTAGTTGACTGGCTTCCTCATAGCTATATACCACTAAAGCAATTCTAGGATGTGTGCAATAATATAAATGTGGTATAGAATCATTAGCTTTGTGGAAGTTATTTTGTCTCTTTGCATCTTGTGTGTCAACGAGCCGAAAAGATTTAATTTAGGCATGCATTGAATTAAGCTACTGCTGAGAAAGTAGGCGATGGAGAGAACAATAAAGGAAGGGAGAGAACGATGGTTTTGGGGAAGAGCCAGACGACTGACATGAGTAGAATGCAAGTTGCCGTGCAGTTGCCGTGCAGATGCAGTGCAGAATGCAATACAGATTCTTTAAGGAGCCTTTACCCGTGGTCATTCAGAGTAGTTTGCATTTCCAGTTTGAGGGAAAAACAAACAATATTTAAATAAAGCTTGGTGTGAAGTGCTTTTTGTCATGCGCTTTTTAAAATGTATACATAAAAAAAAATATTTAAAAAAATTGCTTCACATTTTAATTTATTTAAAGGGAACACTCCCAGATATGAAGAATTTGATGTTTTTCCTTACCTCAAAAAAATTTTGTGGCGGTCTCATAGATGGTCCAGTAGCCAGAACTGCGATTTCACGCCAAGCACTGCTTACCTAGTTTAGATCAGGAAGTCCTGCCTGCACCCTGTGAAGGTATGGGCTATTCTTGCTTCCCTGAGAATTGTTGTAATACGATTGAAAGAAACTAACCTTGATGGCCGATATTTTCTGACACACTTATCGATTGTGAATCAGGAAATGCATACATGAATTTAACCATCGGTTAAGGTGTCCATGAAAATACTAGAGATATTTCAGAAATCTTGTCAGTTTGCTTCAGACAACTGTTGGAAGCAGAGGAAGTCTGAGCAGCACATATGCGTGCACTCGCGCAGGGAATCCCAGAAGCGAGGGCTCGTATTTCATGCTTTGAGATTTTGGGGTGGGAGGTACAGTGAGAGTAGAAATGGAGCTGTTAAAATCAAATTAAAATACCTGTATGTCTAGTCCATCGAACTGCAATCAATTGTCCAAAAACCTCCGAAGGCTGGCACAGACGGGGGCAACTGTAGGGGTCCATACAGTCTGCCCAGAAAATCTGCTTGGCCTGCTATGCCAGTTTGTTGTGAACAGATGTAGTGCCGAGCTGTCTCCTGTGACTGTACGTGTAGAATCTTGGTTGGCTGTCGGCAAACAGACTTTAACTGCCAAACCAATCTTAGCACAGGAGGGTGTGACTTTTGGACCATTTGCACTCTGCCTGAGTGTAACATTGTAGCAGAAAGCGGCAGCTCTTGTTTCAGCATCGCTTTTCAAAAAAAGGAGAAACAACGGCAAACTATTCAAAAGATTAATTGAAGCAAGAAAAAATGTGCAGGACTTGTAAATAGATGCTGAAACGGGAGTCTGACCACGTGCTTCTGTTAAGTTTTATGGTCGAATGTACCTCTTTTGGAACCAAATTAGTAAAGACTTTTTCCTCCCATACGTATGGACAAAATGACCCTCAAACTTGAATACTTACTCTGTATTTCGAATATTAGATCAACTTGGCACAACACATTCAAGCCTTGGCTCGACTTGTATAGAGTAGAATGGTAAGTAGTCCCCAGGAGTTGCCAGACTTGGCTTGTCAGGTGATGAGAGGTTGGTGTTGGAGGCCTTTATGGCAAGATTTTAAAGTCTGAAGTGTCAAAAATCCATAAAGTAGTTTGAAAAACAGAAACACAACGTTGCACAGAGAAGCCCACTGGCTAATCACCTCGGACAGACATTAGAAACCATTTGAACTATGTCAGGGCAATGTGCTTTTCACTCAAGTTTAGGGGTTCCCATTACGCCTTTCCCAATATTCACAATCATGCCATGTCAGTCTACCCATCTAATCATTCCCCCAGTTTAATTGGCTAAATAAATCCCTCCGTCTTCAAATCAGCTGATGTGTGGTGAGCATTCTGGTTCAAATGGGTGCCGTGCCAACCCTCACTGTATGGAAAGCTTGTGAAAAAGGTTTTCCTTCTTTTGAAAACTACTTTTTCAGTACAAAAATATCTGTCATATATAGCTATTATTTTTAGGTCATAATAGGAAATAATTAAAATGTTGATTGCAACAGGATGATGTACAAGGCCCGCTCTAGACGTACTAGGGGCTCTACCAGTTTGGGGAGGACTGCAGTGAAAATTCACCTGGATGGTAGTGTAATTGCTAGTTTCACCCTGCAAACAGGATATTTCTCACCTCCGCCCAATTTGGTATTTTTGTGGTCGGGGGAAAAAAGGCGTTTTCGTCAACATGGGTTGGGCAGCGCAATGGGGTGTGTGTCGTGTGTTTCATGCAAGTTTCATGTGTGATAATTAGTTTGCCTTTTCATCCACCCAGACCACCTCTTAACTGAAACACAGGGCATTCTGTGGTAGGTTGGTGATATTATTAATGGGCACGTATGAACAGATGGGCAGATATGCGATAAATGCCCCATCAAGCAAGACTGTTTTGTGGATAATTCATTTCACTGAGGCAAAGAAACCTTATAACGAGGACTAATAACGAATAAAAAATGATGGAGCTACTGATATTGTTGAGCTGTGGGGCAGGGGATCATATCCATATTTCAGTTTTTTCTAATTCTGGCGATATTGTTAAGTGGGGGGTAACAGATCATACTTAATAAAATAATAACACAATGGATATTTTTTATTTTATTTTTGTTTCAGATTTTTATCCCATTTTCTCCCAATTTAGTAGCCAATTACACCCACTATTTTATGTCAATCCCCCCCCTAGTAATGTGAGTTCGCTGCCGTAGTCCTGCGACCGGTAGTGACGTCATCGTCTCCTTCGACACGACACTTGCCAGGCTGTCGACTGTAACCCGGTACTACAGGGGCATTCCTGTGCGCAGCGAACATCCTGTTGGCCCCCCTAGCCAATCGCCGCCCCTGGTGGCACTGCTGGCGACTCTGGCACGACGGGGGAATCGAACCCCGTCCGCCGTGGCCAGCGTCGAACGTTGTAACCGCTGGACCACGCGGGAGGCCCTTAATGGATATTTTTATTACGCCTGACAACGTCCGTCATGGTGGGACATCTGTTCACCCTACGCAGAGCATCACAAGTGCATCAGTGAAACGTAGTTAGTATTGTTAATAAACGTGAAAATATGTGACTTTGTGTAATGAGGATAGACGGGCACAAAGTACACAAACGAAACAAAGCTAACGTGCACCAGATGTCTTTTCCTCTTCCTTCTCCTGGACACTGTATCAGTTTCCTTCTGAGAAGAGCGCATTCTCAGTACACATGCATGTTTGTTTAGTTTAGTATTGCTGCGTGATAGGCCATCCAGTTATGTACACCATGCTCTTTGTGGTGAAACATGGGAAATCTAGACATGATGAAATTGCCAGTTCGGCAATGGTATGGCAAAGGTATTAAAGGTGAAAAAGCTGGTGATTGGTCATAGTGAACCAAACCCTCACCAATTCTTAAACAAACCTCTTTTACAACTGCTGGGATGAACAAGGACACAATGCACCTCTGTCCTTTTGCATTTACATTTTTTATTGTTATAACATTTTTCATAAAATTGTATTGTTCTAATGTGCTAATTGCACTATCATGGAACTTTACATATTAAGCACTTGTTTTCTGTATTCTATTTTGTAAATGTTTTTTTGTTTGTTTTTTTGTCCACATCAAATCCTCTTCAACATTGCCCATCTTTGTCTGTGGAGTGTAGTATTCATGGTAATCTACATTTGCATTATCTCTAGAACATATCCGCATGAATGAGGGTTCGCTGTGTGTAGTCTACCATATTCCTCATGATTTGCGTTATGCAAAAACATGTACTTATCTTCCAGGTGATGATCACACATTGTCTAATGTCAAAGTATCTATTCAAATAAATGTGTGCTGGAAGTCAGAAGACAGTGATAATGCTATTAATGTATAGGCATTAACTAAACTCATGATCACAGTACACAGTTCCTTTGGCAGTAGGTATTCCATCAAATCCAAGTTGACAGAATTATTTGTCTACCACCGTCTAAGCCTTGCAGAGACCATTTGTAATCTTTAGTCATGCTAAAAGACTGTCCATACATTCTATGGTCGCACAATGCATTAATACCCACGGTGGACTGTGATGCCAAATCATGATGCGTATGATCTCATAATTTTGGGCGATGCTGTAACTTCAGCATACGTTGTAATCGTAAGCTACGTAAACCACTGTACTACCACAAACAATCGTAGTTAGATAAAGCTAGCTAGATGGATAAGAAATCGGCCAGCCAATCACTATCTCCTGTCATGCTGGAAGGATGTGCATGAGTATGGCACACCAAATCAATCTGTGGTCACACACAGAAAAATGTGGCATTTTTTGGCAGCGCTTGCCAACATTTACCACCATTCTAAACGTCTCATCAGCTCTGCAAAGGCCTTTTTCCGCTTGCTATGGCAGCAGACGCCTGGGCCGGGAAAAGGTGTCATTTTCAGCAGGGGTTTTTGATGACTGAAGCTGAGCCACAAGGAATTTGTTTTTAAAAAGCCAGTCGTTTGGTTTAAAGGTCGGCAAGGTCCACCCACATGCCCCCCATAACCTTACCTCGTCATTCTAACCATTCAGACTACGCAACATTTTATGATGGCGTCTGCGACGTCTCATTTTTCTGGAGGTACGCGCCACCCTCCCCATCACTGCTCTACGACACATTTTTGTTGTTTTGGCATTATTTTTGTATCACTCGCATACAGCATAAATTGGCTTTAGGTCAGAAATACCATCAACCAGAGCTTTTCATTTGAATGCCAAAAAAAACGTTTGGGAAAAATTGAGTAATTTTCCATTTGATAAATAGACACAGTAATCATCAGATTATAACAATCAGAACAACTTTTCATAATGGCATCATTGTAATGTTACTGAAATTAAGATTTGTTAAGAGATTGCTCAAATGGGGAGGGAGGAAATTGACTTCAGGCTTGACAGTAGTGGTAGTCTGATTGCCCAAATTAGCGCTGATGACTTTCGCTTAGTAGGCAGTTAGACTTTGTTACCGGTTGTTAAAATACATAAGTGCTTGCCGACACTTCAATTTGGTGGAGAAACGGAGAAGACTGTTGAAGCAGGGCTGTACACATCCCCTTCTCTACGGCTTGCAGTAATGCCTTTTCACTTCTCTGTCCATCAATGGCATTCTCGATTGAGGTTTCAAGCTAAAGTGTGCGGTAGCTGACTATGCAACATTCAGAAATGTTTGGGTTTAGCCAGTGAGCTCATTGTAGCTAATGACGCAACGTGCTCATCTTGTTTAGCGGTTGTTCTTTCTTTTGCCATCCCCCCAGGTTTTGTTTTCTGAGTGGTGTGTCACATGGGGTTTGGAAATGAGATAACCAGGGGCCTCCCCCAAAACTTTGCATTTGTAAGAGATCGATTCAGGTGTGTTTTACTTTTGAGAGGGGAAATAATCACCTTTTCTGACCATAATATTCCTACCCAACTTAATCTACTTCACCGAAGATCAAAGCTATTATATATTTTATATTCCTGTTGCACATTGTCCAGGTTGCATCCCCACATTGAACTTTCCTCTCCTTGGAGGAGAAAACCGTCATTGCCTGCCAAAAGGGGAATTCCCCGACTGGTGGCCCATTTATTGATGGAAGAAGCCGAAGGGACTACTGCTCCATTGACTTCAATGGAAAAAAAAACATTTTCACAAAATGATTTGTCCTTCATCCATGTCCATACAGACTGCCCGCATGGGCAAGCGGATCAGCAATGCCAAGCACGGCCTCAATGGGACGCTCCAATGGGACGCAAATATTCCTTCATTGTATTGAAGAAAGTGACCATTTATAATAATGATGAATAATGTGGGACCTTCAATTGTAGTTTTATTGTGTACTTTTTACGTTGATCACCCAACTCCTTAATAAAATGATTTGCTTACCAGTAAATAATTCAAGGAATATCCCCCAGACATTACCTGCGTAACTAATGTTAGATGCATGCTGATCACCTCTCCCCAGTCCTCTGCGCCTTTCAAAATATTTTAGAAGACTCATCTGACAACGGGAACAAATCAGTACAAACATAAATATCCAATCTGGGAAAAACGTTGGCGATCTGATAATGATTGATGTTTTAAACGGTTATTTAGCTAGGTATAGAATTGCAGACACCAAACCAGGTTAAGCTTCGCTCGTCATTGTTGGCTATCGATACCTCAACAAGCTTTTGCCTAACTAACGACAACAGTAATTCTCTACTTATGTTAGCTAGTGGTTATATTCCATAAAGGCTATGGTTATACTTTTATAATTTATGACTTAGGCATTTAATAATAAAAAAACATGAATTTACTCCCCTTAACTATCGGCTCTTTTCCACTGTTGCCTCATTGTGTGTGCGCTCTCGATTTCATTCGCGCGCTACGGCTTGAGCTTGAAAATGCAACAGCAAGCATGCGTATTCAGCTGGGATTGTGAGTTCATAGTTAAAAGCGAAAGCCTGCGGTGTGCATTTCCTCGGAGCAGCGCTGGATATTTCTGGAGCGGCGGACCATCGCCGTGGTTTAATGGTAGGGGGAACTCTGCTCTGTCCCTTCCTCCCCGCGTAACCTTTCCCTTCTGTTCCCTGTTTTCTCTTGCAGATATGGACGGGTGGAGAGTGTCAAAGTCCTCCCGAAGCGCGGGTCGGAGGGCGGAGTGGCGGCCTTTGTGGATTTCGTGGACATTAAAAGCGCCCAGAAGGCTCATAATTCCATCAACAAGATGGGCGACAGAGACCTGCGCACCGATTACAATGAGCCGGGCACGATCCCCAGCGCTGCGCGGGGCTTGGACGATAGCCTGTCCTTAGGCTCGCGCGGGCGGGAAGTTTCGGGGTTCACGAGGGGAGCGGGGGGGCCAGTGTATGTGCCCCCTGCGTCGCTCCACAGCAGAGAGGGACGATATGAACGCAGACTAGACGGGTAAGTGGACAAGGTTTCCCTGAAGACCAGGGGTGCCTTCTTGTTTCTTAAACTTTTTTTGCCCCCAAGTTTTATTATTTCTGAATTTATTCTTTTTGTTGGGGGGTTTGAACATTTCCGATGTAGCGAGTAATCTTTTAGGGAAACCTTCTATTTCCCCACAGCACTGCCTTGCTCATGGATATATAAATTATCTCAGAAACAAATATGTATGTATAGATATGTATATACATATACGTATATGTACCTAGCATATTTACTTATTAGTGGGGCTTCGCTATGTGAGCTTTATCCTGCTTGCGAGTTGGATATCACATTTACGGAGAATCCAGGGCAAGTTTTCCAGGGATTTATGGATGCAGGAGAGTTTCTGTTCCAGCGGCCTTGCCTGGGATCACCCCGATCTGGAGTACAGTACCGCACTTGGTGGATTAATGTCTTACTTTTTAATCTTTATTACAAAAAAAAGCCAGAGAGAAACAAACAACAAAAAAAGTGTATATTTTATTAATTTTATGATGCATTAATTATAAATTGGATAAACCAAAAAAAGGGTCTTTGCACCTCTCTTACTGATGGTGGTGTTGCTTATGGCTTACTTTTCCATCGCGGTCTGGACTCTTGTGGATAATATTTCCAGGATATATATTCCCCTGTTGGATGTATCTTGGCCAAACACAAGGATATTCAGTCATTCGTGAGTGGTGGTGTGGGTTTTTCAGTTTTTCTTTGGGATTATATGTCTGGTATCAGGGCGCTACTGATATATTCTGGGGAGACATCTGCTGTTGATCAACCACACAGAGAAAAAAACAGACAGAAAAACAGAGTGAGCAAATTACAACCTTTTTTATTTTTGTCATTGTTTTGTTTTGTTTATGGTTCATTTCGTTTTTTAGTTTTCTTAATTTTTGAAAGAACTAATTGAACGGAAGTAGAGAAAAAGCATGGCATATGGATTGCGGTCGGCTGAAGACGGGAGGACTGTTTTGGATCCTACAAAACCGAGCCGTCCCAGGGAAATGGGATTTTTGCAGTACAGCTGAAGAAACGCGTTATAGAAAGAACTTTCCCATGGATGTAACTGGGAGTTGTGCTTTGCCGATGGATTACCCAAATCCCCCCATGGATGTAGCAGTACAGTGGGCCATGGATACGTACCAGGTTAACCACAGAAATCCACAGCATCTTGTCTAGAGAAGCACTCCATGCTTGATCTGTTGCATCACCTGCCAGCCAGTTTCAAAACCAGCCTACCCGAAATGTGGATGTGTTGCCATCTGCATTAGAAACGGAAAAAGTTGGAAATTTCAGACTGACCCAATACATGCTGTCCCATGGGATTTGTAAAATGCTGAGAACATGGAAGTGACAAGCAAATTGAAAGATGAACTTGGATTATTATAGGCGTTACGATTCAAAACTGCAGGCATCAGCACTGGTTTATGTGTGGATTCTTGAAAAAAGTTTAGAATCTTTTTTTTTTTTTTTTTCCCCCCACTGGAGGGAGTAACTTGTTTGGAGTTTAAATCACCCCTGAAGATTGTAATATCTGGACTGCATGTGCTGTAAATGGATGTACCTGCATGTTTGGGAAGATTGAGACGGGGGAACTGTGAATGCTGGGATTTCTTGTAAGGTGAACCTTTGAGTCTGTGGGGGGGACATCTGTACTGCATTCAGTTTAAGACGAATCCAAAGCGTGCTGTCGAAACTACTGTATTTTTGGTGGCAGAAAAATGTGCCTTTTTTTTCCCTTTGGACTGATTTTATTTTTTCCAAAGCATGATATACAGTTGAACATAGATATTCAATTGGACATTTTTGATGTTTTGTTTTTCAGTCCATTCCCCCTTTCGCCAAAAAACATTCTTGTGACAGTTGGATTTGTTTGGATTAGTTTTTGTGCCAGCCCTTCCAAGCGCCTAGGCTTACTGCCTTACAGTTGAGGATTACCACTCTGACACTTTCTGCAAACTTTCTTCTCCATTTTACATTTTTTTTAACTTTTTTTTTTTTTTTTTTTTTTTTTTGCTCACAAAAGTCTGTCTCCCCATATTGTATTTGGGATTGTAGGTCGGGTTACCGCTGTCTGAAAAGGTTGGTATGTTCTGCCCTGTGTATTTTAGCTCTTCTTTTTAACCCCCAGTTTGAACCCTTGTCTATCTCTCTACATTTTAAACTAATAGCTGGTAGAAAAAAGACGCTGATTTGTTAGCCTGTAGGCTTTTGCAGACTACACTTTTTGTTTCTTTCTTTGCTGTCTCTTCTTCCCCTTCCTTGCTCGCTGGCTTCTAGCTTCTCTGCTGAACGGCAGTAACATTTTTCCCACTCTCATGAGAAAAGATATGAAAGACAGACAGCGCAGCTCACATGAACACTGCTGTGAGGTCACAGAACAAATTAGCTCTAGGGTTCCTGTTGATTCGGTCTGTCTCACTCCAGCGTTTGTCAGATGTAGGGTCAGTTATGGCTGCGTAGTTCTTACTTTGAGTCCAGTTGAGCCGGCCGCACACCAGTGGCTACTTACGAAGCCGTGTCATTTGACGCACGTCACATGGTGTCCCTGGCACCTACAGGATGCGCCTAGACTTGTGGGGCATTTTAAAGATGGGCGTTTTTTAAATGGTAAATAAATAAAAACGTTTGTTGTCCATCCTGCGTGAAAAATTGGGATTTTGTTAAATGGTATACATGGTCTGATGTTTCCTAAAATAAATGTTAATCAAATGACAGACTTTTTGATATGTTCACTTAGTCAGGTAAAAGTATTTCTTGGTTTAAAAAAATAAATGCAACCCGAGCGAGTTTGGGGGGAAAAAAGCCCAACGTCACTTAGTGAACTTGGCAACACTGGGGGCAAGCTAGTGGGCTAACATAATAAATTAATATTATTCTCAAAGATTGCAGTGTTCATTTAATCTCTAATTTACTTTTCACTTCGCGGTTTAACAAATATTGCGCAGTGTTGATAAAAAAAACATTTTTAGCACTCCGCGCCATGTACAGCAACACGTTGCTTTACACAGCTTGGTTTTCCAGAAAGGCTCCTGTTCAAGTTCTAACGCTTGCAATAATTGTCGTTCTGTAGTTCTAATAAATCATTGGTTTTATACTCCCTCATTGGAAGGTCGTTCATGTGCAGGGATTGAAATAATGTTGCAACGCAATTCACAAGACAAACCGTGATGCGTGTGATGCAATTTAAAAAATGTTCTCGCTGAAGCGTGGGGTGGTGGAATTTCAATTCCAGGAATTTCTACAAACAATCCTATTAAACCGAGTGCGACACAACAGAACTAACAGAATGTGTGCTCTAACTTCAGCATCCAGAGTTCTGTGTTCTGCTCCGGTTAACAACTAGGTTGTTTGCTTGTTTCCCCGAGGCACCGGAAGAAGGGAGACCTAACAAATTCAAACAATCCAAATATGGGAATTGCCTCACTTCAATCTCTTGTTACAGAATCAGATGGCTACAATAACTCACGTAGAGCTGCATATAGAAAGTTAGCCATCAGCTGTGCAGCATCGCTAGCCAGACTTCCACACTGCTGTCCAAAATTCAGTTTAGCTTGGTAGCTTTCTTTAAGATGATTCCCCCCCCTTTGCATCTAAATTGACATTCTTGGGTACTCCCATTCAGCTCTTAAAATAAATATTGAGCAATATCACTAACTACATTTTTTATTGTGTGGTTAAAATGGATACATAATTTAATATCGTTTTTGGAAATGTCTGTAAAACAACTCATACATTCTGAAAATGAAAGATTTTTTAACAAGAATTGCTGTTCAATTGATAATTTAGTTGAAAAATATTTCCTATACAAACCAAAAATGTTATTTACATACTTGTTACTGTTATCTGTAGACCACATTTTAGGGACACTACATTTTCCATCATAGATTTTGGTTATGCAGTGGTGTAATGTGGGGTCATGAACACGAACACATTTTAGAATAAAACTGTCTCCAAACAGATTAATATGATGGCATTTTAGATGGCCGTTGGTTTATCAGTGCACATAATGCAGTTCATTGTTTCAGACAACTCATATTTGGCAGAAGAGATGTGCAAAGAGAGTAATCGATGAATGAAAGTATTCTCTTGATAAAGTCGGGAGTTCGAAAGAGGTCCCTGCTCAGTTAGCTTATCGTATGTAGAACCATTTCACGCCACGGCACTGAGCAATTTAATTAATTTGGCTATGTGAGACTTTCGATTTCTGCACATTCACACCTGCATAACTTGGAGGAACTCCAATGAAAAATATACTTTTTCAGTAGAAAATGTATATTCAGTGATTGGTTATGGTACATCATTACTCCTAAAGTATACTTTTGTGACAGTACGTTCAATTTGGGCTTAAAGACAAATATCCCATGGCTGAAATAAAACTTCTAGGACATGGTGATGTACTAAGGTACCAAAGGATGGGCTTATAGCTTTGCCTTGGTTGGGAATGGTAATGCCCCACAATAACACCAGGGGAGAAGCTAAATAATTTATCTTTGCGCCTGAAGTTACGGCCTTCATCAACTACTGCTGCTGCTACTACTATTACCTCTACTGTTTCTGTGGAGAGGGCCGTGGTTAACTAAAGTAATACCGGTATGCGTCCAATTTAGCCACACAAATAAGGAACCCTTTCAGTCAGAATGAATGAACAATTCTAAAACAAGTAACAATATACGTGTATAGAGTCGCTACGGATTTATCACAGTCGTGTAAAGATTGCCCTGAAACACACTATTGATCTAGCTTGCCACTGCAATCACAGTAATGGTACAGGTTGTCAAATAAGTACCGGTGAAGCCCATCTCAGAACTCCAAGCAGCTAATGTTGCCTTGCTACTCATGCTTATAAAGTCAGTCATCCTCCTCCTCATCGTCTCCATTGGACTTTCTGTCGGTATAACTTGCTCCTATTACAGTGGAGCTAGCTATCTGGTTTGCTGCAAGACAAAAATGTAATATTAGCTAGCTCCAATGGACTGATTTCCTTTATGTAATGCAAAATGGCACCTATTGGAATGGATATGAAGTTTAGCTAGCTAATGTAACAGGTTTAGCTGGTTTGATGGAGTTGCTACAAGACTACGCAATAGAAATCCTCCGCCAAAGGCCACTGGACTGGTTTGGGAAAGCAGGACCAGGTCACCACTGGGTTGGATAGAGCCTACTATTGGCAGGTCGGAAGGGAAAGGAGTGATGGTCAATGGCAATGGGAAGCCAATGCAGACTGAGTCCAATGGAAACAAGGATGATGAACAATACATTAGAATGGTGATTCTATGATGGTTAGCGTGAGCAGCAAGCCAACTACACAGTGAACTGATGGACTACACAAGTGCTTCCACAATTTGTTGATCGCATTGCTAGTCACTCTAAAATAGGCAGTTTGCCATTACCCGTCATAAATAAAATGAATTATTTTATTTTTTTAAAGTGACAACATATGAATATTTTTTTGAAACACAAGCTGTGAAATTAATAGAAGAGGTCTCTGTAAGGGTGTCAGCAGAGATCACTGTTGATATTAGCAAGGTACCTCTTAGGGATCAGCTCCGACCGGTTTATAGCCTTTGTCTGTATCATGTAGTCACCAATAGTAACGGTCAGTTTTAATGTATATAGATTTTTTAAAATAACACTTAATGTGTGTCAGTTGTCCAAAAACCATTTAAGAACATATATAATGCAATGTCTCAAGTACTAATAATTATTCAAATGGAGCATATTTAGTCCAGGGATGGGCATGTGTACTCGAATACTTGATAAGGATGTTACAATCCATTAAAGTAAAAAATAATAATAATAATATAGGTGAAAGGCTTTAATAAGACGACAAATTTCTTTCATCAGTTTTTATGACAGTGCGTTTTCAGCTTGGGGGGAGATCAGTTTCTGCTATTTCAGATATCACAGTTCTAACATAAACATCGACAGTGGACGTCAATCATCTGCACACTTGCCTAGCATGTGGATATATTCATTTTTTATAAGAATAAATGGTTACAAACCATTTGTTAACAGTAAAAAAAAAAAAAAAAAAATTGTTATAAAGAATATGGTGCCTATATGCATTGCCACGATGGCTGGGATTACAGCATTTTGCTGTTAGATTTCACTAGACGATATTTATGTTAATTTAATGTATTTTTTACAAAACATGTTGAGTTTTGAATTGGTTAAATGAATAGGCTAAACGTAGCTTGGAGGAACATGCCTCTTATGCTCAATAAATTCATTTAAAATTGAATTTTGTTTGCTAATTTACATAAATGTACACGCATTAGATATTCTCACATTAGATTTTTTTTGTTGTGAGTACTTGAGTACTCTATAATAATTTAATGAGAATACTCCACAGTGAAATCAAACAATCAAAAATCAACAAATGCCCATCCCTAATTTAGTCCTGCGTAAAATCATACAACATTTGAACTGAACCATTTTTCAAAATTGCATCAAAAATCATTAGTGATTGGACATTAATCTTCCGTCAGTAAGCTAATTGCTTTGGAATACTCAAATCAAATTCTGTTTTGTGTAGTGCTGTTCACAAGGAGATTATTGCAGAACACAACTCTGGCATGAAATTTTGGGAAAAATGGTGAATAGAAATGTACATAAATGGGAAAATATGATAAATATTTCCACAATCCTGGCCCCCCTCTGTTGGGAAAAATTGGTGTATAATTCACATTATGTGTACGTATTATGCATGAATTCTAATAACTGAGCTCCTTAATCATTATCCAAAAACATAGTGTTCTTCCATAGCCCTTATCTAAAAACTATGATCCTTCAAATAGAATAGAATATTTGATTAACGCAATGGCTAAGGCCATCAATGGCTAAAATGAACAGGGATGTCTCAAAATAAAAAGGAAGAAGAGATGTGAATGGATGAATGAATTTTATGCATAGTAAATGCATAATGTGTTCACCATAGAGCAATACAGGCAAATAATCTTAAAATAAAATCAACTTCCTTTGTTATAATATTGTAGTTGGAAGCTCAACAGAGTGCAGACCTCTTCAGGGGAATGTACATGTTCACATGGTTTTAATGTAGGTGCTGCATACTAATAGAATACCCTTATTTTAGTTGATACACCTAACAACACCTTTGTTGTCTTTTCTTGAGTTGCACATACAGATTGCTGGGAGTCATTCAAGTGTAGCTAGCAATTTTGTCACAGTCTGTAACTTGGCCAAGCAATTCAATAACGATCTCGGGAGGCCAATATTTTCATTGTTTCAAATCAAGTTAGCAGTAATGAAGATTCT
The DNA here is from genome assembly GCA_029706075.1 of Aldrovandia affinis. NCBI lineage: Eukaryota > Metazoa > Chordata > Actinopteri > Notacanthiformes > Halosauridae > Aldrovandia > Aldrovandia affinis. The sequence goes on from JAINUG010000119.1 coordinate 2,009,184, forward strand.
CAGTCGCTTGGAAGAACAACATTTTTGTAGAATGTGTTGACATAGAAGTATTGCGTAATATTTTTAAAAATAAAACTTCTGTTGAACAATGGTGTGGTGGTGTGCTTGTTTTCATTACCAGTGGTCAGTTCACTGTCGCCGTTGTTGCGTTGTTTCTGCCAACCGGAATATAAATATAGCATGTGTATTTATTGTATGGAACATTTTCGAATTTGATTTACAGAATATATGGAAGTGGCCAAGAACAAGCAATGATGTGATATTGCTATAGTAAACAGAACATTAGGTGACAAGGCCATACCTTGAGAGGCAGAATTGGGGATTCCAAATTGGGGATTAGAGGGGGGGTTGTTGAACATAAAAAAGAAAAATAAATTAAAAATACAATGTACATGATTGTTTCTCGCAGTTTGGTATGTCCGTGTAATTGATATTGGTTAAAAAAATCCCCCCCCGCAAGCACATTCTTTGAACCTTAAAATGATTAATACTCTCCCTTTCAGAACTTTTCTTGTCTCTCTTCTCCTGCATTTGTGTGACTTGACTGAGGGTAGGATTTAACACCAAAACATGTATATATAAACAAAAACAATATATATATATGAATGAGATTTTAATTTAAAAGGCTAAAGGCCAGTGCAGTTAATGATAGTTTTCAAGCCTTCAGAAATTCTGAAATGAAACAAATGTAGGCCTTTGCATTTTTAAGCTTCCTCTGGCAATAATGACTGAAAATTGAACAAAAAAATATTTGTAATATTTGAAGGCTGTGTTCAAAATGACAAGAACCACAGTATCTCATATTTTTACATGGCACTAAAGGCTTGTGAATATGCGTATTTGCTTGTGGGTGTTCAAATCAAGGCTTTCCTCGTTATGAGGGATTTGTGGCCAGGGTCCGAAAATAACAACCTATTCTTCAGTTGCGCTCACACAGTAGAGGCATGGCAAGAAACCTGCTTTTCCTCCGCAAATGTGATCAACGCTGTTCCTTTTCTGCCTCCTCTTTATTCCCTTTGGTTGCTGTATGTCTCAATTTGGGCCTACTTTATTTTCACAGCAATGGCCATTCTTGGTCTTCAATAAATACAGAAATTCACAATTAATTGACCATTTCTATCAGGGGAAGTATATGGGCATAAATACAGGCTTGTATTCACTTTTCAAGTCGGTAGCAAGCAGACATCCCCAAAACTGCTGCTGCTTTCAACTTAACATGCCCAGTTTGACATCTTTATCAGTGCACAAACACACCTTTCTGCAATATGCTACCCCCAGGCTCGTTATTGACTGTGGTAATCAGTAGCTGCTGCCTAATCTAAAATAATTTAATAATATATTTTATTAAAATATTTTTTATTACATAACATTTATAAAAATGGCCTCAACCTTTGCTTGCGAAGAGGGATGAAAAGGTTTTTTTTTCCCGATTTCTGCAGAACTGACAATTATGCATTGGTATTTGCATGAGGGATTGACTAATCCAGGCCGACTGGGCTGAAACGCAGCATCCCCATTTATTTGAACACTGCTGATGGTCCCACCCTGAAATAGTATCTTTGGAGCATAGATTTCCTAGTGCATTAGCAATGATCTACCATTGTCATTGCTTTGATTGAGGACTCATCCGCCCCCTTCCCATTATATCATGAGTCGCATACCCACTCTGAATTTTGTCCAGATAAAATTGTCTTTAGAACATCATACCAAATAGTGTTTTTATTTTTTAATTTTTTAATTTTCTTGTGTGCTTTTTTTTTTTTTGACAGTTCCACATTTTTCTCCTTTCATCTGAAATTCCCAAATGGCAATTGTAGGCCTGCCCCTTGGATACAAGAACTAGAACGCAGGTCTTCTGAAATGTGTGCAGCCAGCCGCTGTACCTTTTCATTCTGCAATCACCGGTTGAGCTGCACAGTTACTACGTGCAGAGGATTGCGCAACCGATGCAGTTAGTGCAGACAGACTGGAGGTGCAGATTGACCGTAGTTTCTCTTGAGTGATGAGCCGGCGGAATCTACTCTGCCCACTGAAACCAACCCTCCCCGTGTCTATTACTCAGGAATGGCACAGGCATGGTCCAGTTTTGATCTTAACCGTTCTCATTCGAAGCTCTGCTGGGCATCCTAATCAAAATCAAACCCAAGCACTAAAGGATAAACCATATTTTACAAATATATTCATGGAATCATTCTGAATTTGGATGAATATGTATCCATTGCCAACAAATGTCAAAAGGCACTAATCTAGTGGGGCAAGTAAGGAACTTAACTGGAGAAATTGTCTGCCTAATTTTGCAAGCTGTATCAAAGGGTTGAGCCAATGCCTGGATGGGCAAAATATGGCAAAATATAACTAGTCATAAAAATTATATCACTAAATGTAACTACTGAATTATGAATCATGTCTCTGAAACTGGTTAAAAATGCATAATTTACCCCTAGGGATTACCTCTACAGTATAAACGAGTGTCCAAATGAGTGTGTCCACTTTCAAGACATTTTGAGGGTCATGCCACAATTGTTGATCAATTCCATGTAGAACTACCAGCCAGCCAAGACAGAGCACATTTTAATTTGTATTCAAAATTGAAAGCACAGTGATGCATTATTTTCTTACTGAGAGTACGAGAATTATGCTACTTAATTAAACGAAACAATTTGAATTGTTTAAAACAATAACGATGATGGGCAGATAGAGCTGCAACTCAACCGTAAGTGTGAGGAGCTTATCTTGCATAGTGATGGGAGTTCTAAAATAAAAAACATCCATGTTATTTTTTGCATATATATTTGCATATTTGTGTGACAACCCACACTCCAACATAATCTAGTCAAGGTTGCTTTATTTAGAGAAAGAAAAAAAAATCCATTCCTTTTTCTTCTTCTTTGACATTTCCCCTCCTTTCCTCTCCTGCATGTAAATATTGATTTACATAATGCGTATTTTTTTTGTAAAAAAAATTCAAAATGTTTCAAATAAAAACAAAATGGAAAAAAAACCAAACCATTCTAGATTACTTTATTTGGGTCATGCATCTTTGTTGTTGCTGCGTGAGTGAGATTTTGAGTGGGTGAAAAGGCTCCTGGAGAATAACCGGAATCTCTCTCTCTCTCTCCCTCCATTTCCCTCTCCCGTTTCCCAGGGCTGCTGACGGCCGAGAGCGCGCCTACGATCACAGTGCCTATGGACACCACGAGCGCGGTGGCAGCAGCAGCTTCGACCGGCCGCGCCACTATGACACGGACTATTACCGCGACCCCCGCGATCGAGCGCTCGGCGGAGCAGGGGGGGGCTCTGGTGGCAGCGGAGGTGGAGGCGGCGGAGGAGGGGGGCTCCGGAGGGGTCAGCGGAGGGGGCGGAGGCGCCGGACCGGGTAGCGGCGGGACCGGAGGAGGAGGAGGAGGAGGAGCAGGCGGGGCGGGGGCGGAGGAGGAGGAGGAGGAGGCGGCGGGGGATCCTCCACGTCGGTCGGGGTGGGCTACTACGGCTCGCGCAGCCGCAGCCCCAGCCGCTTCGAGACGCCCGAGCCGCGCTACGAGCCCCGCGCCCGCGAGCCCTTCACGTTGGCCAGCGTCGTCCACCGCGACCTGTACCGCGAAGACCGGGGCCGCCGCGGCGGCGACAGGGCGTACCACCACAGCCGCAGCCGCTCCCCGCACTCCACGCACTCGCGGAACCCCTCGCCCCAGAGGCTGGCGAGCCAGGCGGCCCGGCCCACGCGCTCGCCCAGCGGCTCGGGCTCCCGCAGCCGCTCTTCCAGCTCCGACTCCGTCAGCAGCACCAGCAGCAGCAGCAGCGGCAGGTGAGAGCACGGCGCACCTTCCTCTTTCCTGCCCGCCCGTTTCTCGCCGAGCCGCTATCTCTTCTCGTCACGCACACGTCGACCTTTCGTACCTCTGTGCTCCAACGTCGCCGCGTTCTGCTGTCACTACGGTCTTACATTTGAGTCCTGGTGTATAGCGGGCGTATACACCTTCAGATAATTTAACTGTTTAGTAGCAAAGCAGTTTCGGTAGCAGCTGAATATTTAAGCAGGCTAATCTGTAGAATGGTTTGTAGGAAACTATGCCAGAAAAACCGAACGGATCAGAATGTAACAATGAGCCAAACTCTCAAAAGAGATTTCAATGGTTGACCTGGCTCAGTGCTGTCTTGGGCATGTGACGATGCGAACAGCAACGAGAGCACAGAATGTAGCACAGACCCTGTGTGGTGAATGATGAAGCCATTATTTGTGTTTAACAAACACTTTCTGTGTAGCTATTGTTTAGTGTCTATATGCTCCCCCTTGCTTGCATCATTGCTAAATTTAACCTGACGACACACATGTACTGTTCATTTGCCAAAAAAACGGAGATTGCAGTTGCTGCTTTGTCTCTGTGTCTCAGACACCAGATGACACCAAATTGTTTGAAAATCAATACACAAGAAACAGAAGTAGTACCTATTGTTGGTTCGCTCAAGGCCCAGCTTGACGAAATCGCCCTGTATAGATATCCCCTTCGATGGTCATCTATTTAAGCCATCAAAAACAGGAAAGAAAATAATCAAAATGGATTCTGAACTGTGCCTGGATGCCTATGTAAGTTTTGTGGTTAAAACATCTTATTTTCATTTGTGTAATATATCTAAGTTGAGACCAATCTTGTCTGCCAAGAATGCTGAAATGTTGGTGCATGCCTTTGTAATGTCTAGACTGGATTATTGTAATGCATTGCTTTTGGCCTTCTGGACTCTACATTGCAGAGCCAACAGTAGGTCCAAAACGCAGCATGAGTGCTCACCCATACACGCCGCTCACAGCACACCACTCCTGCTCTTTGGTCGCTGCATCGACTCCCTGTTAAATTAACGGGTTGATTTTAAGACCTTACTCACTACCTCTAAAGCCCTTTATGGACTTGGGCCTTTGTACCTGCAGGATCTGATTGAACCCTCACTCCCATTCGTGCTCTTTGTTCAGCAAGTGTGAACCTATTGGTGACCCCTCACAGTCCCCTAAAACATGAGGGGGGGGCGGGGGAGTGTTTAGCTGTTCTGCACCTCTGCTTTGGAGATCTATTCCAAGCCATATCAGAGGTGCAGCGTGCATATTCCTCTTAGTCAGACTTCTTTAAAATGTTTTCAATTCTGCCATAAAGCGCCCTGAGATGTTTGCGCGAAGGGCGCTATTTAAAATCACTTTGTATTGTATTGTACCGGTACTTGATCCTCAGTTCACTCGCTTGTGCTGCGCTGTTTATGTATAGATCAGTGAGATCACTGCCCAGGCGGCTCTGACAGTACTCACATTACCGTGCTAAAATAAGTGTCAGGGAAGTCTTTCATGCTGTTGATATGTGAAGTTCTCCAGTGAGGAGTTGGTGCCAATAAGTAGCTTAATCCTCGAAACATAACAAAAGATCACAGTTGTAATAGTTGGAGAGAGCGCTGCACTACGAAGGATGTAAGCGGTGTGGAGTGCAACCTCATTCAGCGTTTTGAGCCTTTGTTGCAACAAGCGCTGAAAAGTGTTATTTTAATAATGTGCTGGCGTGTGGTGAACCTCTGCGTGTCGTGGCGATCTCTGAGCTGTGTAGGCTATAGGGGTGAGTGACGATGCTGTTTAAAGAAACAGAATGAAGAATAAAATGCACACGGGCAGACGCAAGCTGAACAAGCACACCGTCTCAAGTACAAAGATGTTTCCGTTTCTGCTCAATGATATTTGTCATTTGTTCTTTCCCATCATAGCCTTTTCCAGTGCAGGATTCACTTTTTGGTTTAATGCTACGTTTAGTTTAGTAGAACAGGACTTCTTGCTTTTTGGCTTTTTCATGGCAGGAAGTCAAACCGAACAGAGCCGGAGATAGAGCCGGAGTTTCCCCCTAAAACCACAGACCATTGATGACTAGTGTAGACTATTTATGGTGGTGATTTCGATACTGATACGGATGTCATGATCGTACACTATCTGTCCTTAATATCAGTGCAATCGAATGTAGCAGCCTTGATACAAGCAATATAGTTACTATTGCTGTGCTAAGATTTTGTTTCGGTAAACAATTTAGTTCTTTAGTTTTATGTGATGTGTGACATTCGCAAGCAATCAATGTACAACATGGTATGCATTGTGTAGGTTGTACAACCCAGTAAACTCATATTTTAATGATGGCCCTATTCAGTATATTATTTACAGCATGTTACTTTTGTTCATATTTATCAAAGGCTGGTGTGATCATGAATATGAACAGAATTTATAAAACAGAATTGAGTTATTTAAACCGTTTAGATCCATGGTTTTTAGATAGACAGTCAGGTTATCTGAACAATCATCTATGTAGCTTGCTACTTAGACTTTTCTCAACTATATGCTTTTATCTGATACTGTACAAAATACTATTCTTGTGCACACTGTCAGAATAGCCTTACAGCGCAGAGAGAGACTTCTGAATGCAATGGGTATAGTGTGTTTGTGTATGTAGGGATTCCTTCGCTGCTGTCTTTATCATGCAGTGCCGTGACGCAGGTTCCATTTGTTTAAATAATACTGTTCATGGCAAGTTCCATTTGTTTAAATAATATTGTATACATGATCCTGTCATGATTTCTTTGTAGGATAAAGCAGCTTACAGCAACACTAGCAACTAGCACTTTCCCTCCAAAGCTGACAAGTCCAACTACAGAAATGTCCTCTTGTGGTTTGCATGAAGCTCTATTTAGTTCAAAGTAAAATTGCATTTTTAAAATTTGAGACTGTGTTAAATCTGAGTACATGTGACAAATGAAGAGAACAATCAAAATTCTTATTATATAATCTTGGGATCCACAGTAGTGCTGCCTCCAATGTTGTACCACTACGGGACATTTGAACAGATCCGACAACTGACCCCTGAGGAACAATACTGTTGTGCCTCTTCGTACTCCCGTGGCTCCCTACATCAAGAATATTTATCCTGCTTACAATATTCAGCTTCATTTTTTTGGGAAAAGGGGGACAGCAATTAGGTGACAGAAAACCGGTAAAAAAATGGTGCTGCTATAAGAACGTAAAGGCACAAGGAAGAAAGGCGACGCAAACTGATCCTTCTGAACAGTCGTCCTCCAGACCTCTATGCAATTTAATCACCAGGTTGGTGGGTTTATGAATTGTATTGATTTGATAGATTATTAGAATATTCTTGAAGTATGCGATGTTGGTATGTAGGATAAAACTATCTACTAACTATAAACTGTTCTGAGATGAAGCCAAATGTGTCCTGGGTCTGCAGACTCCCAAGCCATAGTTGCCTGGTGACGTAGCCCAGACTCAAACCTGCCATGTCTAGGCTGTGGAGCTCAGCCTATTCTCAGGGCAATTACTTTGACCAACTGGCCCTCTCGGGAGCCATGTAACTTATTTCTAATGGCACTGTCGTAGAATTGATGGGATTGATTGTAATTGATTCATGGCACCATATTGATCTGTGACATCATGTGGCCATTCGTTGAGGGCAGATTGTTGTTGATGACTAAATTACACTAGATAGATAGAGATGGATGAGCTGCTCGTGAAATTTTGTCAAACACTATTCCTGCCATAGTTAAAATGTGCTTATGTAGAGAAATGTGGAAATCCCACCTTAAGGCTTTATGAAATATCTTTCCCCCATTTTGGAAATATGTTTTCTTTGTTTTAGGCACTGAGTTGTATAGTAAACCTTATTTTGCTATATATGCTATATAGAAATCACTAAAATATATTTCTAAATAATTTTAATCCTAATAACTTCAGAAACCAAATTAACACACTTTGAACATGCATCCTATCAAAATGGAAAAAAACATGTTTCCAAAATATCAGGTATTATCACTGTAATATTTCAATAAAACCAGTTCTTACATTGAATGTACTGTTGTCAACAGTGGGAATGTCCTGTCTGTGGCCAAAAAGCAGGTAGGGGGCCCCCGAGTGGTGGAACCGGTGAAGGCACTTGCGCTAAGTGCAGGTTGCTCACTGCAGCCTGGGTTCGAGCCCAGGTTGCCCCAACCTGGCACTACCAGGAGTCCTGTTCAGGAGTGACGATTGCCTTTCCGCCTCGAGGGGCAGGGGGAGGGAAACTGCAAGAGTTTGCCAAGTGCAAGCAGCTCTTTGTGTTTCAGTTATGGTCGAAGGCTTGGCAAGTTCAATCTCGGAGGAGGTGGATCAGTTTGCTTTTCACCGCCAGTCCCAGAGTTGCGACGGTGAACTCGTAGTACGAGAGGGGATAGTTGGACTAGAAGAGGCTACAATTAGCCACCAAATTTGGAGAAAATGTGGGAGGGGGGGGGAAATCAAAGGTTTTGATGTTCTGGGTGCATTTATTTGTATAGTAGCTGTGAGTACAATTGGCATGAAAATGAGAGGGCTATTGTATGCAATACCATGAGTACTTTGTATATGGAATATCATGAATTGAAATAGGCTTGCTCGCTTTCTTCCCCTGTTTTGTTTCATTTGAGACCAGAGAGGATGAGATTTAGTCAGTCAGCTTTTCTGGCCAAGAATGAGAATCATAAAAATCTCTGTTGTCTTGTGAAAGTACTCATATTTGCTCAGCTTCTGCTTAATGTAGCGCTGTTCAAAATTGTATTGTATTTTACTAGACTAAATTGTAAAAAAAATATATATTTGTAAAAAGCTCACTAAATTGCCCTGGTTGTAAACATAGCAAGATTAGTGCAAGTGATTTGCCTAAATATTTCCATTGTTATGTAATTTGAGTTGTTATGCTTGAGGAGGAGGGAGTTTAAATTATATACTGCGTAGCCTGATAATGGCTTAGTTAATACTAGTTTGGATCCAATTCTTAGTCCTGCATCAAGATTTTAATACAGGAAGCTTATTATGTTTCTATCCCGCATAGCTATCTTTAAACATAAATTGTGTGCCATGTAAATATTCAAAGATGTTCATCACTCAAGATGCCTCTAATTTTGTACTGTACTCCGAAATCAGAGCAGTTACATTTGGCTGCTGCATGATGGTGGATAGGTAGCAGCTTTGCTAGTTATAAATGCAGTTGAACAGGTGTTTGTTAGTCAGAATTCTAGAGGAATATCCCATTAATACTGGTCATGTGCCAGTGGATGGCTATGTCTTTGCTCAGTGTGAAAGTGTTAAAATTCTTGAGTCAAAGGTCTATTTAACATTTTTGTTAATTTTTATTCTTCTATTTTTTTGGTTCTGTGTCTGAAATTCACAAGCGGTATAATTAGACCGAATGCATTTTTATTAGTCAAAATAAAAATGTCAGAGGGCACAGAATGTAAATGGAATGCTAGGTGTGAACTCCACAATGCACTGCTCAGACCGTAATATTTTCATATTTTTACACCTCTGGTAGACAGAAATGAATGGCATTTACGAGATTTTATGCGAGGGAGGTGATTTAAGCCGTCTTAATGTGAGTTATTGTACTGTGAACCAAAAAAAAGCAGTTAACCATGAGAATGATTGTAATAAAATGAATGCTGGAAAAATTAAGAATACGGCTAATTGGGTAATTTAATGAAAGAAACCTTGTTAGGTTGGAAGACCATCACATAATGATTGAATTATATCATTTTAAAACTTGAAATAACAGATGTTGATTGCATGATCATGTTGGTAGTTGACCAGTAATGATTTACTGTAGCTTATTGCCACTCAGCTGTCAAATGTTAATTACATGCAACATCACGGTTTGCTAGCCTACTCTTGGTTGTCTGTTATGCCCATCATGAATAGTGCATAAGGATGGTCCCTGTGACAAGTCCAGCTAGGACATCCAGTACACTCCCGTCTCCATCACTGGAGTTTAATGGAAGAAGTCGGTGTGATGTCGGGTCAGGCGTCCCGGAACTCCCCTAGCAACGAAATACAAAGGGCTATTGCTCCATTAACTTCAATTTTAAGATTTTAGCAAAATAATTAGTGTAGTTCATCAGTGGCATTCAATTTTGTCAGGATGTTATGGCAGCTTTAAGGGAGTCATTGGCAAGTGCCAAATGAAAAGATTACTGGGCTTTCAAAATGTCCATGTAGGCTGTGTACTTGCAAGTGGATCTGTACTCCGAAGGGTGTTCCCAGCTTCAATATCCTGACGTTTCATTTCCTCATTAAATTCCCACGTAAGGTACAGACTATATGGACTATTTAGCCTGTATATATTAAATGATTATTTTCCGATGTTTATCATTCTGTCAGGATAATCAAGGGTGAATACATTGTTGGTTTGCTAGCTATCCTAGCTATGCAAAGCAATTAACAGGATGCAATACGTTTTGTCCATATAAAATATGCTTTTGGTGTTTTGGATGCATACAGGCTTATTGAAAGTAATGCATTGATTGTGTTACAGAAATTACAGAGAATGTAGCTGGCCATTCTATCCACGTCACTGTGTTGCGCAGTAGTTGTATCCCATATAATGGGAATTTGGATAAACATGCGGTTTTGAAGTAAGCACTGTGCTTTTAAACTGTAGAAGTGGAAACCCATCCTTCTCACTTAAGTCTAAGGCCATTGTAGGTATTTCTGTAGGAGACCCTGAAAAGTGATTTATCGGTAGGGGATATGCCTATATATGCCCATATACCTTTGCGGATGGTATACCTGCCATCCCAATAAAGTACAGAAGTCGCCCACACTCTATCACTGATTTCAGAAAGGGAGGGACTCAAATATTTGACAGTACAATTGTTTGATATTTGATTTATATGATTAAAGCAGGGTAAAGCTTCCTCTCACGTGACTTTTCATGATTAAAATGAAAAAGAAAAAATGATACATAATTAGATGTCAATACAGCATGTTCAACTTCCCAGTGAACCACATAGCTGGGCAACAAGTTACTGGAAGGCCATTTTGGTATGCAATTTCCAGCGTGCTCCCTGCAGGTACCTACTCCCATTGTTTTTGGACTTTGAAGCTAACTATGCTAGCCGATGCACTGTTCATGTAGACCAGGGGTGTCCAAACTACGGCCCGCGGGCCAACTGCGGCCCGTAGTCCATTTTCAATTGGCCCGCAGCAAATTCTAAAAATATAATGGAATATGGCCCACACATGAAACTTGCACTTGACTGTATTGTACTTCTTAGTTTTAACACTAGGTGGAGGTACTGTCTTCAACAAGGCAGCTTCTCCACAAAACAAAATTAATCAAAGAAGAAATTTGCCACGGATGACCAAAAATGGCAGAACCAAAGAAACGCAAGATAGCAAGTGAGTGCAGAAAATTTCAGACACGGTGAATATAAAATGAATATTTCTTCATAGAAGTCAAGGGGAAGTGTGTCTGTTTGATTTGCAATGAAACTGTTGCAGTGATGAAAGAGTATAATGTACGACGACACTATGAAACCAAACATCAGACCTACACGTCCTACACTGGTCCTGAGCGAGAAGAGAAAGTTAAGCAAATGGCAGCTAGCCTGCTAGCTGAACAACGGTATTTTTTCCGTGCTAACAAAACACAAGAAAATGCCACAATAGCCAGCTACGAGGTAGCTCAACTCATAGCGCGACACGGGAAACCTTTCTCAGATGGTGACTTCATAAAACAGTGCCTCGCAGGAATAATGTGGCCGGAAAAGATGCAGGAATTCAACAACGTGAGCGCGTCCAGAAACACAGTTGTGCGACGAATCGAAGACTTGTCAGCTAACTTAAAACATCAAGTGTCACATAAAGCTTGTGCTTTTGATTTTTACTCGATCGCATGTGATGAGAGCACGGATGCCACAGACACCGCACAGGGGTGCGGGGAGTTGACGATAACTTTTGCGTTACGGAGGAGCTGCACGATCTCAGGAGTCTAAAGGGCACAACAACGGGTAAGGACATTTTTGAAGCTGTGTCACATGCAATTGACAAGATGGAATTTAAATGGGACAAGCTGTGGAGTTACAACGGATGGGGCTCCAGCTATGACAGGCGAGCGCAAAGGAATGGCCTCTATGGTGTGCGCCAAGGTGCGAGAGAGTGGAGGTGAGGCTGTTTTTTTTCTTAAAGCATATTCAATTATCAAGCATAATTTACCTCCGTTTGATTGATTTTGTCAACTTTAATACACTAGAGGTGAGGCGATATACCTCGCCTCTAGTGAGTGGCTCAGCCTTTTGTATATTTTTCTGTATGTGGCCCTCAGTGAAAAAAGTTTGGACACCCCTGATGTAGACAGTGAATTTGCTAGAAACTCTTTGGATACGTTGTATTGAAAGGGGAAGCTTCATCCAATCAGTCTGTATGCACAAATGGTATGTAAATGAGATGAGTCATCTGCAAATCAGTTACTCATGGGAAATTATGCATCGTGCCTCGCTGCATTGAGAATTGCACCTTGAAGCTCATACCGTTACAGGTTTATGTGTGCAGTCCACGATCCTGGCCATGCCTGCAGTGCGGATTCCATATGGCCCTGCCTGGTGATGGACAAATGCAGTAAAGTTGTTAACCTCTGTGATATTGTGGTCTTCTCTTGCTCTCCGACTTTTGCCCAAGGCGTAATTATTTCACATTGCTGATGTCGTTAAAGAGGTACTAAGTTGCACATTGGTGTTGTCGGTACCAAGTACAGCGGTACAATGATAAGCCGTTGCATCGTGGCGTAAAATTCCGGTATCCTGGCGATCCGAATGAAAGGTGTGTTTGTCTCACGTTCGAATCGAAGTAGTGACTTCACAGCGCAGTTGTGTAATCATGATGTGTTTGCCGGTCTCTGTTTATTTCACCACGTTTAACACTTGCGGTTTTGGTATTGTGGGCATTACAGCTCATAATGGTAGGGTAGACATGAAAATATTATGCTTTAGCCAGGAGTGCCTCTGTCTCCCTTCTCTGTTTTGGTTTATAAGAAATGTTGCAGGGAATATTTGAGAAACGGCTAGTATATCTTCTCAATGCCTACCTCAGTCTGTGTGTGTGTCTGTCTCTCTATGTGTGTGTGTGTGTGTGTGTGTGTATGTATGTTTATGTATGGGTGGGTGGGTGTGAGTACCCCCCACCTCCGTGAGATCCAGTTTGAACTGGAAATTTCTGGCCACTGCTGGCTCCTGCCCACTCCCACAGGCTAGGCTCCCGTTAGTGGCACTTCCAGTCCAAAGAGGGAGGAGGAGCTAAGAGGCAGACAGATTGGAGAGAAATAATAGAAAGCCAAAGACTGTAGGATATGGTGGAAGAAAGAGAGGCATTTTACATCGGCTTTAAAAACTGTTTTAATGGCATGTCGTTCTGTTGTCATCATTGCATTGTACAGACAGTCCTACCAGTGAAGTGTTGTTTGATTTTGAATTTTAATATGGGACCGTACAGAGGACGAATGCAAGCCTGTCTAAAAGGAGAGACAATGGGTGAACAATATTCAGCATTGGCAAGGAAAGCACAGCAGGGGAAGAAGCCCAGAGACACATGTTTCCTGGAGAATGTCGAGAGTGAGAGAGGAAGGAAAAGATTGAAAGAAGATTTGAAGGAACATAAAACGAAAGAGGGGCGGTGTGGCTTAATAATGCTGTGTCTTGAGTCTAGAAAGCTACCAAGAGAGAGAAAGGCTGTTGAAAGTAGCAGACCGCAGACGCACTGGTTTTGGTCTGAAAGTGGAGCAGGAGGCAGAGTGAGAGTTGAAATGCTAGTGTTCATGGCATGCTTTCTGAGAATTGTAAGTGAGGGTATAATATCTGTCTTGCTGTGATTGGCCAGTGCATAGCCAAGTTAGGGCTGAAATACCACGCTAGTTTTTAAGTTTGGGAGTTATATGCATTAACCTCCGTACACACCAATAAACGATTTTCACTGGGTCAATGATTTCTTTATTTTATTTTTTTTTTACAACACCCACTGTTGCAACACAACTTTTCCCCTTTAGAAAATAATTGGCAGGCTTAGAGTGCAATTTCAGTTCTGTCACCTTCTGCATTCTACCCTACCAGGAAAATAAACCATTTGTAGAATTGCATATTAACCCATGCAATTCTGGTATGTAAACCCAGTGCAATCATAATCAATTTTTTGCAGGTTAACTGGGTTGGAAGACACATGATGCAGCTATGATTATCACTTTGAATATTACTAAGTCTGCTATTTTTATGGTAGCTTATCGAGCTTGGAAAACGGGACACAAATCTAGCACATGCAAAATCATCTACCATTTCTACCAAGCTGCTAGTTTTTTTCCCACCCACTTACCATGTTTGTATTGTTGGTTGTGGTAATATTCTGCAGAATAAATTAACACTGATGTTCTCGCTACAGTTAAATCCGCTCTCTATCTTCCATTTGGGTCCTTTTCCATTTGGTGCTTGCATACTGTTACCATTGTGTCAGCCTCTTTCACAGCTCTCCAATTGTGTCAGGCTGTTGTGGTTCTATGGGAAAACGCTTCCCTGAAATTGCAGCTGGGTGGCTGCAGTTAAAATGCTGAGTAGTTTTTTTCAAAAGTAATTTTTCATTGGTTACTGGCCTTGTTCTTCTCGAACTGCTTGCAAAACCCGACAGTGGACTGGATAATGATAAACTTTCAGACTTGTAAAAAAAATTGAATAACGGGTACCTGACTAACAAGATTTTTAGTGTTATGGTGATGCGTCGTTTCAGTTTATGTCACCCGTTTATAATCACAATCATAGTGGCAGTGTTAGCATAGTGGTTAGGGAACTGGGCTTGTAACGCAAAGGTTGCAGGTTCGATCCCAGGTGGGGGCACTGCCGTTGTACCCTTGAGCAAGGTACTTAACCTGGATTGCTTCAGTAAATACCCAGCTGTATAAATGGGTTGCATGTAAAGAAATGCGAAACTGTGAGTTGCTCTGGATAAGAGCATCTGTTAAATGCCTGTAATGTAATGTAATAGCAAAATACTGTATTATTGGACTACAGAGAGGAGTTTGATGTTTCAGTGTGCTGCCATAGAGGAATAGTTTTCCTTGCATACAGTAGAAAATCTGTCATGTAGCCTAACATGTAATGCTTTGGCAGCAGAATATGTTTGAATTCCCGGCCATGCCCCTGTACTTTGTACTGAGTGTGTTGGGGTTAAATTCCAACTGTGGTGCTTCTGCACACTAGATTACAGAACAAGGCCAATACTGAGCTGTAGCAATGCCCGACTCTTTAAATTGGGTGTTACATTTTATATTGAGAATTTAATATTCTTAATCATATATTTAAATGTCATATTTATCAAGATTTTACTACTATACCCTAAGACAATCTTTTGTGGCAGCACCGTCGTCACGTATTTCCCCCACGAACAAATGATTTTATAAATTACATGCTAATAAACACATGAAACCTTCTTGAGATTAGTTTTCTGTGGAAATGGACATAAAGTATGCTTATTATGAATGAATAAAAATGTTTATTTTATTTTTTTTTTTGTGAAAAACATACAGTAGTATAGTGAGTGGGGCTGTAATGATTATTCCAAATTATTCAATTGCACAGATTACAAGAAATCATTGATTAGAATTTTCATCATGAAATAGTCATCATGATTTTTTAAATGGCGGAGCAAGTGCAGAATTTTGAGGGTCCCGATGGAAAACAACCTAAAACTTAAAAAGTTTGGGAACATTTCAAACTTGAACCTAAGGAGAATCTGGCTCTGTGTAGCTCAGTAGGTAGAGCATGGCACTGGCAATGCTTAGGTTGTGGGTTCGATTCACATATACTGAAAAATCTATGCATTCACTATTAAGTTGCTTTGGATAAAAGTGTTTGCTAAATGGCATATATATTATTATACTGTATATTGACTGATCTCACTGTAAATTAGAACTAGCATACCCCAGTAGTACATCTGTATGCTCCAGCATTTGAAAAGGACAAACTAGAAAACTAGAAAAGGACAAACTTTATTTGGCATGAAAAATCCAAGCACTGTAGTAGCTGTTGTAATAGTAGTAGCAGAAGTTTTAGTTATAATTGAGTAGTGGTAGTTGTGCTTATCATTGTAGTAATGGCCTAGTAGTGGAAGTAGTAACAACAGTAGTGGAGTTAGTAGTAGTAGTAGTAGTAGTATAGTAGTAGTAGTCATTGTACTGGGTTTTTCAGTTTTAGTAGTAGTAATGGCCTAGTAGTGGTAGTAACAGTTGATGTTTTGGTAGTATCTGTTTTGGTTTGTTGATGATGTAGATGGACAGACCCGACAAACACAACTCATAAGGTCTGGGAAGGGAGGGCGCTAAACCGTGCTTCTTTCCTGAATGTCATTGTAAAGATAAGCTTTTCCTTATAATTGAGGATTCCAAATAATTCCAAACCAAATGGATAGTGGTCAGTTATTGAAATTGCAATAAAAAATGTAGTAAATTTAAATTAGAACATTTTGGAAGGCCTACATTTTACTCTGTAAACGAACAAATAGTGCACTTTTTAGATGCTCCCTAACTCACGAGACCACACCTGCACCGCACAGGGCTGTTTCATTGGCTATCATTTTGGACATTAAAATATTCATTAAAAACATGAAAAATGCACTGCCAAAGAAACAAAGTGTTCTGCCAGGATACTCACTCCCCAGATCCCAATTCAGGTCTATTTATAATTTTATTGATGCGATTTGTCTTCAATTTAAAATAACATCGCAAGAAGAAAAGAGTGGGGGTGCTATATTCTCTTCCATCCAATGTGATCAGTCTGTGTTTTTCAACACTTGCATATTTTGTTCAGGAGTTATTAATGCTGGAAAAATGTATATTGGTGGGGGCATACACCCCCTTTTATTAAACAGCAGATAATACTATGGGATAGAGTTACTCAAATCTTGCCCACGCATACAAATCTGGTCCTGGTTTTCCTTTCTCTCAGGTAGTTAATTGAACAATCTTCACACCTAACTCCCGGGTAAAGGGAGGGTCACAAACCGCAGTGCTCAGCCCACGAGGACCGTGATTTGAGTAAACCTGCTATAGGACCAAGTACACTTTGCAGAAAGAGAAAGTTGTAGGTTATTTTATGTAGCAATGCCTAAATAAGTGCTTTGGTTTCTGGGACTTGGCTGAATGGCAGTCACTGAAGGTGTTGCACTGCAACACAGGTTACAGAATCCACAGCAAACATTTAAGTGATTATTTACAGCTATGAAAAGATGATTCTCCAGTTCATCTTATGAATGTCCTTGGTAATTCTTCAACAAGACATGACATTTAAATTGAGCTTGCACGAACCACAGGTTCCAGGAAGTTACTTTCAAGAAACTTTCTCTTTCACATTCACATTTTTTTGATGTTTATAACCAATGTTCCCATTGCAGTATGCCACTTTCCATATCAAGGTGAATGTATATATAGCAGCTACACGTTTGCTGTTCTGTATGCTAGTTATGAGCATGGCATAGGCTGTGACAGCTAGCCTAATGTACTGTGCTTGACAGACAAATAGCTGATCTGTAAATAATTTGGTGTAAATTATCTGGTACAGTACTCTGCATGATCTATCACATAGATCATCTATCAACCATCCAACCTAGACAAACTGCTAGCAATTGCCATATTAGCAATTAGCACATCCATGCAGTAGCTCAAATGTGTTCTTGTGTCATTCACTTTAAGGGTTTGGCCTTGTACTGCACTGTGACGTGCATCTGCAGTAATGCAAGTTAATGTTGGCGAGCTAGAGATGAAGCTAGCTAACGTTATTAGCTTGCTGTGCAAATCACCACCACAAGCCATCTAAGTAACTGTTTGGAGTGTCAAAACCTTTTAATAGCAACTCACTCCCCCACTAGCTGAAGCTACTGGCTGAGTTTGGTGAGCCTAGCTCAAAAGCTGTAGGCGGACATGCATTGTTAAAATCTGGGTGGAATAATAATAAGAAATAATAATAATAAGAAATAATAATAATAACAATATATTTCCGATAGCTCAACTAGCGTAGCTGGCTTTTGTAACTTTGCGCTGTAGCAATAACATTAAAGTAACATTCTCAATGTGGGAATTTCATTTGCTCTTGTTGTCACCTCAGAAATGTGTTGGCTCCTTCATTGACGGGGGGATTCCACTGTAAATATGAACCCACCAGTAATTTGGCGATTGGGGTTAAATAAATGTAGCTTACGCAGAAGCGCTTGCTAGTTCTCTTGTCTTCATTTGTATTCATCCAGCCTCGTCAACAAGCTGTTTCTCTAGTCCAGGGACATGGTTGCTAGCTTTGTGACTGACATGAGTGGAAGGGTTTAAGTGGGAAATGGTTTCTGGATCAAATGATTACATGTAGATTTAGTACAAGCAATGGGGATATGTGTTTGATGACTGTGTGAGTGTGCTCCTTCTCTGGTGGCGCTCTCTCTCTCTCACACACACACACACACACACACACACACACACACACACACACACAAATGCACACAGAGGGAGAGACTGACAATGGTGCAAGGTGGCTCTTGTTTGGTAAGGGCAACTAATGGCAAACGTTTCAAAACAGCAATTGAAAACAATCCCTCCCAATTTCAGTCCGTTGTCCTCCGTTTGGTGCCAATGGATAGGGCCCTGAGCTTACCTGACACTGAGTTCATAGCTAGTGCCAACTACATTTTAAACTCTAACTTGTTCAGGTGCCGTGCGGAATATTCGATTATCAAAATAGCCCCAATACTGTATAATTTGCAAAGTCTTACAATCTACTATCAGGCACTGTTCTAGATGTTATTCTGTCACAGAATCGCCTTTGGTTACTTAAGCTTTTATGCTTTTGTAAGGCAGGAGCTGGAAAGTTGAATATTAATTGTACACATATGAATGCAGTCTGGTGTCTAGAGGCTAAGTAATTGACAATATGTATTATGCTGCTATAAGTGTGACATGATATAGCCTGTAGGCCTACAATTAGTCAGTTGGAGTTGAGAGTAAATATGCCAGGAATGGGAGAAATGGACACCGGCACCTTCTGCAAATTACATTTCTAAATTTCTTTATATGTCTTATCTCATTGTCAGTCGTTCCCAGCCCTGTTCTGCATTTATTTAATCTCTCTCCATGTTTGGCTGCATGCAGCCTAGTTAAGTTATTGAACGATGAACGATAAGCGATGTGCATAAATATCATTGTAATTCATATTTATCCCAAGTTTTGGATTGGTCATCAGATTATTAATTATTTTGGACAAAAGAAAGATTACACACTTTGTTACCTATTAGTCAATTATTGTTCAGCTTGGGGCTGTGCTGTGCTGTAGCAGATTGTCTTCCATTTGGATGAACTCAAGAAAAATGGGACGAGGCTGCCACTCTAAGGCCAGAAGTGTAATTGCATTTGAGATGGCTTTATGGTCTTTCTTTACATGGCTGTTAATAAACATCTCCTTAGATTGTTTTAATCATACTACTAGGTGCCTAAAAGATTCCCTGCTGTTATGGACAAACTGATAATGTGTTTATGCGAAAAATCCTCTAAATTGTATTTTCTCCCCCCCCCAAATGATTAACAGTTTTTTCTTGGTTCAGAAATGGTGTAATAACATTAAAGTTAACTGTATTACACTATAAAGGGGTTAGAATCACATTTTATGCATTTGCCCAAATTCATTAATAATTAAATCATAGATTTGAATGCTCCGTGCTTTGCGAGCAAGTTATTTTCCCATGTCTTGGCTTGTCGTTACACACTTTGAATAAACCATTGTTTAAAACTTTTTAGAGGAGAATAACTAAAAATGAAAGAGTTTAAAAATGGGTTTTTGAGTGCGATATCACAACATGCAACAACACTTTGAATACCAAGTCTGAATACCACTCTCACAATGACCACAGATAGCATGTGTTTAGGAAGTTGCTTGTTATGTAAATTGTGTACCCACGCTGGCCTTTAAGCAGCCTCTGTTGTTTCCCGGCAGCAGTGATTCCAGCAGCAGTTCAAGTGATGAGTCTCCAGCTCGATCTGTCCAGTCTGCCGCTGTGCCCGCCCCCTCTGCCCAGCCCCCACCGGCCCTCGACAAGGATGAGCCACGCAAAAGTTTCGGCATCAAGGTCCAAAATCTGCCTGTGCGGTCTACAGGTGAGGGTTTTCTTGTATACCTCATCCTGGCGCTGTGTTTGTGCTGGCAACATTCTGCACCCCAGTAAACTAAAGTAAAATGTGCTGCATGCCATGTCTACTGTAAACTGTATATAATAATTTTAGTAAATCAACTTGTTTGAATAATAACACCACTGAACGGTGGATAATTGATCCTTCTCTTCCACTCTCATTTAAAAGAGACCATCTGAATCTTGCCTAAATATAATTGTAAATGACTTAATATTTGGATTGTCCCAAACGACATTGACCCCCTCCATTACAGTAGACTATTTTAAAAGAGGAGCTGAATTATAAGTTTCATAGTTCCCTGAACATTTTAATAATTTCATATCAAACAATAAACGGCCCAGGACAGTGAATTGTTGAAAGTGCATGTATTGTTTAAGACTTTCTTTTAGTATTCTGGTTTGTAATTTAACATTACTGTTCCACTACACATTGAATACGAGTCAAATATACCCCTGGGTGGTCTTGAATAGAGCATGGCATTAAAGGAGGCTAAAGGCTCTTACCAGTATTTTATACTGGACATACTTGGTCAGAAAATGCATGGATGTGAATACCTGGACATGGTATACCTGTGCTCCTCTGACTGCATTGATTGCTGCAGAAAAGTCTTGCACCTGATAGTGGACACTTATTTATTTTGGTCTCCCTGCACATTAGACAAACCTCTTCACAGACTTGACCGTTTCTCGCATTTCACACCTATTTTCAGCTGGCGTCGAGCGGTCGGTCTCGACTCTCAAACGAGCGCAGGAGTGATGCAGGGTACTCGGGGGTTCTCACATCTTTTCTCTCCCCGGCCCCCTCACAGACACGAGTTTGAAGGACGGTCTCTTCCACGAGTTCAAGAAGTACGGGAAGGTGACGTCCGTGCAGATCCACGGGGCGTCGGAGGAGCGCTACGGCCTGGTCTTCTTCCGCCAGCAGGAGGACCAGGAGAAGGCGCTCAGCGCATCCAAGGGGAAGCTGTTCTTTGGCATGCAGATTGAGGTCACTGCTTGGAATGGCCCTGGTATGTGTGTGTGTGTGTGGGGGGGTTAGCACCAGTTTTAGTATGTCATAATTATTGTTTGTATACAATCAATCAACTTCGAAACTTTATTATCCAAAATTGGCTGTGGAGACAGGTCCCGTTTTCTACAACACAAAACATAAAACACAGTAAGACCATTAGAATTTCATTAGGAACATCCAATATAAGGGTACACACCAGTCACATAAAACCAGTCCTTTATTAAGATTCTGTATATAAAAAAAGTCTTAAAGTCAAGGTATCACAGCTCATATGTATCAAATATGACATGTATTTGAATCATTTTAAGTGCTGCTATATGTTTTATTGTGGATTCAAGTGATAAAATATTGTAATGTGTGAGAAATACTGTGACGGTGACGATTTGTGTGCGCTTAAAATGTGAATTTTAAGGGCCTATGGGTTTTTATGTGCAAACCTTCACTGTCTCATTCGCTTGCCTCTGAAGTGAAGCTCACTTTCCTCTCTCGGCCTCCTCCATCGCTTCCCCTTTTCAGAGACGGAGAGCGAGAACGAGTTCAGGCCACTGGACGAGCGGATAGATGAGTTCCACCCCAAAGCCACGCGGACTCTGTTCATCGGGAACCTGGAAAAGACCACCAGCTACCATGACCTGCTCAACATCTTCCAGCGCTTTGGGGAGATCGTGGTATGTTCATGTTAACAGATATGTACATAGCGGTGAATGTGGTGAGGAGCCCTGCTATGCAGGGATGTTTTTTTCTCTTCATAATCTACAATTAGTATGCATTCATTATATGCTCTCAGCTGGATCAATAATACAATATTTTTACGTATGAATGTAATGAACCTTGAACATTTTCCCATATAAATCTTTGTGTCCTGAATAAAACTCATTTTAAAGCTGCAACAGTCACTGTCTAATGTAGGTGTAATGACCGTCTCTCTAAGAATGGGCTTAACAAGAATGAGCAGTTCTGTACTAGAGACGTGTGTCGGTGTGAAAATGAATCGTTCTTTATTAAATGAGATGCCCCCCTTCTACCCAGGACATTGACATTAAAAAGGTGAATGGTGCTCCGCAGTACGCCTTCCTGCAGTACTGCGATATCGCCAGTGTCTGCAAGGCCATCAAGAAGATGGATGGGGAGTACCTTGGCAACAACAGGCTAAAGGTGTGGCCCTTCACTTGTGCACATTGTCATCGTTTAAACCGTTTCTTTGTTTGTCGTTTCAAAGACTTTACTTTTAACTTTCACATTGAATAGAGCAGTAGCAGCAGCTAAAAGGCGGCAGTATTACATGACTTGTGACTGGTAATTTTAGCTGAATGTGTTTGTGACGCTCACAGTTCTACCAACCTGCCTGCCTTCCCCTGCAGCTGGGCTTTGGGAAGAGCATGCCCACGACGTGTGTGTGGCTGGACGGCCTGGCCTCCAACATCACAGAGCAGTACCTCACGCGTCACTTTTGCCGTTACGGACACGTGGTCAAGGTGAATATCCACATTTCACAATCTACACAAGAATATACAGCACATTTTCCCACAGTATGAGTTTTGTTGTAAGGCCTTAAGATCTATGGCCACCTTAGCAACAGATCCAGCGGTGTATACCACAATGATGGCGTGACTCCATACGGCTAAATGCTCTTCATTTCCCCTGTCCCACTCTGTTACTACAGTAACTATGCTCACTTCTGTGACTGGTCTCTCACTCATAGTCCACTTGTTCCTGGTACTAAAAAGACAAAACATAGTTGTTCAAAGGTTTGAGAAAAAAAAGTCTGTTGTGTTTCTGTGTGTGTTTCACTCTGATCTCCTCTCCCCCAGGTTGTGTTTGACAGACTGAAGGGTATGGCCCTCATCCTGTACAACAACATTGAATATGCGCAGGCCGCTGTCAAAGAGACCAAAGGCTGGAAAATTGGGGGCAATAAAATCAAGGTGAAACAAACAAATTCATGTATTTTCTGTATATAGCTTGGGTTATGAACTCCTTGACTTTGGGTTGTGAGTTTGAACCCCGGTTTTGAAGAAGAGCCAACTGGGTCAGCCGGTATTGGTGGTGTTGCCTTAAGAATGGCGCAGTCCCATAATTGAGTATATGAGATGCAGAAGTGTATTTTCAGGAAACTGCTGTTGCTAGCAGATTTCTATGGTGGGATTTAAACATTTCTTACTCAATTCCTTTGTTCTTGCAACCTGGCAAAATAGATGCGCTGATGTGAAGTTTGTATTGACGTATATACATTATACTCTTGTCTTCAGGTGGACTTTGCCAATCAGGAGAGTCAGATGGCTTTCTATCGCTCAATGCAGGCATCTGGGCAGGATATCCGAGATTTCTACGAAATCCTATCTGAACGAAGGTTAGTTTTTCTCAATTTTCTCGTGTCAGCTGAAAAAAGTGAAACCAACCAAATGGAGACTTTTAGTCTAACTTTCATTATCATAACTTCACGCTTTCTAACTGCTTTGTGAACTAGTTTTTAATTAACACAATTGTACAGTCAGCAAATTCATATAGCTACATTGGTGGCTGTATATTTGTAAGCACAATATAAATATGAATATATTAGCTATTATGACATAACTTGCACAATACTGTAACTTTTTTTAAATACTGTATTTATTTTAAATCTCTTGCTTCTGTATTCTGTAATACTCTTATTACATTTTGTATATTAATCTGTGCTATAAATGTTTTAAATGCTATCAATTGCTTTATTTACTTATAGTGATTGTGTATTGAAGGGAGGTTGGTTTTGTTTGAGAAGACACATTGAAATCCGGGTCTCTGTCTTTCTCCCTCCTTCACAGAGACGAGCGCAGGCCGCCGTACCATGAGTTTTCAGCAGAGCGGGCATACTATGAAAATGTGCGCACACCAGGCACCTACACGGAAGACCCTCGCCGCAAGTACCCTGCCCGCAGCCGCGAGTTCTATGCAGAATGGGACCCCTATGCTGGGGGAGACTACTATGACCCGCGCTACTATGACGACCCGCGGGAGTATAGAGACTACCGTGATCCCTACGAGCAGGACATCCGCAAGTACAGCTACTTGCAGAGGGAGCGTGAGAGGGAGAGGGAGCGCTTTGAGACCGACCGCGAGCGCGACCATGGGCGGCGCACTATCGAGCGCAGCCAGAGCCCCTCCCACCCCCGGCGCCCCGCCAGCCCCACCGCCTCCCCGTCTCCCTCCGAGCGCCTCCCCAGCGACTCCGAACGGCGGATCTACAGTCGCTCCTCCGAGCGGAGCGGCAGCTGCAGCTCACTCTCGCCGCAACGCTACGAGAAGCCGGACAAGGCGCGGCCTGAGCGCTACGGCAAGAGCGAGAAGCTCGAGAAGGAGCGCCCCCTTTTTGAGGCGGAGCGTGGCAGCGGGGGCGAGAAGGACAAGCGGGTGGGACGCAAGGAAAAACCTGACAAGGAGAAAGGGGAGAAACTGAAGTTGAGGAAGCTAAAGGTACCGTCTCCCAGCATCCCCTCCTCAGAGACTGACCCTGAGCCGGACATGGAGGCCAGCCCGGAGGCCGGCCCACGGTTGAAAGGCAGCAAGTTGCCTGCCAAGGAGAAGGATAATTCTGGCAAAGGGCGCCTTGACTTGTTGCCCTGTGTCGTGCAGCTTACTCGCGTCAAGGAGAAGGAGGGCAAGCTGCTGGACCAGGCAGTTCTGGAGAAACAAAGGCTGAAGGGCCCGAATGACTGTGTGCGCTCTCCACCTTTACCACCACCTCCCCCTGCTGAACAGAGAGCACCGCCTTCCCGCATGGAGCTTCCGAAAGGAGAACCACTCAAGCAGGCGAAAGTTCCTAAGGAAAAGGGTTTAGCAAGCCAGGTGGAGGTTGTGGATAAGGAAGGAAAGACTAAACCCAAGAAACACAAATCTGAACCTGTCTTTGATGGCAGCAACGCGTCTGTGGACGTTGAGCGGCTGGCAGCCCGAAAAAGGCGTTTTGGAGACTCTGTTGGGAAGGCTGAACGACTAAAGCGAGGCAACCAAGAAGAGGAGGAGGGAAGGCTGGGGCTGAAGAAGCTGGCCGATGGTGCCATGCCAAAAGATCCGGAAGGTGACCGGAAAGTCCTGCGGAAAGAGGCACACAAGAGAGAGCATCGCAAGGCAAAACCAGAGAGGCTGGTCACCGTATGCAGTCCTCCAGAAGCACCGGAGCCAGAGAACATTGCTGTGGGAATGGGCCTGGGGCTCAGTCTGGATCTACAGGCACGTTTGGGGGAGCCCACAGAAGAGGCCACTGACCCCTTGGACTTTCCTGGCAGGAAGATTGGGGTGTCAGGGTCAAAGTCCCAAGGCCGTCCAAGCCTTACTCGGATGTTCTCTGATGATGGGAGCCTTGATCATGACGATATGAGGGAACCGGAGCCGCAAAGTCTCCTGGATCTTGGGGAACAGACCTTGGTGCCGGCAAAAGGCATTAGTGAGGGCGAGGAGCGCCTCTCCCTGGACATCGACCACTCCCAGAGCTGCCGCAAGCAGATGGAGCAGAACCGGAAGCTCCGGCAGCAGCTGCAGGAACCAGACAAGTTGGACAAACCCGACAGCCCGCATGGTGACGCTGAGGACTTTGAGCGGCGCAGCCTGGTGCATGAGGTGGGCAAGCCACCTCAGGATGTCACAGATGATTCTCCACCCAGTAAACGCAAGAAACTGGAGGCCTTTGAATTTGAGATGAGTTCCAAGCGGGAACGTAACTATCGGAGCTCCCGGCAACTTCAGAATGAAGATTCTGAAAGGAACATGGCCTCTGTGCCCGGACTGCGGCACTTTGCCTACCATGAGGAGGACAGCAGTGCAGACTCACCACGCCTCATGGCTGTGAAAGAGGCTAAGGACTCTCCAAAAGCAGAGGAAAAGGTGTACTCACACCTTGATCTCCTGAAGTACAACTTTACCAGGGTTCGGGGCTCACACTCAGAGCTCACTAAAATCAAGGCTTCATCTCTGGGGTGTGAGGATGAACTGCAACCGCGCTGGGAGAGCAGAGTGAAACCGGATCCGCTGCGACTGGATATGAGCTTCCCCAGCAGCATTGTGAAACGCGAAGGCATCCGCAAGCGTCTTGTGCGTGAACTGGAGCCCGGAGAGGTACAGTCAGACTCTGACGAGGACGGAGAGAACAAGCACCACTCACCCAAGCCCTCAACATCCCTCTCCTACTTTCTTAGGGAGCGTGAGGAGAGGCTGTCAGACCTAAAACTGTCAGGTTCCCTGGAGAGGAACAAGTTCTACTCCTTTGCCCTGGACCAAACTATAACGCCAGACACTAAGGCCCTACTTGAGCGAGCAAAGTCTCTGTCCTCCTCCAGAGAGGACAACTGGTCCTTCCTCGATCGTGACTCCCGCTTTGCCAGCTTTCGCAGTAGCAAGGACAAGGAGAAAGTGGAGTCTGCCCCACGGCCGATTCCATCCTGGTACATGAAGAAGAAGAAGATCCGCACCGACTCGGACGGGAAGCTGGATGACAAAAAAGAGGAGCCAAAGCCGGAGGAACATGAGCGGCAAGAGCTGTTTGCCTCTCGCTTTCTGCACAGCTCCATCTTTGAGCAAGACTCGCGCCGCTTGCAGCACCTCGAACGGAAGGACCAGGACCCCGAGCTGACTTCGGGGCGACTCGCTGGGAGGCAGTGTTCTACTGAGGCACAGCTTGGAACAGCGGGGGGGATGTCCTTCAAGAACCTATGGTGCTCTTCCACAGCCGATTCCTGGAGCTGCAGCAGCAGAAGGAGAGGGACCAGCGGCCAAGGGAGATGGAGAGAGGGAGTAGCATTGATGTGAATGAGAAAGAGAAGCTGCACGATGGCGAACAGGAGCAACAGCAGCAGATGCCGAAAGGGCCAGAGCCCATGCCAGAAGCAGAGATTAAACCAATCAGCCCCGTTTCAGTGCTCTCCATTTTGCTGCCTCTACCAGTGCCCCGAGAGATGTCACCACTACAGGAGAAGCCCACGGTCCAAACTCCACCCCAGGAGCTTACCATCACACACATGAAAGAAGAAAAGATGGAAGCTGTTCTAGAGGTCTCCCCACCTCCATCAGTGCCTCTGATAGAGATCCAACCACCTGCCCCTATCAGTGTCACACCCCCTGAGCCTGTCTCTGAAGAGGCAGAAGTTAAATTGGAGCCGAAGGAGGAGCTGTGTGAACCTAAGCTCCCAGCAGAAAACACATTGACTGTAGAGCGCTCTTCATACCTTGATGTCAAACCTCCTACTCCAGGGGCTTCACTGAGCAGTTTGGAACCGGAGCCTGACGCCTCTGAATTCTCCAGCTCTGCTTCCCCTAAGCCTGAGGATAATATGGAGACGCTGAAAGAAGAGGAGGTTCCATCTGATAAATCTGAACCTAAGGACGGTGTTGCGCCCCAGAAACTGGATGAATCTCAGGACGGACAGGCCCAAACCTCTGATGACGCAGAGGTGGAGCTTGTGCTGCCAGCCCGCAAACAGCCAAAGAACAAAAGGGCCAAGCCACCCCCGGCTGCACCACCACCGCCGCCGCCGGCTCAAGCAGCTGGTACTGAGAAGCCAGCTACTCGCAAGAGTGAGCGCATTGACAGGGAGAAGCTGAAACGGGCATCCTCCCCAAGAGGAGAGACGTCTAAGGCAGGCTCAGATACTAAGACCACGGCAAAGTCCCCGATCCATGCCCCTGACTCTGAGCCAAACTATGAGCCCAGTTTGCCGCTTGGCAGGACTCGGCGCCGGAATGTGCGTTCCGTCTATGCCACTCCAGTAGAGGATGAGACCCCTCAGCAGCCTGGGAAGGACGTGACCGAGGCCCCCCGCTCCACTCGCAAGCGCGGTGGTGACAAAGATCAAGCGCAACAGCAACAGCAGCAGCCTCAGCAGGAAACTTTGACTGCACCTACCACCCCAAGACGAGGCCGCCCTCCCAAGACACGCCGACGATGGGAAGATGTTTCACCAGTGAAGGGAGACCCACCGAAAATGGCCGAGGGAGAAGAGACTGAAGGCAAAGAGCCTGGAAGCAGTCTAGAATGCACTAAGGTAACAGAGGGGTGGCGTTCTCCCCGCACACAGAAATTGCAACAAAGTCAAGGGTCCCCACCTGCTGGCTCTGGGCAGGGCAAGAAAGCAGGCAAAGGAGATAAGGGGTCAGAGACTCCGCAGACAGAGTGCTTAGGGGGCGACATCACAACATCATCAAGTTCCCCAGAATCCACAGCAAAGTTGAAAGAGGAGCCCTTGGAGCAGGTTGTGAAGCCTGCAGAGGATGACGTCAAGCAGCAAGTGGTTGTGCAGAGAGTAGAGAAAGACAAAGAAACAACAGAGCTGACTGACAGGAAATTAACTGAGGAGAAAACCGCAGAGAAGTCTGATCTCCCACTTTCAGAAAAGCAACCGCCATCAGAGAAGAGCGGGAAGGCAAAGGCAGCAAGGTTGACTCGCAACACTAAAATGGTGACAGAAGATAAATCCTTAAGCCTGAAGAACCTGGAGATCCGTCTGAGTGTGGACGATGTGAAGGGCGTGCTGCGCTCAGGAGAAGATGAGCCCGAGTCTTTTGAGGCCTCTCCAAAAAAGCCTAAGCCAGGGGTGTCTGTCAAAGAGGAAGCAGTGGCACCTTGTTTCCTCAAAGAGGTGCCAGAGCTCAGCCCGGAGGAAAAAGAAGAGGTGATGTCCGATCCTGAACCCCCTATTGACCCAGCTGCTGCCCTACTGGCCCGTCAGATGGAGCTGGAACAGGCAGTGGAACACATTGCTAAGATGACCGAAGTGCCCACCTTGCCGCCCTATAAGGAGCCTCCTGCTGAGCCCCCTGCTCTACTTCTGCCAGTTGTAGTGGAGCCAGAGACCGAGCCTGAGGAAGAAAAACCGGCTAATCCTGCTAGTGAGACTGAGCTCGCTGCCGCCATTGACTCCATCACTGCAGAGGACATTTCGGCTGATGCAGACGGTTTTACGGCTCCCTCCACTTACACTGCACTCATTCCCGCCTCCGAGCCGCTAGGGCTGCCCCCTGCCAGCGAGGTCATGGAACCGGAGACTGACATGGCCATCAGAAACATCATGGATGCAGAAGCAGAGATAGGAGGTGTGCTGGCAGATTCAAAGAATGCAGAACCAGCTGCTACAGATACACCTGTTCCGGAGGAGCCCCCCGCACCAGAGACATCCAGGAAAGGGGGTAAAGTTAAACCCAAAACTCCAAAGAAGTCCAGGAGCCGTAAGGCTACTGCTAGCAAAAAGGGGGACCCTGTGGAGGAGATGGTGTCAGAACCTGAGCCCACCACAGTCAAGCTACCAGACTCCATCCCTGAAGACACACAAACTGTTAACCCTAAAGCAGGGACCACTTCAGCTGCGACCGCTGTGGTCACAACCGCCACCTCCTGCAAGCAAGAAGTGGGACGTCCAACGGCAGTGGCTGTAGACACCCCCAAGGAAGCGGAGCAGCCTGCAGTGGAGCAGCCTGAACCCCAAGAGTCTGCCTTTCACTCGGCCAATAAGAGCCCCTCTCATTTTAAGCTGCAGCAGCCACCTGCAGAACCAGCGCCCCCAGCCCTCACACCATCGCCAACCAGACTCAACTTCCCAGCCCCTCGTCCTGCCAAGCTTCCGGTCTCCCCACTAGACTGGCTTAATAGATCTGAAGATACCGGCGTCCTTTCTGCCCCGTCTCAAGTCAAAGTGGCCACCCCCCCTCTGCCACCAGCTGCAGCTCTAGTTGGGGCTCCCTCGGGGAATCCCCCATTGCCCCCTGATACCAAGGCCTCAGACATTGACCCCAGCTCTAGCACTCTGCGCAAGATCCTCATGGAGCCCAAATATGTGTCGGCCTCAAGTGGCAACGCGGCCTCCAGCACGCTGCTCACAACGTCCCTTGGGGAAGCACGGATGTCAGAGACGGAAAACTCATCTGATGTCGTTACCGCAAAGCCCTCTCCGTCCGAAGACAGGCCCTCGCCTGTGACGCCTCTGCCCACGCTTCAGCAGCCGCCTCCGCCCCCACCTCCTGAGGCTCAGCAGCCCTTTGGGGAGAAGATTGTGAATTCCGTCATTTCTTCCACAGCTACCTCTGTCATCAGCCGCATTCACATGCCCTTCGACTCGGAGGAGACGCCTCACATCACTTTAGGCAACCGTATCACTGGCATGACGTTGCCCAAGCAGAAGTACCGGTCTGGCATTAATGAGAACAACCGCTACCAAGGGCACGTGGTGGCCGAAGAGGGGAGCAGCGGTGGGCGTCCCATGGTGGAGAGCACGACATACAGCACAGGCTCCAGCCCGGGCCTGAGGGTCAACACTTCAGAAGGTGTGGTGGTGCTGAGTTACTCAGGGCAGAAGACAGAGGGACCCCAGCGTATCAGTGCCAAAATAAGCCAGATCCCGCCAGCCAGTGCAGTCGACATAGAGTTCCAGCAATCTGTGTCTAAATCTCAGATCAAGCAAGAGCCACTCACCCCGTCCCAGCCTCCCACCCCAAAGGGTTCCCAAACACCCACAGGTTATGGGCACACTGGTGGAGTCTTGGCTGGCCAGCCCTACAACACACAGCCTGTTATCTCCAGCATCAAGCAGGAGAGTCCCGGCTCAGACAAATCAGAATTGTCGTATCACTCCGGGCCACAGGGGGGAGCTGTGAAAATGCTCCAGCAGTCGGTGGGAAGCCCACAGGTTCTGATCTACAACCAGGCTATAATGCAGCAGCAGCAGCATGTGAAGAAGGGGGTGGGAACCGATTCCCTGCCATTGAAGGTTGATTCGGGTAAGCCAGCCCAGGCCTGTAACCTGAGCCCTGTCATGAGCCCCCATCACCCTTCTTTGGCTGGTAACCACATGTGCTCCAGTCCCGGCACCCCTACCGACCGCGCCGTGCCACACCTGAAGCAAGAGCCCCACTCTCCAAGAACGTCGGGCCACTCGCCCTCCCCGTTCACTAAAGTGTGCCCACCTAGCAGCTCTGTCTCCCCCATTGGCACCTCCGTGGTCCTGGGCCCTGGCATGTCCCAGTTCGTCTCGAGCGTGCACCACCCGGAACAGTCCGTCATCATGCCCCCGCACAGCGTCACCCAGTCCGTTCAGATGAGCCACCTCTCCCAGGGCGAGGTACGGATGAACACGCCGCCGCTCTCCAGCATGGGCTACGGGATACGCCCCGAGGCTCTGGCCTCGCCACGCTCCGGACACCAGCAGCGCTCCAGCACGCCCCAGCCGGCCGGCATCCGAGACATGGTCCTGCAGTCGCACACGGGTTCCGCCGCGTCCGGCGGGGGCAGCGGGGCCGGGGAAGACGACGTCCGGCACTTTCAGGGCCTGCGCAGACCTTCCGTGCCCCAGCTGCAGCCGGACGTGATGGTGATGCCGACCGACTACCGCGGGCTGCCCCATTCCAGCCTGCGCTTGGACCAGTACGGCCTGCCGTCTCGGGACGTGCGCATCCTCATGCACCACCAGCTCGGGGAGCACCCCAGCCCTGAGGCACGCCAGGTGCGCACTCCCGAGGCCACCTCGTCCTCTTCGTCCTCCACCAGCATCTCCTCCTCCTCTTCCTCCTCCTCCTCCTCCTCTTCCAAAACGCCACCGGTTGGAAAGGGCGCGCTGCAGACGGGGAAGGACACGCCCAAAGTGCTGGAGGGGAAGATGCCCCCGTCGCCTCACACAGAGAGCAGGATCATGGGAGTCCATCCGTCTGTGCCCGTTATGGTGCCCCCCCAAGGGGTTCAGCTCATACATTCGGGGGCTGCAAGCTCCTTCCCAGAATACCCAGGAGTGTACCGGGACATACGAGGCTTCCACTCCCAATTTTCTGGCCATTCCTCGCTAGGGATCAACCTGGCACCCCGCAGCATCACCCCTTCGCAGGTGAGAGGAGATTGTGTCATTACTATTTCATCTGTTATTCTTTTTACCATTACGACTTTTACTGCTGCATTTTCAATCCATTTTCACTTCCACGGCTAAAGATGTCGCCTTTGTGTAATGTTAAGTTAATATATCATGATTTTGAGTGACTAGTTTTTTTATTTGTGTGATTTTGTTCCCTTGGTTTGTGATGTTGTGTGTTTCCATCGGTTACCTCATAAGCCTTTTCTTTACTCTCTTTCTCAGGGTCTTCAGGACGGGGATCATGCACACCGGAGTAAGACCCCCCAGGTGTTGTCTTCGGGGGCTGTAGTAGGGGGAGCTGAACCCAAAACCGAGAGCTCGCACCTCCGTCACACGGCAACCATGGACCTATCCCATATACCCCGGGTCCAGGGGGAGACGGGCTCACCTTCCTACGCCTCCCCCATTGCCATCACCCACAAGCTTGACTTGGCATCTCCCATACAGAAAGGGTCACAGTCCTTCCTGTCCACCCCTCTGCCCCCGCCCTCTTCGGGCTCCTCCCAGATGCGGCCCGATGGCAAGCTGGAACACACGGGGCACCGGTCTGTGGACATGGTGCAGCTTCTCACGGTGAGGGAGGGAGGGAGGGAGGGAGGGAGGGAGGAGGTTGGGCGCGAGAGGGATATGAACAGTGGGAGGGATGGAGTTACACAGGACTCCCATGGGTCCTTGAAAGTGCTTGATTTTGAAATTGAAGTGGATTTTGCACTTGAAGGGAGCTGAATATTCTCTTTTTTTCCTGTAGCTCTACGTGCCTGATACAACAATAAAACACAGTGACATAGTTTATTTAACAAGTGCAAATGTAGTCCCATTGTGGGATTTTCAACTAAAAAAATCTTCAACCTTTTACCTAAGCCAGTTTTTACAAGATGATACATCTATAAATTAGTTCCTTTTAAAGCTTTGAAAATTGAATGTCCTGAATTTTTCATTAGAAATAC
The DNA here is from genome assembly GCA_029706075.1 of Aldrovandia affinis. Taxonomy (NCBI): domain Eukaryota; kingdom Metazoa; phylum Chordata; class Actinopteri; order Notacanthiformes; family Halosauridae; genus Aldrovandia; species Aldrovandia affinis. The sequence continues at coordinate 2,042,001 of JAINUG010000119.1, forward strand.
CTTTATGAGTCCTGAATGCAGATGCAGATTATAACTGCGCAAAGAAGGGGCACAATGTTGCAGGCAGAAGACCCATTACCTGTATCACTGTTCTTTTTGTCACCTGTGTAATCGCCTTGCCTTCCTTCTTGTCACTCTTGAGCAGAAGTACCCAATCGTATGGCAAGGCCTACTGGCACTGAAGAACGACACTGCTGCAGTCCAGCTGCATTTTGTCTCCGGCAATAACGTGCTGGCCCACCGCTCGCTGCCCCCGCCAGAGGGGGGCCCCCTGCTCCGCATCGCGCAGAGAATGAGGCTGGAGGCGTCGCAGTTGGAGGGCGTAGCACGCAGGATGACAGTGAGCACCCACATCTCCCACATTTTTTCCCCCCACCTCAAACCTCCAAACAGACTCTAAATACCGGCGGCAGTGTAGTGTAATGGTTAGGGAACTGGGCTTGTAACTCAGAGGTCACTGGTTCGATTCCCAGATGGGAGCACTGCCGTTGTACCCTTAAGCAAGGTACCTAACCTGAATTGCTTCAGTAAAATATCCAGCTGTATAAATGGATTGTATGTAATGAAATGTAAACTGTGTAAGTCGCTCTGGATAAGAGCGTCTGCTAAATGCCTAACATGTAACATGTAAATAAAAACGAGAATAATGGGAATCAAGAGCCTAATGTAAGGTGTGGCACATGTATATGCCAAATAACCACTGAGCCTGTTGTAAGGAAGAGCAGAACTGTAGAATTTAAGAGTTATAAACTCTATTATTGCTCTATAAACTCCACAAGCATTGACCAAGTTTATAACAAAGTATGCACAGTGCAGTAATCAAGTAACTCATTCAAGGGACCTGTTCAGATATATTCCTTCAAAGGAACTGATATAAAGTTTTATCTCAAAGAAGATTTTTGTAGGACCAAAGGAGATTCATGCATGACATCTAGACTGCCCAGCTTGTCAGAACATTGATTTAGACTGTAACTAACTTTTTTTCCCACGAGTCTAGCTTTCACACTCTATAATTGGTAATCTAAATAATATTGCATAACAGTTGTATTGGTTTTTGAACTTCAACCCAAAAGCCAGGCTAATTTCAAGTTTGCCTCCTGTGGAGAAGGTTCATTATCCTGCATGTGTTGCTTTTGTAATGAGCCCGGCTTGATAACAGCTTTTGGCTTTGGAAAAACCAGCAAGTCCATAGTTTTTCTAAAATATTAACAAAGGTTTGCCAGCTAATTTGTTAATCCGTGTTCCATGAAGTAACCCCCAAGCTTAAATTGGATGGTGTCTATTGTTCAGGTGGAGAGTGACTACTGCCTACTGTTGGCGCTTCCCTGTGGCCGTGACCAGGAGGACGTTCTGAGCCAGACACACGCCCTGAAGGGAGGATTCATCACCTACTTACAGGCCAAACAGGCGGCTGGCATCATCAATGTGCCCAACCCCGGCTCCAACCAGGTGAGTACAGGACACGTGTCTGCATTCCTCCAAGCTCTGAGAAAATGTCTTCCAACGCAACAGGACGTGCTAACGAATACCGTTGGTCAGGAATGTAATAATGAGGAGAAATTAATTTGTGAGGTCACCTTGTGGTTTCCGTAAAAGTCTATAAATGCGTGCTCATGTTCCTTTCTGTTTCTTCCGCTCCATAGCCGGCCTACGTGTTGCAGATTTTCCCGCCCTGCGAGTTTTCGGAGAGCCACCTGTCCCGGCTCGCCCCCGACCTTCTCAACAGCATCTCGAGCATCTCGCCCCACCTCATGATTGTCATCGCCTCTGTGTGAGACCTCTTACCAGGACCACCTCTGTTTATACCCGCTGGAAGGCACCGGACCTTAGCCATCGGACTCCAGCAGTTGCAAATCTTGGAAAAATTCAATCCTGGCTCACGAATATTGATTGGCCCTCTGTTTTTAACTTTCTTTATATCCCCCTTCCACCTGCACCTCTTTGTCTCCATCTCCCTCTGCCTTCTGAGAGCACATGGAAGGGTGGAATTTGAAATGCAGTTTGATCGTATGATCATTTTTCTCTTGCGGTTTTCTTTGTTCGATGGGGGTTTTGCACATTCCGATTTTAAGGTTATTTGCGAAGCAGTCGGAGGCGGACTTGGTGATCAACAAACGTGGGGGACAGTCAACAGGTGGATTTATTCATTTTTTTATTCAAGTGGTGATTTTTTTATTTTTTTTCTCCTACAAAATGGATCAGATCAGTCATTGCACTATGTTGGGTGAAAAACCATAGACCTTTTTTTTTTTTTTTTTTTTCAGAAAACCTGGACCTTGTACAGATTTAAAAAATGATACATATTACAACAGGATGGAGTGGCCAGCTTTGCTTGTATTAAAAAAAAAAACTGCTCTGGAAAAAAATTGGGGATCTAGGTAAGAAAATTGTGGCAAATCATGGCAGCCCAACCAGTCTACTCCTACTGTTGTTCTACTACCATACAACTATTAATCTCCTACTACTTTACTAGAGACAGCTCTCTGATTCCTCACTGTTCCTGCCCCAAGGACACATGTGGGGGCTTTTGGAGTTGTACAGTTTACACTTTATGCCTCAACAGGGGACAATATACATACTTTTTTTGTTTCGTTTTCTTTTTTCTTCTTTGCGGCTAAAGGTGTGAGGGGAGTATGCAGGACTATGTAAATATTATAAATATTTAAAGACTCAGACAAAATGCCGGGAGTCCAGGTGGATGACTTTCTGAAAAGGCAACTCACCATCATCAACTATGGAAATAAATGATGGAAAGAAAACCAGCGAGCTCCCAGCGGTGACGTTCAAAAGTGTTTTGTTTTGTTTTTAAAATAAAAAATCTGTGCCAAAATGTCTTTTCAGCGGGGCGGGAAAAAATTCATAAAACGACAACAAAACCGACCAGAAACGTAAATGGAATTGAAAAAAAAACAAAAAACAAATCTTATTTTCATACTTGACTTTGTATTTGTCACTCATTCGTAATTGATTCTTGTTTTTGACTTTTGCCTCGTTTTTACAGTTTAATTTCTATCCCTCCTTCTCGGTCTGTGTTCATTCTCTTTTTGTTTTTTGAGGAAGTGCTGTAAAGCGAGTCCGTGTGTTTTAAATTCACGGACGCCGTTCTGCAAACTGGTAAATGCTTTCCCTCTACACGTGTTGCCTACTCCTCTGGCCTGAATCTTTTTTTTTTTTTTTTTTTTTTTTTTTTTAAACATGCGTCTGAAATGTAATGTTGAAAATACCCCAAAATCAATAGGGGGATACTGGGCGACAGCTTTGCGAGCTTGAATGGGAGAGAAGCTTGTTAGACTGTACGTGCAAAGGAAAACGAGGGAGAACGGAATGTGGGATTGGAACTCTGAAGCTGAGCCATGAGAATGGATGTATGAACTCTCCTCTACTGGTGTCTCCCTGAACCTCATTGTACATAGTCATTCATTCTCTATGTTCATTTTTATTTTTTATTTTGTTTTTCAGGGTCATTGTTTTGTCAGACAAAACAAAGCAGTCTGAAAAAATGCAGAACCAGGTGTAAACCGATGCTGAAAGTAAACCATGTTTCTCAGTTTTGTGGTGTAAATATTTGTACGACTGCAGACTGACAGCTCTCTCGTGGTAATGTTGAAGGCACTTATAATTTTGATACACAAATAAAAAAAGAAAATACCAAAACAAACAAACAAACAAACAAAAAAATCAATCTTATACGTTGTCCTTGGAGCCATCTCATTTCATTGTTTTGAGTGTATTTTATTGTGCCTCTATGAGGTCATTTTAAGATGTTTGTAAAATAAATTGTTGGTTTACACACACTTCCATATATCGTTAAATGATTAGTCGCTACGTTTTTTTGTAGAATTGTTTTGTTTTTCAATCTGTTGCACTGTGTATTTCAGTCAGCATTACGGTGAGGACCACTCCCAATGTATTATTGTTTATGTATATTTGGAAGGACTATTTAAATCAAACTTCATAAATAGATGTACATTTCATACACATCGCAATGATGCAGAAAGGACAGATTAAATGTAGAAGAGCTAGAAGATCCATTTTATAGTTGTGTATAATCATTCACTCTTTTATGTCCTAAAAACAATGTTCTCTCGTACTCCATCCTGTGTAAAATCTCAAGATGCCCTTGGAAAAAAGTTTACAGTTGCTTTGAAGTTTGTTTCTATTCATATACATTATGTTGATCGTCTAGTCCCCAAACTAATCCTCTCTTGGCTTTACTCTCCATCTGTGGGGTTGTTTTGTGCTTTATATTTAATCCTAAATAAGGTGGCCGAAGGATTTTCTTCCTTTGAAAGGGATTATATAGATGTTGCTGTAAATGTAGTCCATTGAAACTGCTTCCTGTAGGACCGACACGTGTAGCGCAGATTGATGTCAGGATGACTGCGGTTAAAGTCTCAAAATATAATTTATACCCACAATGTCTCACATAGGCAGCCTAATTTGTGGGCAATACATCTGTTAAATTGGTGCATTTTTACACAGAATCCAGCCAAGAAACATGTTTTAAAATGTTGGTCTGGTTCTTGATGGTCTCGCTGGCTAGGTCATGTTGTCACAAAGCTGAAGTGTGCCCTTAACCTTGTTGACCCATTCGCTCAGACCACGCTGAACTCCCCTTCGTGCCCAGGATTTGAGCTCACCAACCATTCGCCATCCAGTCTCTTTCACAATTACTCTTAAGGAATGATGATATCCACATCGTATTACCACTATATCCATCTCCTTACGTTGTAGACACAGCTGTTTCAAGATCATAAATGAATTTACTTAAGAAACAAGCAGCCCATTAACAACTTGCTTTGATGTCCTCTAATACAAAACAATTTGTTCAATGAACTCATTAAAGAATGATACATTCACTACATATATTAATGTTTAATTTGTTTTACTTAAATACATGGATTAAATAGTTGCAGAAAGAAAAATGTAGTTCAGCCTGGATGAAGAATTCCTGCAACTGCTGTTTCGAAGGCAGAAACTTGAAATACGTTGTAATATCTCGGTCAACCACATGGTGGCAGCAGATACACACACCAAAATATCCTCTTGGCTGAGCCGCTTGCCTTGAACATTTACGATGTGCCTTGCGTGTTTTCACTCGAGATCCAACTTTGGGAGAAATGCGTTTGCGTTTGACATTTAATTTCAAGATCTGAAAACTTAATTTAGATTAGGAGGATACGCTAGTTTATTGGTTTTTATCTGAAGCAGATTTATAGAATTTAAATTGTGATGGGAGGGGGGGATGCATAAGCAATGGGGATGCATACTTTTTCATGAGAATAGGGGTCTTGACATTAATTTCAGAAATTAAAATATTCACAGAGCAGTAAATACAACATTTGGCACATACAAGCAAGATGGCGAGTCTTACAAATGTAAGAATGCAGTTCAATTAGAAGTTGAACAAAAGGTACAATTCCTTGTCAGGAAGTTACAAAAATGCATTCACGGTACACACTGTCCTAAAAGTCACAGGGTCTGGAGAAATATAAATTGCTCGGCTAGTACTTTTCAATACTTGACAGAGGGAAAACAATATTTCCTAGGAGTTCAAAAGAGAAGAACACCAATGCACAGGCACAAGCTTTTTAACCCTCCCCAGACAAGCACAGAATGGTTTGAGACATCTTTGGCAGCTCTTGCCTTTCTAGAATTCATATAGAGGAATAATTATATTGAATCAAGGAAAAATGACGAGTGCACTCTGCCCATTTAGACCAGAAGGGCAGTAGCCTGACCGAAGAGAATCTTCTCCTCAGTCAGCCCAAAAACCATAACCAGACAGATAAGTTGATCACACAGGACAGTGTTGCATGAAAAGTAGAGGGGTTTTTTATAAAATAAACTGATGCCATTTAAAAATAAAAAAATCCCACAAGCCAATGTGAAATGACTGGCAGTTGAGATGAAAAATCCAAACCTGGCTGATCCGATGAGATTACAAAAATAAAATGATGGCTGAACTACAAATGGCGTGTCAGACCCCTCCATATAAAGAATGCTTTGAAACAGAATTGCAAATCCCAGTGTTCAGCTACAAGTATTTAGTGCCAGTTGCATTTGTCTTTGTCTACTCTTGGTAACTACTATTGGTAAAAAGCGTAAGCTTTAACTCATTTTTTTTTTATTGGCCCTGCTGCTCCTGAGTGTTTTTCTCTCTTTTTCTTCAGTAGACTCAGTGGGAGGTTTTGGCACGTTTAAATGAAATATTGGACTGAAAAGAATACTTCTATAATGTGTTTTCAGCTTTTATCAGACATACTCATATCGCATGAAAAGGGACATGGAACTGTATGCCCATTGCCTGAGAAGCAGCAGGAGGCCCTTTTACAACCATCACTCCTTAAATTTCTAAAGAGCACATGAAGGCCCACTGCAACGAGCAGCGTTTGTGGAAGTGATTGACTCTCACTGCTTGAAGCGAGAAGTTAAGACTACCACACAGCTGTGGAGGGATAACACTGCTGGTGTGCATTAAGGAATGAGCCAGTTGGGGAATCGGCGACAGTTGCATTTGTTGCAGGGCAGGGACACCTTGGCATTTTGTTTAGTCACAAGTCAGTTATGTAGAAATGTGTACATGTGTAACTGTGTCTGTGTGGGGGCTGTTGTGGGTGTGTGTGTGTGTGTCCAATTGCCATCGCAGAAAGCTAGGACTGATGGCAATCCTGCCTCATACTCAATTGATACTCTCAGAGCTGATGTTTCTGGTATTTATTTATCTACACTACTGGTCAAAAGTTTTATAACACCCCCATTTTCCAGTTTTGACTGAAATTTAAGCAGTTCAAGTCCAGTGAATAACCTGAAATGGTACAAAGGTAAGCGGTGAACTGCCAGAGGTAAAAAAAAAAAAAAAAAAAAAAGTTTAGGTTACCAAAAATAATGTACATTTTCAACAACTTGCGTGATAGGTGGCTCACAGGACAACAGCTTCAAGCACAGCTTAACACTGGTCGAAGTAAGGAAGTCTCAGTTTCAACTGTGAAGAGAAGACTTTGAGCTGCAGGTTTGACAGGTCGAGTGGCAGTAAGAAAGCCATTGCTAAAATAATAAAAAGAGGCTTGCCTGGGCCATGAAGCACCGCCAGTGGATTACTGAAGAGTGGAAAAAGGGCTTACGGACTGATGAATCAAAATTTGAAATCTTCGGTTCATCACGCAGGGTTTTTGTACGCTGTCGAGTAGGCGAAAGGATAGTTCCTCAGTGTGTGACACCAACTGTCAAACATGGAGGAAGAAGTGTGATGGTCTGGGGCTCTTTTGCTGGATCCAGAGTCAGTGACTTGCACAGAGTGACCCACGTTAACCCATTATTTGTTCCCAGAAAAGGGTCTTTTTTTATAACTTCCATTATTTTTCAGTTTTTGGTAACCTAAACTTTTTTTTTTAACCTTTGTACCATTTCAGGTTATTCACTGGACTTGCTTAAATTTCAGTAGAAAATGGGAGTGTTCTAAAACTTTTGACCGGTAGTGTATCTGGTAACTAGGTTATTTACAAGACCAGCGCAGTATGATGCCTGAAATGTACATAACAGGAGAAACAAAAACAGGGGTATAGATACAGAATGGCAAGAAATACAGTGGTTGCGGGTCAAGCTTAAAAAGAGTATTAAGATATGAGCATATAACAGTAGCTGCTCTCAGTAAATACACACCACTTAAAAATGATCATAAAAGCAAAATGACTTAATAGTATTAACATGATGCCCAACAATGATCCATAAGACCAACTTGTCTTTCATCATATTACATTCACATAATGCCCAACAATATGAGCAACATGGTTGGCAGTATTCAGGCACTGAGTGAATGTAGAAAAACTTAGTAGAACTGAACTGAACTTCGTAGAAGGCTAGGCTCTGGCAATCAAGGTATGCTGAGAGCAGGTGGATTTACGAGTTGGCGCAAGAATGTAGTGGGCAGTGCTACGGCTTTAATAGTGGTTGGGAGCTCATTCCTACACTGATGGGTGAGCAAGGGAAAAGGGGGAGTTTGCAGTGTGCTGCCACACAGGGGAGGAATTGTTAGACAACAAGTGGTTGCCATGGCACACTTGCTGGAGTGTAAGGCCTGGTGGTGGATTGAAGGTATGGGAACATTAAAGATGGGGGCAGGGGGAGAGAGTTGAGTGTCATCAGTATCAGCATTAGGCAAGAGAAACAAAAACGGGAAAAAACAGATCCCAATTATTTGTATCAAGGAGAACAAAGAAGAGCCAAGCACTGAGGCCTGGATGACTCCTGTTGAGAGGCTGGAGGTTGAGATGGAGCCACTTCACTCTGGCGGTTTGAGAGGTAGGCTACGGTAGGGGGAAATCCAGCTCCCAGGCCCGCAAGGTTGAACCGGAGAACCCGGTGATCATTAGTGTGAAAGGATGCACAGATCCTGGAGAATCACAACAGGGGGCAGTAAGACTGGACAAGCCCCAGTGGCCCTGAGGAGAGACGTTTCCATCGAGTGTTCGGGCCTGAAACCATAGGCTACACTGGCTAAGGTCAGGGAGGTCGTTCTGCAAGCGAAAATGTACCATTTGCCTAAACGCAGCATGTCCAAGTGTTTTCGAAATGAAAGGGAGAAGAAAGCCAGATGGTTTCGCACAACAGTAGGATTGAGGGTGGGGATTTTTTTAGAGAGCGGGTGTGGTGCATGACTGTTTGAATACGATGGGAAAACAGAGGAGAGAGGGGTATTAATAGCTGGATCTGTGTAATAATAAAAGTATTGCCTCAAGGGAGGTGCAAGTTGGTATGTTGTATGTTAAAAAGGCTTTTATTGTTAAGTGAATGATTGCTTCTCTGAATAAATACAGGATGAATGTCAGGAGGTGTTGCTCTATGGTGAATGGAAAAGGAGAGAGTTTGCACATTGACGCATGCATTTACACTTTGCTTGTACCAGGGCTTAACAAGCCTTCCCACCTAGCATGAATACAATGGCACCGATTATTTCTGTGACTGAGTGAGACAGCCCCCATAAATATTGAGATTGACAGTCTATTTGTGTCTCACTACACACAGAAATGATCAGAAATCTTGACATCAAACCCTAGCAATACAATTTGGAGCAAAGGCTTTTAAAGTAGCCATCTGCAGTGAAGTGCTGTGTCGAAGAAAGTGGAAGATAGTGTAGTGTGTGCTTTCGTGAAGCTGATGAACCAGGTGTTATCTGGGTACGTCTGTGTCTTTCTTATAGAGGCCCTGCAACGTCTCGTCTGCCTAGTTACAGGGCCAGAGCTCAAATTCTGTTTGCAGAAGAAATGTTTATTGCACAGGCGACTTGTGTGTTGACAGAAATTTCTGCTGACGTTTTTTTTCTTTCTTTCTTTGTTGGTTTAGGTTGCTAATGAAAGGGTCTGACCTTGCAAATTGCCTTTGAAAGGAAGGTGTGTGTGTGTGTAGGAGGGGAGGGGGTTGTGTGTGTGTGTGTGTGTGTGTGGGAGACTTTCAGCATGCCTTCTCCCCCATAAATGAGTTAGAAGTCAGTGTTGAAGGGCATCAGGGCTTCCGTCCAGATCTGTAGGCGTTAGTTTTCCCCTCCTACTCCTTCTCCTCCTGTCATCCTTACATTCTCCAAATAATGAACTGCGTTAAAAAGGTCAGAGCGCTTACCCGTCTTAACTCGGTGTCGGGTCATTATTGCCTACCGAGCTCGCATCTCCCGACGTCTCCTGGGGACTGAGCGGGCCCGCTCTGCTGGAGGGAGAACGGGTCTGTTTTATCTTTCGGTCGAAGCCATGGAATGTGGGAGAAAACATTTCTTTTCTTTCTTTTTTTTCTCCTCTTCTTTTTTTGGACACCAGACCATAACTTGTGCTTGATTAGATAGGTCAGAGGCTATAGTTGGGAAAGAAATCAAGAATGCACCAGAGGAATCCCTCAAAGAATCCGAGGAATCTCAAGAGCAGAGTTTGGTGTTAATGGCCTGTCTGTGGGGAGGCGACAGGCACGTGGGGAAGATGCCCGGGGACCGAAGTGCTGGGACGTCCCTCCTGGAGGCAGATCGGCTCTGATTGTCAGTTGTCTCTGGCCGTTTTCAGACGCCGCAGCGCTGTGGTCTCTGAGCGGTGTGCTCGCATGCGGTCTCACTGAACATCCCTCACGGCACGCCTCCTCTCCAAATCCCAAACACTAAACCCCTTGCTTGCCATTCCTTGAAGCCCCCCACAACCCTCATGATTCTAGGTTCTTCGTCTGCAGTTAGAAAAATATAATTTATTACATTTTTAGTATTAATTTTCAAACAAATGTGCGTATTGTCCCGCCATACTTATTTTTGGTCTTTCTCTCTCATTCTGTCTTCTCTCTTCTCCCTCTGGCACACATGCACGCGCACACATGTGCCCGCATGTCTGTTAAATCCGCGCTTTGATCACTGTGGTCTGATAATTGCTTTCTGCCAAGGGGGTGAGTCAGTGGAAGGTGTGGAAGTGCCGGGAGAAAAGAAAGTAAAGGGAAATTAAGTGAGGGATCTGAGAGATGAAAACAGAGGGCATGTTCAATCAGAGACCCCCACCCCCACCCCATCATGCAGACACTCTACTCTCTCTTCTACTCTTCCTATCCCCCCGGGGGGAGGAGAGGGAAGTTGACTCAGAGGCAGGGGGGGTGCGTAAGAGATTTACAGAGCCGTGGCCGGGCAGGGCCTGGGACTTTAGTTCACACTGCATACCCACAGTTAGGAGGAGAGGAAGACGGGGAAAAATAGACGGAGAGGAAGGAAGTAACAGAAAAGGTGAGACCGAACAAGGAGGGACATGCAAATCTATTGGCCTCTCCGATTCCTTTAATTACGGAATTACAAGCCTGACTCATCAGGGAACATACTGGAGGACTGCACAAGGCAGCAGGAAGACACTGGGGCCACATATACTGAAAATGTATGCATTCACTACTGTAAGTCGCTTTGGATAAAAGAGTCTGCTAAATGGCGTATATTATAAGACACACACACACACGCACACGCATGCACGTACACACATGCACGCATGCACGTACAAGCACACACACACACACACACATGCACACACACACACACACACACAGGCGCACACAAACACTCACATAGACACACACACATACTCTGTCAAACGCTTGGCACCAATGAAAACACAACTGAGAAAAAAGAGGAAAGGTAATTTCATGCTTGCTGGGTAGAATTAAACGAAAATAAATATCACAGATATCACAGAGGGCTTATCCTTAGTAATCCCCTTCATCCGATGAACATTGTTATGAATGAGAAATTATTCACTACCCTCTCCTTGCCAAACCGTTCAGGTTGGTCATCCTCGATACTGTAGGAAACTCACACTCGCAAGAAATGCATGTAATGTACAGACATGAGTGTGTGTGTGTGTGTGTGTTTAAATATTGTTGGTCAGCATTAGTCAACATGGTATATATATACAGTTTTGGAAAGTTGCCACAAGGGCAGTGAGTTCTACCAGTCCAGCAATGTGGCAATGAACTCCCTGGTCTGTCCCATACCCCCTCCCCCCCTCTCTCTCTCTCTCTCCTTCTATCCCTTTCTCTGTGTGTTGACCACAAAGTGCATGGAAGAATGTGGGTTGCAGACAGTGGGGCAGGAGTTTCCCTGGAGGATGCACATCTCCCGCTCTGCCTCCATGTCCCCCGGTCTGTGACCCTCTGGGCATACACACAGTACAGTTGCAAAACATCAAATTAGAAACGAACTGAAAATGCGAAGAATGTTGCAAATACGGCGGTTTGGTTTTCCGTCTCTGATAAGTGTCCTTTTTCTCCTCGTCTGCTTTAGTGGAAATCCGCACAAGCGCTCAGCGCAAAACAGTTCGGCAACACTGTGTGACCTTTTTAAAAAAATTAATCACTGAATGCCAGAATACAAGACTGATTGGACAATTACGAGTGTGTAGAGTGTGTGTTATGTTGACTTATTCTTACTTTGTATTGTTTTTAATGATTATATTACGCATTGCAGTGGTTGTGTCTACACTCAGTTCAGCGCGGAAATGCCCAGGCCATCTGCAAATCTGTGCCAATGATCTGTAATTCCTTTTCGAATTTGGCTACGGGAGGCTTTCGAGGAGAGTGAACCCTGTGATGGAAATTGATGAGCGCAAACAGTGCAGTGAGTGGAATCAGTCAAAGGAGGAGAGATTGACTTTGCCATCTGGGAGGTCCTTCTCCCCACCATCATAAACGCTGCCGCCTGCTTCCTCTGAAACCCGACACCCATCGAATCCGTTTCACCTTGAAACTGTGTTTATGATTCGGCGGCACTGTGCGTCAGCCGTAACCGTTCGAACCGCCGCCATCTTTAAACACTGATGTTTGAGTGTGTGTCTTTCCTGTAGGAAGCGAATCGCTCCTGTCTAAGTATATCCTGTGTCAGACTTCTGGGCTTTTAACTGGAGACTTCAACACAAATGTTTCACGGAGGAGCGCAGCGGTACCGATTCGGGGGATCAGGGGTGCCGACTGCGAGTGGGGCGTGTAATCTCTTAATTTTAGGGGACGAGACGGATTCAGTCTGCATTTTGCGTGCCTGGTGGGCAAGTATTCTGGGGGGGGGCGACTGAGGGACTTCCTGTCTTTCTCCCCTCTCTGTGGGGAGCGTGGATTACAGGGTAGGAATCCTGGTCAGAATATATGATAGATTTACTGGGTTTGGGAATTTGCCGCAGAGAGCAGGATGTCGCTGTGCTTGGTGCCGTGTGCATGATCTCATCTGTTCTGCACTGAAGGGGTGCGCATGGCGGACAGTCAGCCTCATGCAGTCAGCGTGTCCACAAAGTCAAAACCTGCGCTGATAGTGCTGTGCCATCACCCCTGTGCATACTGGAGGAGGCAGAGCGGGATATCGAACATGGGCGGATGTAATTGCATTTCACATTTGTTTGCTGAACTTAGGTACATTTTTAATATAATATATGTCATTTAGCAGACGCTTTTATCCAAAGCGACTTACAGTAGTGAATGCATACATTTTTCAGTATATGTGGCCCTAGCAGGAATTGAACCCACAGCCTAAGCCTTGCCAACGCCATGCTCTACCTACTGAGCCACATAGAACCACCACCACATTTTTTGCAGTTGTCGTGCAGTGCTTCGAGAGGAAGTGCCTGAGAAGCCATTTGTTAACGTGGTGGGATGGGACATTAGCGTGTGATCAGCGACACAATGCCCGCGACAAAGGAACAAGGCGTAAATGCCTGCGCTCTCGTAAAAATGCACCTCGTGGGGTGGGTGAAAGTGGGAGTTGTGTAGACATGCCCTAACAAGCTGACTGGGTTCCTGGCACAATTGTGCTCTTGCACACTGGACTCTTGTTCTCACCGTTGATGTGTGGAATGCGTCATCCTAAATTCTTCTGTTTCACCGAGTTGTATAAATGGAATGTGGATTGAAATTTGACCGTACGTGTACGGGATCTTTAAGCTGCTACCTGTCGAGCCTCTGAAGCTTAGTAAACAATGAACAAAGATGAACATTTCTACTTAAACAGAGAGAGAGAAAGAGAGAGATAGAGAGAGAGAGAGAGAGAGAGAGAGAAAGAAAGAAAGAAAGGGAGAGAGTGCTTCATGTCAGAGCTAGACCTTTTTTTTCAGAGTGAACACCCTCCGGGCCCAGTGAAACAGGACAGAAAGGAAAACATTGACTGCAGCCTTTCTGTAAAGCATGTAATCCTGAGGCTTTCCTGTCGTGCCATTTGCAATCTCTCTCTAGTACTCCCAGGGGACTTCAATTCAAAAAATAAGACTGATGGGGCACAAAGTCCTATGAAGAAACAAAAACACACGGAAAAAACATGCATAGTTTTCTGCCACATCGCCCGCTCTCGACGCACGTTTTTTCAGAAGTTAATCTGAGCTGTCTTTCTCCTGCGGGGTGCCTGGTCCTCTGAGGTGGGTGCCAGATACCCCACCCACTGTGTGGCGGGTGCGTGAATGCCCCGTCTGCGTCAGGTAAAAATCCAGATGTGTCTGAGGGCACTGTCTGCATCTCTCGGAATGGCAAATTATGGTTACGAATCTGTCCGCCCTGATACATGAGCCCAATGTACCTACGTGATTATCTAACGCAGATACTACAAAGACAGGATTGTATGTGTGTGATCTTGTTCAAATTTCAATTTTTGTAAAAAAATTAAATTAAAATAAAATATATATATATATGTATATACAGTATATAGTTACATGAAAATGGTACAGGGAAACTCAAGCACGGTTTCTCAGGTATTGTTTAATCATTGCCATCTTGACATGCTAAAGAGGCCTGGTAATTTGATCACAAATGAATTTTCAGGTGGGGAATGTGAGTGTCCCGCAATTGGGGTTTGTTTTTGTTTTTCATGTCAGCGTACGCATTGTGCGCACGACAATGCAAAGTGTCGCGGCCCGGTCCCGCGACGGATCGGATGGCTTTTGGGTTTTGTGCAGTCTTAAGACGCCGCCGGAGGAGCGGCTGCCTTGCCTTGCCCTGGTGACTCGGTCTGGGTCGGCACGTCACCCTGCATTACATCATCTCCTGTCCTCTGGGGTGGCAATGTGAGCCGCAACATGAGCGCCCCGCTCCGCGGGTTCCTGCTCCGCGGGTTCCTGCTCTGCGGGTTCCTGCTCTGCGGGTTCCTGCACCTTAAACACTGGCTTGTGCTTTTCTGCCGCTCTTGTTTTCGAAAAGACTTCCAGTAGGATCGGTTGAGGCCCCCGTGTTGGCTCCGGGGCGTTGGGATTGACCCGGTGTTCCGTTGCCACGAAGAGACGGGCAGAGAGGTCTTTGTGGGATTTGGGGGAGATGGGTTCCGCCTCTCAGATTTGTTTGTTCTTGGGGGCTCCAGTTCTGAAACGGAGCCTTTCGAGAGCCGGGGGTAGAACACGAGAAAGTGGATCTGAGTCAATGGGAACATTTCAGAGTGTGTGTACGTGAGTGTCTGTGAGAGTTTGTGTGAGAGCCTTCGAGTGTGTAAAGAATGTGTAAGTATGCGAGAGTCTGAGAGTGTGTTTAGACTACGCTGACATACTGCTCACGGCTGGGAATGAGGTCGCTGGTTGAGTTCACCCCAAGGTTTGGTGGCTCAGCGTGTGTAAGTCTGTGAGGGTGTGTGTGTGTGTGCCTGACAGTGTGTGAGAACGTATTTCAGTGCACGAGAGCACCAGTATGAGAGTGTGTAGGAGTGGTGCTCAGGGCTGGGATAGGTGGTTCATGTGTGAGAATGCATGTTGCCAGTGTGCTCTTACATGTACTTAAACAGCTGTGAAAGCACATGACAGTTTGTTAAAGTTTGCGTGTGTGAACGTATGAACAAGAATGTGTGTGTGCGCAATACTGCATGGCAATGTGTTAGTGTATGTGTGCAAGGGTGTTATGGATGTGAATGTGTGACAGCAGGGCTGGGTTAAATGGCGTATGGGACATGGCACACAGATGGTTTAGTCCCCACTCTACCCCTTGGATACTGGCCGATACCTTGCCCCATTTTATTCAGCACTTTTGATAATGGTACATTGCTCTCTGGTAAGAGCCATCACCCCAACAAGCTAACAAATAAAAGCTTGATGCTTTTCACGATTTTAGCATTTAGGAGCACAAACAATGACAAACAAAACAAGAATGAATTCAGGTCTTATACATTAGGCATTAAAAATCCACAAAATAGAAACAGCTTTACGCAGTTTAGTTTACCAAAGGTGACATATAAAAAAAAACCCACAATAGCGTTGGTACAATTATTTAAGTAAAGGCATGCGTTTTTCATCACCTTTCTCAAAATGCTGCAGTTCCGTACTTCGCTGTAAGTACTCTATTTTCAGTAATTAGTGGCAATTACTCAAATGAATATGACCAATTATACAATTAAGTGACAACCTGAGTGTTGGTGCAAAGGCGCAAGTCTACAAACGTTTCAGAGAGGGGAGTTTTTCTCTTATGGAAAGGTTTTTTCACCTCTACCACAAGTCACGAAAGAGGAAACAACTAATTATCTGGCAATGATTAAATTCAACACCAAAATATAAAATATTGTGCTCCCTTAACTCTAAACTCTTTAAAAATCAAGGCATCCCATCAATAACAATTTTACTTTGCCTTTAGGCTGTTAAAAAAAGATTTTCCTTTTGCTTTCAATTGTTTTTATAAGTTTGTGCGGTTTAAAAATATCCGCACACTCATTTCAGCATATCAGTTTCTTTGCTCCAGGATGGGCAAGAAATGTCCTACAGAAGTGTCACCAGACATATTTTCACAATTGAAAGCAGTAGCCTACTTACAAATCAATCAGTATCATTATGTGTGGGTGCATGCAGCACCAACTGCTGACTAGTCTACTACACTGCAATGCGCACCTCATTTGTGGTAATTGAAGGATTACTTGAGATCGTAATGCGTTGATTGCTTAACAAGTAGCTTCAGAAAATCCTCCATCGACCTCTTGGTGTTGGAGGACGGTACTGCAGGTTCCTGACAGAGGTGGTGAAAAACACATCCCCTTAACAGTGAGCAATGCCAATGCAATCAATAAAACCAATCCAACACACCTACAGACGCTTGACATTAAATTGTAGCAACAGTGTTAAGATGCTAGCTTCCTGAGCACAACTTAAATCTAGCAACCTAAGTAACAAAGCCCTGTAACCAGTTAAAACATGAAAATCATTTGGGACTTCAACAGTGGCACACACTTTTATTTTCCAGAAAAAAGGCTGAATCATTCATACAGTCCAGGTAGGTGCAGCACATTTTGATAAGACTGCTTGATGTTTTAGCTGTTGGAATAATTAACCAGCGTATTGCCTTTTTGACTGTAGCTCCGGACAGCATTACACTGCAATTGTATCGTTTTATAACATTGGTGAGTCATGCTTGTATCATCAGTCAAGTTAAAGTGGTGATTGGATGCTTACATACTGTAGCAAATTATTACCATCCAACTAGAAAGGTAAAATGGGAGATGGTGCTCTATTCGTTTTATCAGTTTATCAGATAGGAACATTATTTTACCTAGGTACTTCCTTTATATGTGTCGATATGTTCCTCTGTATTCCTCTTCCCCTGCCGAGTTGAACATATATTTATTTAGTGTGTAATATTAACTGCTCTAAGCTGAATCTTTAAAAAAATATATTATTTTTTTTAAACTTATTTAATCTCCCCCCATAATTTTGGCCACCCCTGTGGTCTGGGCCCTGGGACATGGGCCTTGTTGGTCTATGGGGTGATCCAACCCTTGAGAGATTGAGAACATGTGAGAGTGTGTAAGTGTATGACAGTGTGAGAGAGTCCCAGAGTGTGGTACAGTGTGTTTAAAGGCTGCTTGAAGTATGGAACGAGACTGTGGGTTGGGGTTACTCCAGGTTTTGGTGGCTTATGTGTGCAAGAGAGCTTGTGAGAATGTTTGAGATCGTGTGCCAGTGTGTGAGAATGCGAGTGTCTTTGAGTTTGTACCTAAGTATGTGAGAGCTGCTCTTGGCAGGAGGGTAGGAGGTTGTAAGTTGAGGTAACTTTAGTGGCTTGCGTAGCCGAGGACCGGTGAGTCTTCACCAAAGAAAACGCTGACTACAAATGAATATAAGCAGAGAAATAGGACATGCTAGAAATGTGCACCTTGGACTGTGAACGTTCACAGAAGCTGGGCTGCTGGACGATGCGGCGGCAGCTCTCCACCCACGCAGGGGATTTCTGATTATCATCTGTTTTCTCTCATGCGTTTAGGAGGCATGCTAGCAACAGATACAAAGCGAGAGGTAATAAAGCAATCCGTTCAGGACAGGAGATTCTTTAAGGGTGAGGTAAGCTGTTAGTCGGGAGAGGAACAAGTGTGGTGAGAGGGTGAACTGCTGGGTTCTTCACAATCCTGGGGGGGGGGGGGGGTGGAAGGGGGTCTGTGGTCATTTGAACATGGACATTCTTATGGACGTTTTGAACGCTAAGATTATGTAGCCCTCAAAACAGTGTGGATTTTGCCAATGTTTTATTGAATTTTTACATGAAATGGAAGTTTTTTAAAACGTTTTTTTTAGCTCAAAACATACATGTTCTATGGCCATTTCCGAGAAATCGTCTGCTTTGAAAACAGCAAATTACTCCACATTATTTTGTGCAAAATATCAGTAACACAAAACAACCAAGAACTGCTGATTCAATTTGGATTAAACTCCAGGATGTTCTGCTATGGAACACTTGATCCCCGATAATTACCAACATGTTGCTTCACATTGAAGTATGTCAGAAGAAAATCTCTGATCTCAGCAAAATCTCTATTTATATTTAGTATGTATATAACTAGAAGCGTGCGGGGAACTCATCACAGCGACCATTGTGTATTGTAATTGTACAGATCATGAATGGAGTATCTATCCAAAACACACAGCTACTGGTTGATAAATAATATATTTTAATAAATAATACAAATATAACATCTGAGTAAAGGAAGTTAAATGACAACCGGTGACTATATTACTTAACCTTAACCACAGTATATTTTGAAATATAGACTCTTGGTTTTAAACAGATATCTATGTCCATAGGACTTCTCACATTTTACTGCCATTGGTGTATCAAATGATACAAGGATGGGCCAACAGAGCAACATTCAATCTCAATGACGTCATGATTATGGCATGGAGTCCCATCATGCAATACTTATAATGGAGGGAGTGATGACATGATGTCAGAATATTGCAATAATTACAAAACCCCCCCCACAAAAACAAGAAACAAACAGTGGATCCATAAAGCACATAGTGTACATCTATAACTAATCTTCAATATCACTAAAAAACTCAACTTAAAAACTAAAAAAACATTCTTTACATTCAAATAAAAGGGACAATAATAAAATACAGATTAATGCCATCCGGCTTTCCTGGGTTTCACACTGTCATCAGTAAATGATGAAATGCCTCTCTGCACCGGCAGTACAATGAGCAGGTTTTCTGGTGAAGTTATATTCGACTGCCTTACTGAAGCAAACATAATAAGCAAGCGTGTTTGTTCCTGGAGCCGAATAGAAGCTGAATAGAACCCTGAGACAGTCACTCCAATAATTCCGCTTAAATGAGGCTGTTAAATTGCACCACTGACCTCACAGCTGGGCCTCTCTGATAGCGTATAATTGGCAGGACAAAAAAAAGAAAAGAAAGGGGAAAAAAGCAAGATTGTTCATACTTCGCAGGAGTCCCTCCGTCCTCCCCTCTCCCACTCTGCATTCCGCCCCCTCGTTTCTGGAAAAGGTATCCCTCTTTTCAGCTGCCGAGATTATGATGTGTGGTCTCCGGGGCCTTCTCTGGCTTTAAACGAGAGCTCTAACGAAGGGCTCTAATTATAGGAATTTCGCGACTGACTGCCTAGCCAGGTGGCAGGCAGTCGGGACTTTGACGTCGAGAATGTTTAGTTACCTGCGCAGGTGTGTTCTCCGACCACACACGCAAACACTTTACTCTTATTTTGTCCAGATACTCCACTGTGAGAGAGATCATTATTGCGTTATTATTGTTATCATTTCCTGTTATTGGTTGCACCATTTTTTTGTTTGCTTTGGCAATGCACTACAGTGTACTTGTCATGCCTGTAAAATAGAATTTTAATCTTGCGCTAGCGTCTGATCTACTGCAACCGGAGATTTGAGAAAAGGTCATGACCCTGAGCTTCCCTCCCAGATTTAAATGAAAGCCACATGGAGGTTTCACGCCTACAGAATCTGGGATCCGTCCATTGAACTGTTCTCGAAGTGTGAACACATATTAATCCAGTAAAATAAGACACAGATCTGAGCACAGGTCATCTTGTCTGTAAAAAAACTGCAATGAAGTAATATTTAGTGTAAAATGTCTATGCAATCTCTTGTCTCTTTGAAAGACCACGTGCAGTCATATTTTTTCTTTACTTATTCTTGTACAAGGTGAAATAAGTTACCTTTCCCAAGGAAAGCCACAAGAAACAGTATTCACAATATGACCTGTTGTTCCAGTTGTGCAGTAGTGCTAGAGGGAGAGATCCTGGTTAGTCCTCATTGCTTATCATGCACTATAGCTGTCGATTGACACATGGCAGATTCAACAGATTGTGATGTCATTTCAGTGGAAATGGCAGGATGGCAAGGACACCCTTAATGAGCATTGCCAAAGTAAAATAAGTGATTAGTCTTAATCTCTGGTGTGGTTTATTAATTACAATTTTGGCTTTTATAATCATGATAATTGAAATTAAATAATATTCATTGGAAAATGTATCACTGATAAATATGTGACAAAATGATCCAACTAAAAACCTTTGTGTTTAGTTGAACTTTCACATAACAGCTACAGGTCCAGTCCCATACTAAAGTTTCACCCATGTTCAACATTACTACTCATGCATATGTAAAAGGTAAGGATATCTCAAGAGCAATATGTGTGGTCTGTAAAAAAGTAGTAACATAAAAAATATCATTACATAACATGACTACCTTTCTTAATCATCTCTCTCTCTCTGTATATATATATATAAAAGCCAAAATTGTAATTAATAAACCACACCAGAGATCAAGACTAATCACTTATTTATATATATATATATATATATATATACTGTATGTATATATGTGATATTTGTGTAGGTGTGTGAAATAAATATATATCTATATATATGTATATATATATTTATTTCACACACCTACACACATACCTTGTCATCGAGCCTGAAGCCTCTCTTTCTTGAAAGAGGCCAACCCATTTTTCTGTGGTTTGATGAGATCTGTTGAAGGGACAGGTTTTGTGAACCAGCTTTGGGAGTGACACCCTGCCAACCCTCACACACCTTTGTCAGTACAGGCCCTGATGTCGCCAGCGATGTCTCCCTCTCGCTGTGCCCGGTGCCAGCACGTCTCCTGGGCACCATGTCTCCTTTCACACCAACTGGTGGTTTTCACTGGGTTTCAGAAATAAAAACCAGTCACATTCCATTATCTCAGTGGCGTCCTTTGTGGTCAACGTGCAACTTTCCGCGCCACAGCCCAGCTTGGTGCAATTTCTGTCTTGTTGTGATTTATGCCCTAACGGAATACGAATCCATCCGGTCGCCTTGCGCACCGACCACAAACCCGCACCAAAATCGAGTGCGTACACGATTCCTGATTTGGAAACATGACGTGACAATTGCCGCTATCAGGAATACATTTTCGCTCGCAAACCTCGTTTTGGGAGAAGCCAATGCAGTCGCCATCAGCCGTTCACCATTCAAATTATACTAAGCGAAGCTGAATCATACCCTCTTATGTGTGGTGTTTGCATTTCTATCGAATTTCCATTTTAATGCTCCCAGTCAGGTGTCCTTAGTGTCCAGATTGTTTGTTATGCTAACGTGAGCCCTTTCCTCTACCCTTCAAAGGAAGTTTTGAACAATACAACCAGATACAATAAAACAAAATGGATAGACCGACTTAATGTAAATGACATAAAACTACATTCAAATTTTCTGCTTTGCTACATTT
Source organism: Aldrovandia affinis (assembly GCA_029706075.1). Taxonomy (NCBI): domain Eukaryota; kingdom Metazoa; phylum Chordata; class Actinopteri; order Notacanthiformes; family Halosauridae; genus Aldrovandia; species Aldrovandia affinis. The sequence goes on from JAINUG010000119.1 coordinate 2,063,452, forward strand.
ATTATGTGCCACCCTGGAGGACAGTCAACATTGACACAGTTCAGATTCAAGACCCAGCAGCCCCCGTTGTGAAATGGCAACTAAATAGTGTATCTGTTCTGTATTGTTTGTATTCCTGACACCTCCTATTACATACAAGTGCCTACGTGACGATCGCGATTCACCAGGTCTATATATAATGCAGTGGTAACAAATATTAACCCATCTCTGAGGTAATATGAAAGGCGTCTCCAAAAAGGCAGCTGGGTGCTATCAAGGTTGTGGGTGAACGAAAAGGCCACTGGAAACCTGAAAAGTGAGACAATCGCACATAAAAGTTTTTTGGTCCCTGCAGTGTGAGGTTACCGTTTCCTCTCATTTCTTTAATGCCAGTTGGCCATTAAAACACAGCTGGAAACAGGAACACGGATCAGAATACAGGTACTATCACAGAAGTGTACTTGTGTCAGGGAGTAGGGGAGAGGTTGTAACCCTGGATTGTCCTAACCCTTTCTTAAAAAAAAAAATGTTTCAGATTTCTTCTGATTTTTATCCCAATTTAGTAGCCAATTGTACCCTCTTTCTACTTCAACTAACGCCCCCCTCGTACTACAAGCTCGCCACCGCAGCCTTGGGACTGTCAGTTTCTATATTTCCATGAAAGCTTGTCTTGACAAAAAAAGTGTGACACAGCCCTCATTAAATGAGAACTGGGGAGAGAGAAAGGTGGAGTACAAGAAGGATGGTAATATCGTGTGTGAAATTTTGTACAGTAATGTTGGCTTCATCTGTCCAGATTCAAACTATTCAGTTGCTTTCTTTTACTTTGGGTGTGACATTAAACAACTGACCAAGATGTGATGGAAGGCCTAGTCATTTCCTCCTTGGAGCCTCCCACATAAGGACAAAGGGCAAGCTGTCGTAGCCTGGGTGTGTGTGTGGTGTGTGTGTGTGTGTGTGTGTGCACTACACAAGTATGCAAATCTCCATTCCCCTTCTGTCTTTCTCTTATCTTGATGTTTCTCCCTTTGTGTGTTCTTTATCTTTCACGTTCTTTGTTTCTCATTGTATGGTTATAATTAGCTACTACACACCCTTGAGTTTTACAGCAAGACACACAGACACACAGGCTAATCACCTGCCCCAGCCATTGAATTTGATGTGGCGTTCAATTAAAACATTATTAAAACCTTCCTCTCTGTCTCCCTCACAGCTCCGAAACCAAAGTTCACCACTGACAGGACATTTATGACGATTTTCTATTCACTTACGATAGCCAGGACTGTATGTCCAGACCAGTCATGCCCATTAAATCAAGCAACTGCAGGGATGGTCTGTGGGTTGGCCCATGAGGACTGAAAATATTTGTACCCCAGGGAATAAATCAGGGAACAAATTGGCAAGTCATGTGACAGAACTCAGACCAGGCCGGGCGATCGTTTAGCGGGGGAGAAAGTGGAGTGGCGGCGGCGGGGGTGGTGTGTGGAAGACAACACCGACCATAATAGACTTTAATGGAATGGAATGAGATCTTTTCTTCTTTGTTTTTTTTAACCCAGCGAAAGAGATCGTCTCCTGGTGTGGAAGGCATGTTAATTAAGCTCACGGCTGATTGTCACGTTCCTCTCCCCCTCTCTGCGATGCATGCCAGGTTAAGCCCCATTTCTCTGGGCCCATCAGCTGTCCCTGTCCCTTGTCCCCCTCCGCACCCCTCCGGCACTCCGCACAGCTGTGGTTCCACTGCCCCCTTCTGCCTCCTCACCCCCTCTGACAGGGTCAGGAAATGGGGAATGGCTGAGCTGCAGCAGCACATGGGCAGAGGTCTTGCCCCCCGGTGTGTGGGCAAGACCCCCGCAGACTTCCCCTGGCATCATGCTGCAGGTGTGGGCATACAATGCTGTACGGTCAGTGGGTCATTGTCATCTTTTTTCCTACGCAATGGCAAATGAGAAGTCACTTTTACGGCAAGAAAAAATAAAATAAAATAAACTGAGGCAAGCATTCTGCCCCTCGACCCAAAGTAACCCTAGGTGCCTTGGATGATTTTTTAATTACTTATTTTAGACCATATCTAATTTAGGAAGGGGCAGAGACACATATGAGCACACACACACACACACACACACACACGCAGACACGCACACACCCTCTAGCGCAAAGCTCATCTGATCAAACGCATGACTGGGCTCCGTTAATGTGGGGAGGGTCATGGGAACACCACCATTGGGCAGCCATCCATCGAGTCACCCACAACCACAGCACAAAGCTCTGCTGGAATACTTCACACACTTCAAGCGCAAGTGCCAGTATTTTGAACATGTACAGGATATAGAATTACATTGGTAGATGAAGGTCTGTTTTTCAAAAGACTGTTGACGCAGGTACAGTATGAGATTGAACTTTGCTGAGGTATGCCGTGGGATGAGGGCATTCTGCTCGGATGAGCACCTGGAACATCCGCGCCACCGGCTTGCTGTTGCGTGAATCTTCCGCCCTTCCATTCTCCAGTGGGAGGTATTCCAGTATGTTCCATGTCAAGGCATCGGAATGCTGTGATGAGGACCAAACGAACAGAGAACATTTATTCAAGGGAGCGAGAATATGTGATGTGCTTTGGAGTGTAATGAAAGGTATCACTTTCAGTGGAGATATTGGGACACTTGTCTGGTTTTTACGACAGGGGAGACACATACACACACGCGCACATTCTCAGACATGCACTGGCAGGTGGTGTGGGTGGAGTGAGTGTATTTTTCACTTAATAAGGAGATGATATTACATTAATATTATCGCCTCCCCCCCTCCCCTTACAAGCATCTTGCACACACAAAACACACACACACACACACACACACACACACACACACATACACATACGGCAGAGGTTTGCATGACAAGGCATCCCCTCATTAGTGTAAAATGCAAACAACAACGCTCTTCCTGTATGTGAATGAAGGCCTGTCGGGCCAACTGCTGCTGCTGTAACCTTAGACCTGGGACAGAGGGACCTGCACAGGACACACTGGTACCCTTTGTGTGCCAAAGACTCCACCCCCCTCCTGCCCTGGCAGAGCTTTCAGCTTCCTTCCTTCCTTTTCCTTCACCCCACAGATGGACAGACGGACAGACATGAGCTCAGCGCGTATGCACACCCGCACACACATACACGCAATCCTTGCATTACCACTCCTTGATACACAGTTGATACATGAGGTTTTTTACTGTCTTTCCATTGATGAAGCCCTAGAAGAAAGAAAAAAACTTTTGTGAAGTGCAGGAATGGTGAATGAAAGAAATAACCTGTCCTGGACTGAAAAAGGAAAATGAAGGCGTGACCTGAAAGGTCAGTTCTGCAGAAGAGCTGACTAAAGTAAGTTGTAATACATTGCAGTGTGAAAAGGAACCTTAACGTGAATTCACCAGTTTTTGTCTTATTATCTGGCACTTATTCTCCCAAGTCTTCATTCTAAAATATTTAAAAATAAACTTAACTTCTTCTTTTTCTGTCTTTCATCAACAACAAACACAAGCACTCTATGAGCACAGAGATATAGTGGCTTAATTGTAAATTATTTACTTAATTTACTATGTATCACCAGATGGTACCAGATGTTGTAAACTTGGCATTGTGGCATTAATAAATAATAACGTAACTCGGGATCTTGAAATAATAGATTTGGCTCTATTCAAAGTTCGTGCATCAACATACTCCCCTAAAGTAATAGTAATGGCCTCAACAGGCTCCCATAAAGAGGCCTATACAATGAATCACACCATGTATGAGAGAGAAAGAACAGAGTCTGGTGTGTGTGCGCATGTGTGCTGTTTCTCTCTCTCTCTCTCTCTCTATATATATCTATATATATATATATATATATATATATATATATTAGGGCTGTGACGGTATGACACTTTCACGATATGACAATCTTTGAGTAGTTCACTCAATATCACGGTTTTCGGTATATCTCGGTATCAGTTTTTAAGCAAAACAAAAGTATCACACAAAGTTTACAACTTGATCTGTTTATTGTATGGCAGATGTTTTTTCTTTGCAGATTTATATACCATTACAATTGAAAAATAAAACAAAAATGCAACTGAATATAGTTCACTCCTTGTAATTGTATGTTTAAATCAATTGAAATCATTCACTTTGCGAACTAAGCAACATTTTCCTTTATCAGCTTATCAGATCTAGTACTATTTTTAGCTACTCACTTTTTCCATTGTGGAATAATGTGAAGGATGATGCTCACACAGGTGAAATGCAAGGTTTGACATGTTCCCTCCTCTGGCCATTACATGTTTCCCACATTCTCTACAGATGGGAGATTCGTTCTCAACAAAAACACCATTTGTTTTCCACACGGATGAACAAGTTCGCTTTTTGGGGGGGATATAATTTGTCATTACAGACCACCTTGGCATCGGACATTGCAAGTTTTATAAGGGAATGCAAACGAAGATTTATGCCGTGTAGCTAGCTAGCTAATAATAGCTACCTACCAGGGTTGGGAAATGCGAAGGAGCTGTCTGCATGTGCGCAATTGCATTGTAAACAAAACAAAATGCAAGAACAGCCAACGATGTGGTGGGATTAAATGACATTAGCAGACAACCTGGGTCCAGTATTATATTATTAGGGTAACAGTTGAATAAAAAAATTCCCTGCATGAAAATAGCTTTTGCCACGTGATTTACTATCACGGAATTACATTAAGTTTATGAGAGAATTTGAGATGGTAAAAAAACAAAAAAAAAACAACAACTTGCTTTTCAAAAATTGCTAAAAACATATTTTCATCTATAGCCCCTTGATATAAAATCACAATCAAACCACCAGATAATCATAAAACAAGCAGAACAGAGGACAGGAAGAGGAAGTGGGACTGCGGAAGCTGCGGGGAAAGGCTGAGGCCAGTGGGAGGAAGTGCTGCGGAGGTCCGAGAGTCTCACTTAAAAAAATATACCAAGAAAATATTGAATTGTTTCAGAGATGCCGGAAATTCTGCCTGTCCACTGGATTAGTCACAAGAATGACTGCAGGGAATTTCTCCCTCCCAATCTCTGTGCCCCTGACTAATTCAAATATTTAGAATGCAATGTTTGCCCTGTCTGTGCATAAAAAAAGGAATACAAATGTGTCAAAAAGAATGTTGTTGTGTTTCCGTTACCATGCTACGTAGCAACGCATCATGGCAGCGAATGACACATGCAAGGAACTAATGAATGAATGCTAATCGATAAATTCACTAAGGGGAAAGAGAAACAAATGTCACGCACACCCTTGTTGTTCTAGTTGATGCTTGCAGTGTGTAGAGGGCCGGCAGTCTGGTAACAATGGACCTGCTGTTCCCCCAGTCTACGGGCTGCATTGAGCACACACCTGTGCCTAGCAGCCTTGCTCCCCTTCTCTCCCTGACCCTCCCCCTCCCCAACTCCCCTTCTCAAATTCAAATCCACTTTCCGTTGGACTCACAAAGTTAGCCATTGTGTATCATAAAAGAATCAATAGATGTCACCAGTAGACACACTCCAACTGAGAAAACTCTAAGAAAAACGAAGAAAATGCTTTGAAGAACAAGAAGTGTAAAAAGCAAATGTGCCGTAAGGGCTCAAACAGTCTGCACTGTATGTATGCAAATGTATAGCAAGAGCCAAGAAATCTTTATCTGAAAGCGGCAATGCCTTTAAATTAGGTTCTTAAAATGGCGTCAGCTTTTACAATAAATCTTGCATAACTATATTCTGCCTTGGTGGTGTGGTCTATACCTTAAGAACTATATTTTGTCAACTGCGTCTCTTACATCCCTCTCTCTTTTCCTCTCTTACTCCTCTTCTCTAACTGAATTTGCTTTATTGACGTGACAAACACAATACACTTGCTGTGCCAAAGCATCTACACAAACAGAATGCTGAATGATCATCAAGACAATGGGATGCATCCTTAAAAGGAATGCATCAGAAATGTTGTTGGCGTTAATGTTAACACCCGCACTCTCCTCTCCAAAAAAAAAAAAAAAAAAAAAGTGTCGTTTTTTGGTTTCCAGACGTTTCCGCGAGAAAGGCGGAGCGAGGACAATGGTGCGGGTCCCAGTAGGAGGTGGTTTTGGAGGTTCAATGACCCCTGAATCTATGGGACTAGCCCCTGGTGTGAGTTTCTTTTGTGGACACTGAGCCCCAGGGTGGAGGAAGCCCTAAGCCCAGGGATGTTGACCTGTTCGGGGCTCCAGTGACAGGGGTGACCCTGGTCTGTCAGTCAGCTGTGACACAGCGCAAGCACAATAAATAGTGCACTGTATTTGAATGGCAAGCCATGCAGCGCAGGGGTGAGAGCGTGGGCATGGGAAGGTGCAGATCCCCAACAGCAGATTAGTTTACCAGAGATAAGATGGCCATGAAAGAATATGATCAGGCACAGAATGTTCTACTTTCCATGTATAATATGGGTTCCAGACTCTAGGAAAAAGCAGACCAAATTTATTCAAAGATGTCCAGGATGCAAAAACATTACATTACATTTTTACACAATTTTAACACACACACACACATATATATGTATATATATTCTAACCAATGCAATATACAGTTACAGTACATGGTAAGTTCTACTTACATACACTCTGAAGGTGACTTTAAGCTGAATATATTTGAGTTGCAGTAAAATAAATTAACTTAAAAGTCCTGGGGCACTATGTTTTTACAGTTCCGTTTTTATTTAAATCCTTTTTTCGACTTGCTGCCAATAATTCTGTAATCCTGGCAATTCTTCACCTATTGTTGTACATGTTGCTCCTGTGACATATACTTAATGTATCATGGCAACTTAGCAGTTGAAGTCACTCTGGATAAAGGTTTCTGCAAAATAAACCAATATAGTGAGGATGGCGATGATGCCGATGACCATTATTACTATTGGCCTAGAGAAGAGAAAGCTGATGATTTAGTTGTGGATGGATGAGGCGATGGAAAAGGGGATTAAGAAAGTGAATTAAGAAATAGTACATTCCGAAGACAAACAAGAGTTCTGAACTAATCATTTATGTATTCTGCTTTTGTTTAGATCAGCCCAGATTAATGTCAGTCAATGCAACATCAGCCCAGAAAACAAATCCCCTTTCTCTTCCTCTCTCGCTCTCTCTCTCTCTCTCTGTTTCCATGTGTTGGTTTTGTGATAATTCTTGGTGCCTTTAGTTCTGGGCCCAGTCACTGGGGCATGGGAAACAGGACAAAGGGAACACGGCTCCAGGCTTCCCTCAAGCCGGAGTTGCTAGGTGCAGCTTTTCTTCTTCTTCTTTTTTCATCAATATATTTATATTCAGATACCCCTTTTAAAACCCCCATTAGCAGTCATGCATTCACTTCACACCCTCCTATCTGACCCCCCACAGCCCGTCTCACACACACGCACACACACACTTATTTGTTGCCTTTTTAAAAAACTATTTTAGCTTTTTAGATATAGAACACACCAACGTAATTGTTTAGCCACAATACCCACCCGCCCCCACACCCTTGTGTAGCAAATATATCAATATATCTCTCAGTGAATCTCTTACATAGGCTACATTAGAACATTTGTAGCATATTATTCATGCTCAAACTGTCTTCAGTTTACTTGGCTGACAGGCTCTTTCTGGTAAACAATTACAATAAATAGTAAGTATTTGTTATACCCAAGACCCTGTCCCCCAACTTATTTGCCTAAACTTTGTTTATTTTTTTTACTTGAATTGCATTCTGTTAATTTATTGTTTATCTGTTGCTATTTATCTGTCATGCATTGTATATCGCCCTTTTCCAAAATTATTTGATCATTTTGAGTTTTGTACGACTGTGGTAAATCTCAATTTGGCATAAAGTGCATTTTGTTAAAAATCGGCAATAAAGGCTATATTGAAATTACTAGGCTTTCATCTAGCAAGTCACCTCCCATCGTGGTTAGGGCGCTAACACTATTGACATGATTTATCCAGTCAGTAAGATGAGTTGAGATGCCGTAAAAGCAAAAATTCAACGCGGTCGACGCCGCAATTGCACCGAAGCCCCGCCCACTGCCCAATTCAATCGCATTCCAATAGGCGGGGTTGGTGACGCCACCTATTCCTGAATGGGACTACCGAAGAACGAATCTTTAGAGCCCCGAGAGCTCTTTACAGTGAAGTTCTCAGTGTACTGAAAGAAAGTAACTGTTGCCAATAATAGTTTCAAAATGGATTGTCTTGGGATTAAACGCCACTTGTTTTTATTCGTATTTATCAACAGTGTATTTATTAGTGTACAAACCAAAGTGGGTAAGTACAATCGTTGTTTCTTTACGAAATTCGCGTTTGAAGATTCAAATTTGACCTCTCACATGGTTGTAGAGAATATTGAGGAAGGGTTTAAACGTTTGTGTAACCTGCACTTCAAAATGTCAAAACTTCAAAACTGTGTTGTACTTGGAAAACTAAGATTACTATAGGTAGATAAGTTGGCATATTTTATTACTTTTTATTATTTACTGACTAAATTGAAATATTTAGCCAGACGAACGACTAGTTCAGTGCATTATCCGCATTATGCGTGTTGGTATGAACTTCTCTTCCCTCCTCGATAATTTCACTTTTATTTGTCGATCAGATTGGCTAATCTGACAAGTTTAAATGTAAGGAACATGAGTATGGTTACAAAACTAGGGGAAATAAATATATGGCATTTAACTGTGAGCAGGTGGTGTTTTTTAATTAGGCCAGTGCCTTTTTGAATTTACCAGACATTATAGCAAACTATTTCGCCCCACACCACGACTCAAAACGAAAGAAAATAGATAATTCTAACCTATGTTGCAATTGTATGCGAATGAATCATAACCGCTGTCACAACGTTCACATTGACAATACTCGGAATTATTTTAGCTGCGAACTAAGTAATACCGCTTAATGAACAAATGCACGTTCACAGTCAAGACACAACATGCCCGACTCTTGTCAGTACCTATTTCCACTCACATGCAATGCACGCACGCACGCACGCACGCGAGCGCACACACTCATTTACTGGTTTAACTTCAAAACCGTAACGCAATTGCAGATTTAACGAAGCAACAACGACTATAACGTTATCACCTCACCCTCAGATTGGACTCGCAACAAACATGAACTGACTACGCTTCTCTACATTGCATTTGGATTCATCTCTGTCACACGCGCACCCAACGCGTGTCTCCGTGTCAAAGCACTTCACAGAATTGTTCCGCAGTTTTGGAGTGTGATAAATCAATTCTTAAATTTTTTCACCGGCGGCATCATGCTGAATGATGGCGATACGTGATAAAAACGAACATCGTTCCGAGTCTGATGAGTTTAATTTATCTGAGCAGGTTTACATATCGAGCATTGGCTTTAGTTCTGTTGGGGGGTCCTTCAGTTTGCAGGCGGACAAAGGGGCCCCTATTTTTTTGGCGTGCAAACGTATCGAGTGCTCTCCCCTTTAATCATTTGATATACTGTTATGGAACTAATTGTTTGCAGCATAATACATATACTTTCAGACATACAATGGATATGTTTCAGAAAAAAAGTTTGTTTCTGGGTTTTGCTCACTGAGTAGAAAGCACACAAGAAAAACAAATCGATTTCTGTAACTGCTAACATATGTGATAAACTCTTGATGCTGATGATGTACATATCCAAAAATTCAGATAAACAAATATTATCTTCCCTCTGTACACAGAAGTACTGCTCGACATGAGGGCAGCAAGAGGGGAGCTGGGCTGGTTGCCCTCGCCATTTTCTGATGGGGTAAGTATAGGGACCAATTTGTTTACCTTGTCTGTTTTATTTGTCTTACTTTTGCTGTGCACTTCATATTGTCTTAAAAAAAAGGCAAACTCGTGGAAAGTTCTTGGTTGGTAGTAAAAAAACAACAACTTTTAACACACACTTTTGCGATTTAATGTTCACACTTTCAAGCACTTTTCAAACACTTTTTCCTGTTTTTTTCAATTCTTTTAATTTGATTACTGTTGCTTGTTGATGTGGTGCATGTAAAACTCTCTGAAAAGAGTGCACCACTTTTATTAAGCTAGTTTATTAATACTATGGCTGGTCCCCATTGCTACAGTTCCATGCATCTAAACAGTAATTCTCTGTGTTAACCTAAAATTTCCAAGTAGCAGTTTTTTTTGTAGTGAGTACTGTACAAATGTCAGTGTTAATATTTTGAAATGGGTGATACGATTGCTTGTGGGGTGCGCTTTAATGGGATAATACCAGTTGTTCGTGCCCTGGGCCTCATTGCAGAGCGTGATTGGGCCGCTGCATGGGAAGGCTGGGGCAAACAGCAGCTCACTGAGTTCGGAATACTTGTGGCTTCATGTGGTTTAGAGCCCCGTCTTTAAAATGGTACAGCCAAGGGTGCAATTAACATTTAAAGTTAGGAGTAAGTGGTGCTTCTTGCGAGATGTTGTTTTAATGAAGTTGCCCATTTGGCTGTTTCTTACAGGAGGGTAAATATTTAAAGACGCAAAGATTTCATGTTAAATTGTATCAATAAAGGGTGTGGCTGTATGCCGTCTGTGGCTGTGTGTGTGCGAGCGATATTTACGTTTGTTTGTGCGCTGGCAGAAAGTACCACATTATTATAATCAGCGGTGTTAGTTAAATTTCCCCTCTTCTCACTGACCTCCTTATTATTTGGACTGGAAACTCGGGATGAATAGTCATTCATAGCAGCCAGTTGGGATTATTGTGAAAGTAGTCTATAATTTTCCTCAGCGCGAGCTCTCTTTAGTCTTAACTGCATTCTTCTGTGGTCTGCGCTGTTGTCCTGGTCAAAGGTTGGGGAGGCGCCGCCACTTGAAACTTTGAAAGACGGTCCTCCAGGTCCTCTCAGCACTGTCAATATTGACTGGACCTAGGAGCATATACTGAAGTACCTTTTTGAACAGAGGGGGGGAAAAAATAATCTCCGTCTGTGTTTATGCCCAGGAAGGGGACGTATAGAAGTAGAGCAGAGAGGAGTTTGTGATTTTTCTAATTGTGGAAAAAAAAATCACTTTTTTGTAGTTTTTGTCATTTTAATGTTTTAGACTTAAAACGTCTCTGTTCAGGTGATTTGTAGTGGTGTATAAAGAAAATTAGAAAAAAAGAAGAGAGAGTTATGAATTTCTCTGCATGTCAGGTTTCACAATCCTTCTCCAGTTGAGCGGTGGCAAAATTGAGAGACTCCTTGGTGCACCTGGAGGCGTCTTCACGTTGTCTTGAGCCTGAACAATTGGACCAGATGACGTTTCAGGAAGCTCTTTGCCTTTCAGGATAGAATGACAGAGACCATAAATGCATGGGATATGATATCACTTTATTGGGCAAACTATTTTGTTCGTAGCCAACACAATGGAGGAACCACGCTGTGTGCGTGTCAGCTTTTGATATTAATTTAAATGCATTAAGGTGCCAATTGCTGATTATGACTTACTATGAAAAATTATGTTGTAACTTTCAGCGATATATGTTACGTGATCAGCTGTAGAGCTGTTATCCCCCTACAATTCATTATTGTTCAGAAATGCAACAAAGTTATTAACATTACTTTAAACAGAACCTAGAACCTAGAACCCAGGCCTTGCTTATCTGTTTAAAAATGGCCAAGTGACCGCTAATTATATTCATCCAGTTATTTTCGACAAATAGTGCAATCCTTTTGAAGATTTATTTAGGAATAAGGAAACTGGATCACTCTCAGTCCCCCTTGGTACGTGTAAGCAAATAATACTGATTTTATCTATCCTGTGGCTATTTCCATGTTGTGTACTAAATGATAATAATCCTGACAGTGTGATAATCATTATGATGAATATCAAAATGCATTTTAGAAACAGTTAGATGTGCAAGTCTTGGCTTGCTTTGTTAATTGCTGCTTTTCAATTTGGGGTGGGGGGTGGGGGTGGAGGGAGGTTGCCTGACAGCATATGTTTCTTTCATGCAAGCTTTAATTGCAGCTGGTTTTACTGCCCCGCTCTTTAAATGAGCTTATTAAACCCGCTTTAAGCCGGTGTAATGATTTAAAGTGCTCTGCGCATTTTATAGTGCACGTTTGCTCCCCTGTTGCATGCCACGCATTCCCGTTTCCTTCCATGTGTGCCACCGGGCAGTGGAAGCCCACACACCGAACCGATCAACTCCAGTCCCAATAGCGAATGGCAGGAACCGGAGCAGCAGCAGCAGCACTGAAGCAGCTCTCAGGGCACTTTCTAGGAGGCTATGAATTATTGTAACCATAATGAGAACAGCGGGCCGTAGATGAACGCCTACAAAGACGTGTGATGTCTGCTTTCAAAGAAGCATGAAAACGAAATGAAGTCCCTCTCACTGTGTCCCATAGCTACGCCTCTGCCCCCCCTCCATAACTACAACAGCTGCTCCCTCGTTCCTCTCTCTCCCCCCTATACTTTCCATAATGGCGGTCTCTCTTATTTCTCTCCGTGTGTGGCAGTGGGAAGTGGCCCAGCGGGTGGTGAACGGCTCGCAGCTCTACACCTACTCCGTGTGCAAGGTGGAGGCGGGCGAGCAGGACAACTGGCTGCGCACGACCTTCATCCAGCGGCAGGCGGCCGCCACGCGCGTCTTCGTGGAGCTGGGCTTCATCGTGCGCGACTGCAACTCCTTTGAGGGCGCCTCGCTCACCTGCAAGGAGACCTTCAACCTGCACTACGCCGAGTCGGACGCCGACGTGGGCACCAACTTCCGCAAGGGCCAGTTCCGCAAGGTGGCCACCATCGCGCCCGACGAGATCACGGCGGGCGCCGAGCTGCGGGTGAACACGGAGACGCGGACGGTGGGGCCCCTCTCGCAGAAGGGCTTCTACCTGGCCTTCCAGGACATCGGGGCGTGCGTGGCGCTGCTCTCCGTCCGGGTGTACTACAAGACCTGCCCGGCGACCGTGCAGAGCCTGGCGGCCTTCCCCGAGACGGTGGCCGGCAGCGAGAGTCAGGCGCTGCGCGAGGTGGCCGGGGCGTGCGTGGAGAACGCCCTCAGCCAAGAGCCGCCGCGCATCTACTGCACGGTGGACGGGGAGTGGGTGGTGCCCGTGGGCCAGTGCCAGTGCCGCCCGGGATACGAGGCCGTCAACGAGTCCTGCCAAGGTAAGAGGAGCCGGGGCCTTGTTTCCGCTCGTCCGCCGGGCCGCGTCGCTGGTTACTGTCTGTCCCGTACCGTGGATATGCGTGGGCCGCGTGGAATTTGATTTGAGAAGAAGCGGTGACTAAGTTTTGTGGTTCAATGAAAGGTGATCACAGAAAGGGAAGTGTCAGGTTGTCATTTAACCATTACTCATAATCACTTGGAATGGTATAGTAGGTCCTTAAGTAAGTGGTGTGTCAGAATTTACCGGCTGTTACTGTTCTGGCCTGCTTATGAACGTGCTTGGATGGGAGATGCTAAGGAAAGCATTGTTGGTCCTTCAAATGAGGAAATCAGTTGCTTTAAATCCAATTAGCAGTTTGTGAAAAGGTGTTTCTGAGGTCACTGGAACTGGAGGAAACCCTATCTTGATTTATCAGCCTCTGTTCCTTTCGTTAACTTCCTTTCGTTAACAGAGTAGCCACAACTGAATAATATAATATTGCAACAACTTTGAGACCCTGATGAGCTTTTCCACGTTGTGTGTGCATTACATATACGCACGTTGTGAAAATGGATAAAAACTTCAAATTTACAACGACCACCAACATGTAGCTGTGACGTTATATTTCCATTGTTGCTAACTGGGAAAGGTACTGAGAGGTGCACCATCAACATTCCCTTGACATTCAATATAGGAGGGCAGTGCACTGCCCTGTCAGAATGGCATGGGTTGGATTGAAATGGCAGTAAAGGAAACTCCTGTCTAGCGCCGTTCCTTGGTAACTTTCCTCGCAAAGTTGATCTCTTATGCCTGGTGCCTTTATCTCTCTGCACTAGGCATGTCCCTGACATGCCCTCTGCCTTGCCTTGGCTTGCTCTCGCGGTGCGTGGAGGCTCAGGGGCCCGACACCGGCACGCTGTACGCTATTCCAGCGATGGGCGTGAGAGTGCCGGCGTGTTGAGGCCCGCCAGGAGCCCTTCCCATTGCTGCTGCTGGAACTCTCGAGTGCTTTCGCGACGAGGACTGACTGCACGCAGCCACACACATGCTGACAGTCCAGTCTACACCGATGAGGAAATCTGAACATGTGGGTAGATGTACATTCATATTAACTGTGTCCCTTCATTGAGCAGCCACCAGCTCCCCCTGGGCTCCACATGCCTGTTACAGTGTGTGCACAGTTGAGTTGAGTTTGTTTGTCCTCAGAGGGCTCCTATTGGTGTGTGTGTGTGTGTGTGTGTGTGTGTGTGTGTGTGAGAGAGAAGGGCAGGGGAGAGAGAGAGTGCGAGACTGCCAGGGGTAAGGAAAGAGTAATTGGCGGCGACTTTGTACAGCGGGTAGTGCCGTGTCCTTGTGCATTCCTGCTCGATTTATTGAGGAGAAACAGATTACAGCAGGGCTGTGGAATTCCATAGGGAGCGGTCCAGTTCACCTGCGTTACGGTCAGAGGTGTGTAGGCAGTGAACGGAGACAGGGAGTTGGAGGGAGGAATACAGAGAGAGAGAGAGAGAGAGAGAGAGGGACAATACTGGACAGAAGGAGGGATGAAAGGAGCGCTGGCACTGATGTACAAACACGGAAGTGTAGCCCCTTTTCCAGGTGACTCACTGCTTGCACTTGCACGGTTATCCATCTTGATGAAACGCCCTTCCTGTCGGTTCATTAGCGTTACACAACAGTGCTGTGACCTCCTTACACATAACTGTGCGTGACACACAGAAGAAAAACCGTATACTTAGGGTGACCACACAAACGTACATTGCTGTGCCTTGCGCCTTCGTTTACGCAAAGCGCCTCACGCCCGTGTCCTGTCACCAGCTCGGAAGTCACATTCACACCCTGACCCAAAAAGGGGCCAATACTGGTTTCAAGGTAATCCACTTGGTGACCTGACTCTTATCAGACAGTTTTTTTTGTTTGCATGTAGAATGTGTGTAGGCTAGCAGAGAATGGACCTTAATGACAGAGAGTGATGTCAGCATACTGTATGTAACATGGGCCTTTAAGTGAGGTAAGGAGGCTTTGTTGTGTGATGTCTTTAGTTAGCCACCTCTAGCTATATTGCCTGGATATATACAAAGACATAAAAACACTGCGTTGTCATTGTATTAGTCACCACTGATGATTAGTTTAGCGTAAAAACATTCTGGGCCAAAGTTGTTGACTAGTTAGCTGTGTTGGGATAGTACTGTTGCAATAGAATTCCTGCTTTCAATTCTTTTGAGCCTGAGGTTTGGCTAATTAATTTAGCAGAATAATTGCCAGACACGTGACGTGGACAGCTACACCATGAAGATGTGTTCATGAGATTTGTCCGGGAGATCGTGGAAGTCACAGATCCGGTGAAATGCAAGCATAGAGTGTGAGCATCGCTTCCAGCTGCAGTGCAAGGCAGTGTTTCATTTACCTGTGTGGGAAAATCAATCGTTGCAGTACATATTCCATTTAGCAGACGCTTTCAACCAAAGCGACTTACAGTACTGAGTGCAAACATTTTTCAGTATATGTGGTCCCAATGGGAAGCCTAAGCGTTGTCAACGTCATGCTCTACCTACTGAGTCACACAGAACCACCCATTGCAGGGATTGAATATGGCACTCCCAATGCATAGCGGTTTGTGCCGGTACATGTCTTAGTGGAACCAGGCTAGTGTATTCCACCTGTTGACTTCCACACAATATCCTGCTTCTAGGCCTGGAGTGGCTCAAACTGTAGAGCATTGAGACTACTGTGTCCACCCCTGCGTTTCCGTGGGCGGCACTGAGCCAGTGAATGGTTAGCATTGCAGTCCGTGCTGGTGTATTGCTGGGTGACGACTGGCGGCATCCTGATTGTCGGTCACATAGTCCTTTTAATGTTTTACCACCTGGCCGAGGACAAAGTGCAGAATGTCCCCTCAGATACAGGGAAACGTGGGCGAGGGAGAATAGAGTACACAAAGAGTGTGGATGGAGCGAAAGAAAGCGAACGAAAGAGTGAGAAAGAGTGAAAGAGGGGGCGACGGTAAAGATAGAGTTTGCTTGTTTTTATGTTTTCCTTCAAGGGTTATTCCCTTTAGTTAGAAGACAGAGTGATCCCTCTCTGTTCTAATGGTCTGTTCCGAGCGGATGGAACACAACTATGGGTGACTCAGTGAAGGCTATACGAGTGTGGTGTGTGGTGAGTGAGTAGCCGGGCAGTAATTGTCTTGGGTGTGTGTGTTTAAGAGCCATAAGTATTGGGTTTACTCCATTTACCTCTCTCTCCTTTTCCCTCCCCCTCAGCCTCTCCTCTCATTCTGTTCTGAGTCAGTCTCTCTCTCTCTCTCTGCCATCTCTCTCTCCTCTCTCTCTCTCTCTCTCTCTCTCTCTCTCTCTCTGTCTCTCTCTATTCTGAAATCTCTCTCTTTGAGAAAGACATGATGCCACATTTGATTTCTGGCAGTTTGCATCTGAAACAAAATCCATAAATCAGCTGCAGCATTGGGACCTTTTCAATTGTGTTTATGTTGCTGGCACGGTGATTGAAATGTTAGTCGTTTTTCTTGGCTGTGCGTGCAGGCCCTGGATGTAGGGCTTCGCAAAAGTTCAAGCTTCCCGTTTCACGCGGGCCAGATTGAACTGTTTAGGCCTTCCGTTGAAACGCCACTTATCCTGGCGTAAATAAAACGGATTCGCTTTATGCGATGTCTGTCTCCAAAACATTCTATATGCTAAGAAAATTGAGAAGAACAGTTAAACTATAAATAGAGTAGGGATGGGGAGTCACGGGGAGTCGTGGTGAAAAACGGGAGACAGAGAGAAGTGCACAGGAACCAACCTGAGAGAGATCCTGTAGGCAATAGAGATGCCTTTACACACGTCTACTGTCTGTCAGCTATTAATCCAGTGTAATTGCCTGAATATGAAAGGATTAGGCGAAGATTGTGGCCCTCTGGAACTGGAACAGACTACAATAAGTGTGGGAGTGTATTGTAGGGCGTACAGAGAGGGCAGATCAAGAATGATATGTAGAAAATGGATTATATATTTCATGATCATTCCTCTCGGATCACCAAAACGTTTTCAAAGAGTAAGAAAGTGCACAGTGACCAGATTGTGTCTGGGATGCCCTGGAGGGTGTACGGGCCCGTAGGTAGCATTTCCCTAGGCATGGGGAGGGGATGTTGAGGCACAGAGGTGTAGAATGACAGGAGGGTTAAAGGCAGAGCGGGAACCAGAGAAAGATGGGGGGAATAGTGTCCGTAATTGATCAGATTGTTTCTTATTTGGGGATTTTACTCTCTCTCTGGAAAAGCAAGACCGTCACCGTAAAGCTTTTCAATTTGGTAGAAGTCTCTCAAACATTTTGGGCAAATTGCCTAATGTAAACTTTAGGCTTTCATGCTAGAGGTAAAGCTTTCAGTCAAATATTTTGTCTGTTGCTTTGCGGTTTTGTGCAGCTCTGCCAGCTCTTGCCTTAAATGCGACTGACAAGTGAATGGAAAAAATCAGTCGAGCATGATTCTGATTCTGATGAATGAACCGCACACTGTTCCACGGGGCATTACCTTGAAAGAAAGACGAAGACTTTACCGTACCCAAAACGTTCGTAGTGTCCTGGTAGTTTACATGTCATTTTTGTTGCAAATTGGAGCTTGTAGGTGAGGTTTTTTTCTTCAGTGCTGCTTTTAGAGAACATGAGAAGATAATATGCGTGGCTGGATGTTCTTTAGGATCGTGGAGGCCCTTACACGTGAGGTCAATGAGCGGGAATGATTTCCCGTGATTGCGATGCGTTTGACACAGAAGGCATCGGACGGACGGGTGGAAAAAGCACCTTTTGTGATCGCAGTTGAGCTTGAGTGAGCGAGGCTAAACACACAGTCGGTGAAATGTGTCACCTTCGTACCTGCTGGCAAATTCCTTCCCCCGGCGCTCGTTCTCTCAGGGCTCAGGAATTCTGTGGGTGGATAGAGGGATGAAGTGGGAGTGTCAGAGGTAATAAAGAAAAGAAGGCAGAGAGGGGAGATAAATAAAGGCAGGGAATGAGTGAGGGCGAACGAGAGCAGGAGAGGGAGAAGGGTTACGATCTTTTTATTATAACTAAAGCTGCAGTGGTGTGAGTTTGAGGGGGGGAGGGAAGTGCATGCTAGCCAGAGATGTAAAAAGCACTAGCACTAAACGGGTGGTTGGGGGGGTGATCTTTGGGCATGGTCCTTCAAGAAAGGTTTCTGTCAAAATTTTAGTTGAACAGCTAACATGAGAGATCACGCTTGTGAACAAGCTTTGGTACCAGCTTTTGAGACTTTTGAGTTGCCAGCTTCTTCCTTGCACTCATTGTACTTGTACTCACCTATATGTATAAATAAAACACCAGCAACAATTGATATTTTTTTCAATGTGTTTCTTGAAAGACAATTCTGTCAACCCATAGTCCCAAAATATTTTAAACAATCAACCTTAAGTAGACTACCATCAATTGTGTGAATTGCAAATGTGTTGATAGCAGATTTGAGACTTGTGCCAAACAGCATAATGTAGGACTTTGTCTGATTGTGTACCAGCTTCTTAATAGCAAACCAGTTTTTTTGAAATCTCAAAGTAAGTTGAGAAGATTTGTGAAAAAGTACTGCTGGCAGCATACATTATGGTGTCGTAGGCATAAAAATGGACCTTTGAGTTTTTACTTATTAATGGTAGTTCATTATTGAAAATAGAGAAAAGAAGAAGCCCTAAAACTGAACCTTGTGGTACACTTGTATCAAGATCATGAAGTTCAGACCTTTGCCTTCCAACAAACACACACTGTTTCCTGTCACTAAGATAGGCACTAAACCAACTCAACGCAGTCTGGGAAAGGCAAATGTTTTTAGCTTTTGGAATAATATATCATGATTGACTAAATCAGATGTAAGGTAGAACCCTTTCATTCTGAGCAGCTCTTGATTAGCTGCAGTATTCTACATGGCTATTCTAACTTACTTATATATCCCTATATAGTTATAAACATAACTGACTTTAAAACATTTTTTTATTATGTGGCTGATCAGGTTGAATTTTATTATGGTAGATAGCTCAAATATGCTGGCTATAGAATAATATATCCATAATTCCTATAATGTGACTGTTGGCCTGTGCTTTTATTAGCTCAGTACATCATACCTGGCCTGGCATGATTTGGATGACTTTGCTTATCACTAGCAAAAAAAGAGATAGTGTGATATAGAGACATGCTGGCTATAAAGGAAAGCAAATAGTTACTGAACAGAGATGCAGAACAGATGATCATTTCATAATGGCCACAGTGTTGCTATGTTTTTGTTTCCCTGCATTGACCTGGGTTGGTTATTCTTGGATATCTTTTGGAATTCATGGGGAGGAACAGATATGAGTGGGAGGAAGGAAAGAGAAATTCAGAGCACCAGTAATTTCTCCATGATGGCGATATTTCAGATATGGGTAATCTTCTATGTAACGCGAATAAAAACAAGTACTATTTTCAAGAAATGTATGACTGAGTCCTTTGTGCACTGTGCGATGATGACTCGTGTGTGTCCTGTTTTAAGTTAATGTTAACCTAATCAGGGATGTTAGCAACGCTGCCAAGTATGAATAGATGCAGTCAGTCAAGGTTTGACCAACTGCAGGGCTTCTATCTGCTCTAGGTTTCCTGTTTGTCTTAGGCCTTGGGCCAATTGTAAATGAGTTAATTCTCCATCGCTAACCTGCTGTAGCTGTAGACTGGTCTGAGCACTGCTTAGTTTTATTTTTTTTAGCAACACAGACCAAACCCCAGGAAAAGCACTTCAAAAGGGGGACAGTCTTAGAACTGCGCAACGGCAGGACAGGCTGAGGATGTAAGAGAAGTCCCTGACCATTGTACCGTGAGGAATTTTGCACCTGAAGCGGAAGTTCGCTGGCATTCGCAAAGCCGAAAGATTCCGCTGTCGTAAAGGAAGAAAAATGTTGGAATCTGCAGCCTCCCGAGACTGCCGAGTCCTTGTCCGTAGGAAAGGAGCGGAATGTGTTTTTATTTCAAAACTGCATTGGAAATAACACATGACAATGTGAAATGTTTTCAATAGAAGCTTTTAAGGCATCCGAACAAGTATAAATGTGTCACACATGTCAGTGGTAGAGATCAGCGTCAGGTATCGGGTTTCTGCTTTGTTCCTAAATTCAAACAAACATTCCAGTCTTTTAATCTTCTTTTCTATTTGGTTAAAATGTGACAGTCCAAAATGTCGAATGTTTAGAGGAAGTTGGTCAATGCTCTAACTTTATTCATTTTAGTTTTTTTGGGGGCTTAGCAGCAATTGAATCAGGTCTTTTCTGAATGTACTCCTCCGGTCCCTTTTGAACAAAAATGTCGTCAGACTTGCACAGTCTCTTGAAGGAACACGAAACCGTGTGTGCCGATTCAGTCAAAGTTTCTTTCAAATTAAAATGGCATTGCTAAGTCACACGTATGGCCATATTTCAGATGACACGTTTTCATGGTGCTCCCCTCCAAAACCGTGCATGTATGTATAGATCCGAATTGGCATGCATGCGTCCCGGGACGTTCATAGCTGGAAGCAAATTCATGATTGTTAAAAATGTCGCAGGTCACATGATGCGGTGGCTTTATTGCAGGTTGAGTGAAACATTTGGAACTGAGCTCAGGAACTTAGTGTATACATGTGGGACGTTTTCAGGGACCTTTCACAGTATATTTGTACAGAACATTCGCTAAATTCTGAATAAACAGAGGCTAACATGCTGCTACAAGCCTGAAAAACAGGAGCTGCTGAGAGTTCATTTATATAATTGTTATGAAAGAACGTTTTATTCATTGCAGAATATTTACATTTGAGATCTGATGGCTTAGTGTTAGCTTAGTAGTTGTGAAGGCTTAACGTTATGCTTTGCAGTGATGCATCATTGGCCGTGTGGTTTGGTGGCCATCTTGGACCTGACAGAAATATCAAATGCTAGTTACATAGGAAGAGTTTTGCCATTTGCATGGAAATAGTCTTTGCAGTGGTTTTGGACACGTTGAAGTCAAGCTTAAAAATATCAGTTTCTAGCAGGAGCCAATCAAATAGCCATTTTATGAAATATGCCTAGTTTTTTTTGTTGTGTTGTAGCTTCGAATTCCTGTGGTAGAATGCGTCATTTTAACGTTTTTGTTCATGCCCTTTGGCATGTATCCTGCCTGGGCCCCCATTTGTTGGTGTGCGCAGCCACCTTTTCTGTTTGTTTTTTTGTGCTCGTATTGCTTCCCCCCCGTGAGGCATGCTTGTGATGGTGGTGAAGGGGATTTCTGAATAGTGCGCGAGTTTATTGTGCTGAGCATGCGGGGGCTCCCCCCCCCCTGCTCCCAGGTCAGCGCAGCGCCCCCCAAACAGGATGGGCCCCGCAGCGGAAACCCAGGCCGGCTAATCCGCAGCGGCGCACTGAAGTCCGCTCCATCCCGCCGGCTCAGGGCTTTCCATTGTCTCAGGCGCTCTCTCGCTTCAGTCCTCCGCTCGCCCGCCACCCGCCCGCCCGCCCGCTCACTTACTCACTCATTTGTGTTTCAGATGTGCTGGCTTTAGGACTGTTTGCCAATAAATTAGTCTGGGGAGGAGAGAGCCTAAATGATAAGGAGCAGGCTTCAGATGCAAACTGGAATTACTGTACTGCACTTGATAAACGGTCTCCATATCAGAACATGGGTTGTGATGTTATAAAGCCGATGGTAGCTTTTACACCACCATTACACGCTACATTTCCATTGATAAATTAAAGGCCCTTAAAAGTGCTTGTGAGAGTTATCAACGGGAGTTTATTACACCACACTGAGAGGTCTTTGTTGCCGGGTAAAACATGGCAAATCATTTATTATTATTACAAAAGCAGTGCGTAACTTGGTGATATTAAAATACAAAAATGTGGCGTGTCACTAGAGAGCAGTGTGATCCTGAATTAATGAGGCAGCACCTGCTGTCTCCAACGTCGCCTGTCTGACAGGGAGCCTCTTGTGAAGAGACACTCACAAAATGAAGGATGAACGCTACATGTGCCGCGGCGCAGCAAATGTGGGGAGTACACATTCCGTGACAGGTGCAAACAAGCTCGGGAACTCTGTCTGTGAATATTGACTGTGCCCATATGACCGCTCGCCCTCTGCGGGGAAACAAGAATGGTCAAGTCCTCCACTGCTGAGTGAAACCCAGCTTTTTCCTAGCATCGGCAATTAAATGGATAAAAAAACTAAAAAAACTATCTCGTTAAAAACTGAGGGGGGTTAAATGGCAGCTGGCAGTGTGCTGGAAATTGAATGATGTAAAAATGAATTTTTAAAATGCGTCAAATGAGTACGTTGTTTTAGAATGCGTCAAATGAATATGTTGTTTTAAACAATGCCTATGCAATTTTAAATGTAGACAATACCTCAAAGTGAGCCGTGTGACTTTATATTTTATCCATAACATTATATTAGAAAGTTTAAAACAACACAGGGACCCATAGGGGAACAGCCTTGTTTCCAGGCCCTATAGTTGACTATATGTTTAAAAAAAAAAAAAAAAAAAAAAAAAAAAAGTTTATACATAAACTGTTAGCAATTACAAATGGGAGATTACTCCCCCAAAACAGGTGCAGTTCTAATGGAGAGAATAACAGCACCAAAGCAGAGGTGACTGAGTACATTGATTACCTGCCCTGCTCCTGTGGGAGTTGCCGATTACTTGGCCAGATTAATGGTTCTCGGCTGTTGCGTAAAGATCTTTTGTAATCTTGTTTTATTTTCCTCACAAGTCTTTATCGGGGCCATACATCTGAATTTAAGCTCCTCTCCCATGAAATGAATGAGTCACTGGCCAGTATCCTCTCCCTATTGCATGCCCTTCCTCCCCCTCTCTCTCTCTCTCTCTCTTTCTCTCTCCTCCTCTGTTTGTTTTACTTGGCCACCACCTCTCCATATCCCCATGGACTGGGACAGACTTAATGCCGTGCTGCTCCGTGGGAGATACAGGCCCTGTCGCTTCAGCTCGGGGTGAGAGTTTGTGTCTTTTTTTTCCCCTTTTCATGTGCAACGTCACAACGGCGACCTCCAACCAGTGCTACAGATGGGTTCCTGTTGTGTTTCCCTCCATCCATCCATCCAGCCTGTCCCAGCAGTCTTCTCTCCACTCTGTTCTACCACTCCATCCCCCCTACCACTCCATCCCCCCTCCTGGCAGATCACAGAAGCACAAAAGTCACGCTACTCCCGTGTAAACAAACAGGCTGACCCCCCCCTTGCCCTGCAGTCCTCCAGCCAGTGCCAAATAAAAGAGTAAAAGGCAAACCCCAGGGGAGATGTGTGAAAAGGACGTAATTGCAGAACCAGTCCATTTTCACATGCATATTTGTGCCAACCGCCCTCTTAATTTCTCAGCCCCAATAAAAGACTTGAACAGGCTTTATTGACACGACACATTTTAGTCGCCTTTTGCGTAAAGGAAGATATGTTTCTTTACGTAGCACTCTGGCTATCTGTGGTCTTTGTCGATGCGTTTTTAGTCTTCGCCCCCCCAGTGTCTTACCCTCACGTTCCATTCTCTTCACTCACAGGCATTGATTGGCTGCCCAAGGAAGGAAGTGAAGTGTCGGCCGCACTCTTCCTGCTTCCTGTTGTGTCCAAAAGACAGACCAGCCCCCCCCTCTTGCCAAATTCGCAGTCTGTTGGCTCACATGACTTCTCCTCTATTTGTCAGGGCTGGAATTCGGGGAAACTCCTAAACCCCCTTTGATCGCAAAGTCTTCCGGGACTCGCTTGTTTGACTTCGTATTTTTTTTTTTTGTCGGACGTGCACTATATTTGTCTATATTTATCTATATTTCAGATGTTCGTGTTCTGACCGTAATTTAAGCACGGTTAAAAACTGGCAGATCCATGCGAACGTTTAGCGGTTGTGTTTACTTGGATGTTCTGTATTTTGACTGGAGGGTATGGCTGCAGCGGCTATAACCGAGCTGATGCAATCCCCTGTGTGTCTCGGTGCAACCTAACTCAAGTATTCATGTGGCATGTGGCATGTGGCATCTCCGCTATTTGCAACAAGTGTTTTTTTGTTTTTTTCCCCGAGCTGAATGGGGCTGTATTCTCCTTCCTGCTGTCCCGTCTGGTTGGAGGCGGTTCTGTGTGCGGCCCTCACCTGTGATGGCGAGAGTAGACTAGGGAGGGACAGGAGAATTTGGGGATTGCGAAGGGGGTGGCAGGGGCAGTTGGGACGTGAATCGGGAGGGGGTATAGGGCGGCAGCTGTGCGTCCTTTCTCGGTGAATGGGGCAATTCTATCTTTACTGTCTCCTCCTCTTTCTTTGGCCGGCAGTGATCTTTATCCCCCTCTTTCTCTCATTCTGTCGCCGGCTCGCTCTCCTTTCAGTCACGTCCTCCACAGAGGTGTTAATGAGTTGTCATAAAGGCGACCGAACCAGCTGGTGGGGAGAGATGACGGCGGACTTCTGAGGAGCACGGGGGGAAATGGACGTCGGGGCTTTGGTTTTGAACCCGAAACCCCTTTCATGTCAAGTGGTGCCAAACGCTCCCCCGATTTGCCACCTCCAAAAATGGCTAAGCGTATGTTTTAGCAGTGTAAAAAGGGAACTGTTAACAGCCAAGTAAAAAAAAAGAAAAAAAGAGAGTTCAAACAGTATTTTGGGCTCTGTGATAGTCGGAGCCTGCAGTTATTTGTGATGCATTGTTACACATCGGTGCCCACACTATGCGTAGGCTGAAGACTCACCGACCTTGATTCACATTGCACAATCTACCTCAGAGGAATTGTGTTGGTTTTATTTGATAATTACTTGGAAAAACACAATGTATATACATACATACATACATCCACAATGATATACAGGACACATATTGGTAGAAAGAATTTATGAAGGATAGATTGATAAAAAACCTTGTAGGCTTATTTTCATTGTGGTCCCCAGTGGAGCAGAACGAGGTCTTCCTCACTGTCTGGTGGCACACATGCTTAATGCCAGGGCCTCACAAGGTTTGGTATTCTTCTAACACTTAGTAAGGTTTGGTATTTCTTCGATTTAACATGTGCATTAATAATAAGAACAATTATTATCAGTGCAGTTAGAATCACATAATATTCCTGTAATACCAGGAATATAAAAAGCCTAATTATTTCACCCCCATCGATCAAAAAAGCAAGTGTGAAAGGCCTTTGGATTGTGGGAGGGTGCGTCTGAGAGTGTTGAAATCTGTCCAATCTGTCCATTTATCCACTTTTCACTTCTTGGGGCTGTCTATCTCCCTAGGCTCCCAGCCCCCACCCCACTTAATGCCCAATAACCAATGCTGAGCAGGGGTGTAGGTGTAAGGAAGGTAAAAGATTGACAAACATGTATTTGTTTGAAAATAATATATTTAGGTTCGGGCATGGCTGGTCATGTTTAGCGGTTTGCGTTGTTTCCTTTTTTCAGATGCAGTGTACCATGAATTTCCTAAAAGGCAGGACAATAAATCCTTCATCACAGCTGACTACAGTTTGTCTCTGCGGTGAATTCTACCCGACTGCTCAAATCCCCTGGAACGTCCTCACCCTTTCAGATTTAAAAATGGCCGCCATCAATTCTTTGCCTTCTTAATCTCTTCTTCTTATTGTCACCCTCCTGTCTTTGCATGTTTCCCCTCCTTCTCCTGTCTTGCCAGTTCTGACAGGCATTGACACAGACTAATATAATTTCTACACTATGTTGTGTGGTTCACATGATTTTAGTCTTTATTCTGGAACAACAAAGCATTTGAATAGAAAATATGCAGGAAAGCCTGAGACTGGTTAACTTGACGGTCATCGCGCGAAACAGTGGGGAGAGGGGGGAGGGGGAGAGCGCGAACCAGAAGACAATGGTGGGGTGTAAGTCATGGCAAGCCAGTAGTGAAGAAACTGGCGGTCTGAAGTCAAAAGGGCGCATTGAAAGGGGGTGGAGGGTGGCGGGATGAAGGCGAGTGAGGAGGCGACCGGGCGCACGTGGGTGCTCGGAGAGGCCGGAGAGGGGCGTCTTATCTTTTCTTTCCCCTTTGAGCTTTCTCGCCCATTGTTTCGCATTGTTTACCAAACTTCTAATCCCCCTTTTGACGTGGGTTTTAGGATTTCATGGCAGATCGAATCTTGATCCTCTGCCTTGGAACAGAGTCCTCTCTCACAGTCCTCAAAGGGGCGTAATGAACCAGTGCTTTCCCCTGTCGGGACGACTTAAAGAAACATTATAGGGAAATGATAATGTGTGGAAGCTTGGCCGCTCGGAGCGATTAACCCAGACGCCGGGTGACATTTTGCGTTTGCAATATCTGTGAAGTGTTTCACTCTGAATGTGCCCGAAGAGAGTATGTTTTATTTTGTTTTTCTCATTGTGGACGTGTTTTTTGGTTCGACTTAAATCCTTTTTTCACTCTTGTCGGCAAAGTGTTGATGGCAGCACTTCTCTACTGGAATGTGGGGCAACTGGTCTTGTTTGTATAAAAACAATGGGCTTGTTCAAGAGGAGAGGAAGGAGGAGCTTGCGTGCGTGTGGTTTTGGAAGGTGAAAGCCATCGATTACCATAATAACGCTCTTCACAGGCTCAATTTTATGGATAGAAAATGGGTCCGGCCGCAAATGAATGTACACACAGTCCCGAAAGTGTCATAAAGGGCAATTGATTACAAGAAATAAACCGAATGCAAATGTATCTGAGAGAAAAAAAAAAAAACATGGATAGATTAGCATTTTGCGTGCAGTGTTTTGCATTCGGAAGTGCCTCTGTTGCTGTAGGCTACCTCTTCACCTGCTCTGTGTGTCATGCTGCATTCCCGTTCTCACGCTCCTTGTCCTGTTTGTTGCAGAATGCCGGCCGGGCTTCTTCAAGGCATCGGTTACGGCTGGGCTTTGTGAGCCCTGCCCCAAGAACACCCGTCTGTCCACGCCCGGCTCCCTGTCCTGCGAATGCAGCGAGGGCTTCTACCGCGCCCCCGAGGACCCCCGAACAGCGGCCTGCACAGGTGCGGCCCGCGCGCTCTCATGTTCAAAGTGGAAGTTCTCTGTTCTCTGACAGAGGAGTGGTGGTGTGGAAGTGGGGGGTGTGGAAGTGGGGGTTCTCTGTTCTCTGTTCTCTGACAGAGGAGTGGGGGTGTGGAAGTGGGGGTGTGGAAGTGGGGTGTGTGGAAGTGGGGTGTGTGGAAGTGGGGGTTCTCTGTTCTCTGTTCTCTGACAGAGGCGTGGGGGGTGTGGAAGTGGGGGTTTTCTCTGTGTCCCAGATCGGAGTCTTAATAAAAGGCCGTGTCGTGTCCGACAGCTCCGCCCTCGGCCCCGCTCGACCTGGCCGCCACGATGACCCTCATGTCGGTGGGAAGGCTGCAGCTGTCCTGGAGGCCGCCGGCGGACGCGGGCGGGCGGGTCGACATCACGTACAGCGTGGCGTGCGAGCGCTGCGACGGCGCCGCCTGCCAGCCCTGCGGGGAGAAGGTGCGCTTCGAGCCCGGCCCGTCGGGCCTGCTGGACACCCGGGTGGGGGTGAGGGACCTGGAGCCGCACCTCAACTACACGTTCACCGTGGAGGCCCACAGCGGGGTGTCCCAGCTCAGCGGCCTGCGCGCCACCAGCACCCTCACCACGGCCTTGCTCTACACAGGTGAGAGCCCCGAGTCTTGTCGACGAGAGAGAGGGGTGTTTCCGTGGGCTGGTGTTTGAGTGAAACCCAACGCTCTGCTTCTCCACCACACCCCCAGATCCCCCCAAGGTGATGTCCATGCATGTGGACGACCGGCGATCCACGAGCCTGGCGCTGTCCTGGACCTTATCGCATCGGGCCCAGCCTCCCAACACGCGCTACGAGCTCATGTACCGCAAGAAGGTGAGGCACTGGGGGCCATAGTCATTATTAGAATATACATTTTATATCTATATATACATACACACACAGTGCTCCTTTAAAGTCTATAGTCTAAAGTCTCAAAAATCCAAATTATTCCCAAAATGTTTTTTTACTTTGTAGGGTAAAATGTGTAAATATAGGTGGAAAAAGTCGGATTTAATATGTTTTAATTTCAGGCTGTAAGGTGACATTTTTGAGACGGGTGTAGACTTTAAAGGGGTACTGTATATATATTACTCATTATCATTATTACTATTATTATTAGAGCCGTATGGGCATGCAGACAGAAATCTTAATCTGTGTGAGAACGTGGATGAACTCTGTCCTGAACTAGAATTGTGCTCGATGTTCTGCAGGAGAAGGACAACGAGAAGGACATCACCACGTACACGGTGCTGGTTCTGGAGAAGAACTCGGTTATGATCAGTGACCTCACGCCGGCCACCGCCTACCTGTTCCGGGTCCAGGCGCAGAGTCCGGATGGGGGA